>QJPP01002580.1:0-191059 GCA_003996215.1 Jaltomata sinuosa | reverse complement strand
TCACCTCTCTAGTAGCCACCCTCAACTTAGGCTGATTGCCTGCGTTGAGGTGCACAATGTCCAAGGGAGGACCAGGGCAAAAACAGGGTTTACCTCTATAGTAGCCACCCTCAACTTAGGCTGATTGCCTGAGTCGAGGTGCACGATGTCCAAGGAAGGACCAGGGCCAAAATAGGGATTCAAAGTTAAACCAGGAATGGTGACAGGTTATTGAAAGAACAAGGTCAATTATGGCTCAAACAGGGATCAAGGGATTATTTATATTTGGACGGTCTTTTAGGTTAAGTGGACTGAACACAAAAAGGGCCTGTGATCCTTTCCTAAGCAACCAAACTTCGAACTTAACAAAATAGACCGGGCAAGTTTCTAGATGCATGCACAGAGTAAGAATTTATGACAAATCATCTTCACACGCTCTTGGGCACCAAGAAACTATATCTGCTACCAACTATCAAAACAACCGCTCGGCTTAAGCATACTCCATTCTACTCAAATCCACACAATTGACATACAAGGATCCAGACAGTCAATCGTTTCAACATAAGCTCAAAACCAGAAAATTTTTAAAGGACGGCTACTTTGATAAAAAATCGCAATGCTCTGCTATAGACAACTAAAAAAAAAATTTAAATAACATAAAATAAACAACTCTAAACATGCCAGGTTCTACTAGATAGCACACCGGAGGCGAAAAAGAAACACATCGGCAACAAAACCCTCGGTGGTGACTCACAGGTTTTCCCCTCACCCTCAACTTAGACTCATGCATTGTCCCCAATGCATACATATGAAAACTAAAAACTGTGAGAATTAGGAATACCTTTGGAGTCGATATGACTCAGATTCTGGAATGCTGTTGGAGACCACCAGGGTCTCCAAAACAAGAGAAATCGATGGAGTGTGGCATTCCAGCTTCCTTTTTGGGCTCCATCGCTAGTCGCGACAACTTCTTCGCTCTTTCTTTGTAGATTCTCTTGTGGTGTTTTCGTTTCTTAGTTCTATTTTCACCGCCTTCCTCTACATGTTTCTCCTCAGGATACACATCAGCAGGGACTTCCCCAATAGCATTGATGACAGCGACCACCCTCATGTCACTTGGTTGCTTCATTACTCTGGACACATCGAACTTGACCATTTCATTGTTCAGCCTGAAGGTCAGTTTGTTTTTCTCCATGTCAACCAAGGCTCTTGCTGTGGCTAGCAATGGTCGTCCCAAGATTATGGGAACTTCGAAATCCACTTCGCAATCCAAGATCACAAAGTCAGCTGGGAAAATAAGCTTACCAATCTTTACTAGCACATCAGACAATATTCCCACAGGTCGCTTTACCTGAGCGGTCAGCCATCATCACTCTTATGGACGTTGGTTTTAGGAGCTCCCAAACCCAGTTGTTTAAGACGGCTAGCGGCATCAAGGTTTGATAGCTAGCACCCAGATCAACAAGGCTTTCCCGAAGTTGAGCATTCCCCAACAGTGCACGGAACGTGAAGGCGCCTGGATCTTCCTTCTTTTCGACTAACGACCTTGAAGAAATAGCGCTGCAGTGGTGGAGGTTGTCTTCCGGTTCAAAACTACCGACCTCTTCTTTGTAATCAAGTCCTTCATGAACTTGGCATAACCGGGCATTTGTTCCAGCGCTTCCACCAATGGTATGTTTATTGAAATCTGCTTCAGCATGGTCATGAAGTTTAGGAACTTACCGTCATCAGCTTTCTTCTTCAAACGCTGTGGGAAAGGAGGTGGTGGTCGAGGCATCATAGTTGGAAGCTTTTCAGCTTCCTTGCTTTTCTCCGCGGGCTTTGGAGTTTCCTCCTCTACCGCCTCTTCATCATCCGCAACATCACCTTGAGTCTGAATTACCGGATGTGATTCCGGTAATATTTTTCCGCTTCTTGTGGTGATCGCCATACAGCTAGCATCATTCCTTGGATGAGTAGTGTCACTCGGCAATGTACCTGTCTTCCTTTGGTTCAGAGATACCGAGATTTGCCCCACTTGCTGCTCTAGTTGCTTGATTGCGGTTGAGTGTGACTCCACTACCTGACTCAATGTTGATAACTCATTACGCATTGCCTTTACCCAAGAGTCAGTCGATTCCACCTTAAGCAACATCTTCGCCATCATGTTCTCAAGTTTGGACGTCTCAGCCTCACTGCCAGTTTTATCCCGATTCCCAGGTGGTATATACAACCCACCTCTATCGGTGTTGTTCCTCCAGTTTCCTTGGTCGCGATCTTTGTAGCCACTTTTCTCATAGTGGTTGTCTCGCTGATAACTCCGACCTTGGTTTCCCTGGCCATTGGCCTGGAAACCCCCCAAATAATTTGCCTTCTCAGTCTCTGTACCTTGGGAACCCACAGCTTGTACCTTCTCCATACCTCCTGAGAACAAGTGCTTGGTCAGTAGGTCCAACTGTGTTTTCAGATGCGCCATGTCTTGGTCGCGCTCCTCCTCTTTCCTACGCTGCTCTGCTGACATACCAACAGTATAGGTGCTAGTTGCAACCTCTGAATCTCGTGTATGCCAGGCCCTGTTGGTTCTGGTGAGCCTGTCCAAAGTAGTTGTGGCCTCAACAAAGGTGAGACCCATGAATGCACCACCTGCTGCGTTGTCTAACGTCGGCTTGGTAGCCGAATTCAGTGCCCAGTAGAACGTTTACATCAAGAAGTTATCGGTCAACTGATGGTTCGGGCATTGGGTTATCTTCTTTTTGAATCGCAACCAAGTCTCGTGTAGTGCTTCGTGCGGTTGCTGCCTGAAGTTGCTAATCTCGTCCCTCAACTGTATCATCCGAGAGGGAGGAAAGAACCTTTCTAGGAAAGCTCCTCTCAACTCTCCCCACGTTGCGATAGAGTCGGGGGTCAGCTCAGTCAACCACAATGCTGCCTCATCAGACAGAGACAATGGAAACAACCTGAGCCTGATCGTTGTCTGACTCACGCCTGGCAGCTCAAATGATTTGCAGATCCCCACGAAATTCATTAAGTGCTGGTTTGGATCATCACCAGCGGCACCACGGAATACACCTCTCAAATTCAGCAACTGAATCATCGTGCTAGTGATATTGAACTTTGCTCCGGGCGGTAGCGGTGGAACAACAATGGCGCCCGTAGCGCCAACTCCATCTAGATCGAGATCCTCATCATTCCGTGCGACATCATCCAGCAGACCACCAGCATTCAGATTTTGTTGGGCCTGCAGTTCTGCAGCGATCCTTGCTGCCTCGTTTTGTGCGGCCATATTCTGCCTTAATGTTCTCACAAGCTCGGGGTCGTAAGGTACTGTTGATTCACCCGAGCTTCGGGTACTTGGCATGCACAAATCTGTACCCTATCAAAAACAAAAACAACAAATAAACGTAAAGCAGAAAATTATGACTAAGAGTCAAATAAACACACTAGACTTAATCAAAAATCGTATTCCCCGGCAACGGCGCCACTTTTTGATAAAGCCCAAACTACACCTCCAATTAGGAAGCGTAAGCGGTCGTAGTCAAGTAAAGAACCCAACAAGGTTGGGGTCGAATCCCACAGAGAATATGGTGAAGATTAAGTCTTTAGTGAAATATGTGACTAATGGTCACTAGTTTCCGGTAAATAAAGGGGGGGGGGGGAATTTTGTAATCAACGTGAACAAAAGCAACAATATTGTAGAGAAGTAATCAGTAGGAGAGAATGAACTAGGGACGTGTTCACCATGGCGTTGTAATAATGTCGATTCTAGGCTTAACCGGGTTCTTTCTATATGCGTGTCACGATGTGATTGCGTCAATTGTATCGTCTAAACGTCTCTCGACCAAATAAACAAATTTCCTTTTCTATTCTCTCGACCTCGAAAAGATGTGCTTTTTAGCTTTCAATCCTAAACATCAAGTAGATTAATTCAGTTACGGCATTAATCATTAAGACGAGAGTTGGTAGTCTCGAATCCTTGTCGTTAATCAAGTTTCCCGGTTTTAATCTCTTTACTCAAGCAAATTAAACCTAGGCATGTTCTAATGTTTGCAACCACTAGAAAACGTGACATAAAGTATGATTAACAACGTGACTACATGTAAATTGAACCCGTCGCTACCCAGAATCTATATTGTTACTTTAGCCATGGCTCCCACAACCCTAGTTGTGGGAGTTTTAGTTACTCATGCTCGAAGAATAAAAGAAGAAATTCATAATAAAGGAAAGAAGATTCTTACAATATGATGAAAATACCCTTCAATAATCCAAGAACAAGAAAAACCAAGAACTCAAGAACGATTCAAGAACACGAATGTTAATTCAAGAAACGTGTTCTTGCTCTCGAAAACTAACTAAAAATCATCTTTAAAACTAATGGGTGAACAACATGTAAAATAAACCTATCATAGGGTATTTATAGGAGTCAAAGAAACCAAATCCAAAACGGGTTAGGAGTCCTTCACGCGGACAGCCGCTTGACGCTACTGCCTTGGCGCGACGGTCAGGCTTGACGGACCATCACAGTGTTCACGGACCGTCGCCTGGACCGTCAACTTTAGGCAGTTGCACTGCCTCCACGCGACGGTCTCTGTGACGGACCGTCACTCAGGCCGTCACTCTTAGGCAGAATCCTTTTTTTCTCGTATTTCCTTCCGTTTCCATGTTTGTTCCTATTTCCTGAAAATACAACATAAAAACATCAAAAACGACAACGGTTGCTTGAAAACGTACGATTGTTCTTAGCTAAAAGGAGTCGAAAATGATGTAAAATGGCGTCACATCAGCTGCCCTCATAAATATACAAATTGGGATCGACCCATGCTAGGCTTTCACCCCTAGGCTGCCACCCATAAGTACACAAATAGGGATCGACCCATGCTAGTCTTTCACCCCTGGGATGCCACCCACACATATACAGATTACTTCATTTAGTTTTTTTAATCTTTGAGATTGTTACTTTGGTGGTTGTAACCTTTATTGAGCTCAAAACTATGGACCAGTAGTAGAAGACATGTGAATATGCACTTAAGGCAGTAACAATGATATAAGGAGCAAACGTAACATCAACATAATGTTTAGGAGCTTATATGATACAATGAACCTCATTTGGCTTAGAGAATAACTCACAAAGCTTGTTGTTGAAAGTACCTTTACTAGGAAACCCACTTCGTTGGTAACAACACAAATATAAGAGTTCATGCCAAGGAATATGAAACTGAGAAACCTTACATACCTTGTTGTGTAACTCGGATATTACAACGAATTAAGCTTCCCCCTTTCAGATTATTTATCTACAATGAAATACGTGGCAAAACTAGTATTAGTAGCTAGTTAACCAATTTGGGCTACTTGATCCCACTAAATCAGTAACTAGGCAGTAAGCTCGTAATTGATCAAACCAAGAGTGTTCCTTTCACCTCTTCTCCTCTAAACATATCTACATACTGTACGACCTTCTCATAAGGTCCCTTGAAACTCTTCCGACTTCACAACATATACCAAACAACATACAAAGGTGTGCAGGCAGCAAGTTAACATAACACCCAATTAAGTGGTGTATTACCACACCCTCCTTCCATACTTCAATACAACTTCACACACCCTTTTACAAGTTCAACCAAGTTGTCCCAAATATATACACATAAAACCGCACCTAAAACAATCCAAAACATCCTTCAACCTAATAAGAAAGTATTTTAACTCAAGGATTCCAATCACTACCCCATGGTTCTTGACACAAATACATACAGAATTCTCCATCAAACTTGCATATAAAAAGGGGCGAAAATGGGCAGTAACTTTACCTTAAATTCTGAAAATCTTTCCTTCTAACTTGTACTTCTCCAAGAGCTTGAACTCCCCTTCAACTTAGCTTGAAAAGAGGGAGAATACTTAAGAACCCTAATGGTATTTTATGGCTGCTATGTGAAGGTAAGAAAGAGAGAAAGAAAGAACTTCTAAAATCTGTTTTTTTTTTCAAGTTAAAATGAGTGAAATGAGCTGGTCTTAACCCCTTTAAAGGGGGGATGCTTTGGCCGACTTTCCTTGCTCATTTTGAGCCACAAAATGTCAAGAAGGTGATACACCTACTTGGCCATTTTACATGGGCTTTGTTGGACTTAACCTTATTGGGCCTTGGCTGCCAATTCTTCCCCTTTCTTTCACTTCTTTGGGCCAGAATTTATTCAAGTGGGTGATGGGTGTACTTGGCCCTCTAAGCTAGTCAAAATAGTCTTAGTAGGTGATGCACCTACCTAGTTCTTTAGGCTGGTCAATAAGTCAAAGTAGGTGATGCACCTACTTGTCACCTACTAGCTTAGTTAAGTCAAGCAAGCAGCTCACTTATTTTATTCTATTTTCTAATTTCTAATCCCTTTTGCTTTAACTTAACACTTCACCCGAAATATTTACTCAAATACAACCTTACCATCTCGAGTTTAAATACTTTTGTCGAGGTTAACTTGGCCGTTTATGTGCTGAACTGAATGGGGCATTACAGCACCTCCCAATACACATTAAACTATCACTGCTCATATAAGAAACTCGGTCCCTCACCTATACGACAAGTCTATATCAAGTGATATATGAATAGGACTAGTATATGCAGAATACGGGATGTTACAGGATTACTATGGACTTCATCGTCAGTTTGCCTCGTACTTCTTGGGGGTTTGATTTTATTTGGGTGATTGTTGATTGGCTGACTAAGTCAGTGCACTTCCTACCAGTCCAGACTTCTTACGGTGCAGAGAGGTTAGCTCAGATTTACCTTCGTGAGATTGTTTGGTTGCATGGAGTCCCAGCTTCTATCATTTTAGACTGCGGCACTCAATTCACATCTCAATTTTGAAGGACTATTCAATGAGATTTGGGTACAGAGGTTCAACTTAGTAATGCTTTCCACCCTAAGACAAATGGACAGTCTGAGAGGACTATTCAATTCCTAGAGGACATGCTTCGAGCCTGTGTCCTTGACTTTGAAGGTTCTTGG
Source organism: Jaltomata sinuosa (assembly GCA_003996215.1). NCBI lineage: Eukaryota > Viridiplantae > Streptophyta > Magnoliopsida > Solanales > Solanaceae > Jaltomata > Jaltomata sinuosa. The sequence continues at coordinate 184,113 of QJPP01002580.1, read as the reverse complement.
GATCAGTTTATACCTTTGGCTAAATTTTCTTATAATAATAGTTTTCATTCGAGCATCGACATGGCACCTTTCGAGGCTTTGTATGGTAGGCATTGCAGATCACCGATTGATTGGTTTGATGGTTTGGAGTCTAGACCCCAGAGTACGAATTTGCTTTGATATTCCTTAGACCCAGTCTGTGAGATTCAGGATAGACTTAGAGCAGCTCAGAGTAGGCAGAAGAGCTACATTGATCATAGACTTTGTGCCTTGGAGTTCAATGTTGGTGACCTGGTATTCCTTCCTATATCACCCATGAAGAGCGTGATGAAATTCGATAGGCGTGGTAAGCTTAACCCTCAGTTCATCGGGCCATTTGAGATTCTACAGAGAGTTGGTAGTGTTACCTACATGTTATCGATGTTTCGAGGATAAACGTATTTTTAGTAGTGGATGTTGTGATGACCCTTACGATCATCTTCGTGCTTATTCTTTCCTTGTACTGTTAGAGATTTCCTATAGTGGCCCCAAGTCATTTATGGCTTGCTGGGACCAGTAGTTTGGTGCTTTGGTCGTTCATTTGGTCATTTTGGCTGTTTGCCTGTGTTAGAGCTTAAACTTAGAATATTATTGACTTTAGTTAACATTCTTAGAATCAAATTCTGACAGTCTGTTAGCTCCAAAGCGTTGAGTTTGGTCTAGTTGGACCTTTAGTTGAGGCCTGTGAACTTTCGGTGTGGGTTTAGTGTTGCTTTTTATGTTTTCAGGACATTTGGAGTTAAAACTGTAACATTGGTGAGATTTTGATAATCGGAGTGTCGGATTTGAAATTTGATGATTCCATCCACTTCGGAATGATGAGTTTGGGTTAGATAGGTGTTTGGTTCAGGTTCCGGGTGAGCCGGGCTCATTTCTGGTGTTTGGTTACTTATTTGTTAGTGTCGACTTGGGTCAACATTTCTCCGAAACAACCTCGTATATAAGTTTTGTCGATTTTGTTGCGTCCGAAACATCGTTTCCACTCTATTAGCATTATTTGTTTTTGAGTATCGGTTTCCGATTATGCTCGAAATGCCCCGTAACTTTTCAAAGGTGTTGCAGATCGCCGATTGATTGGTTTAATGGTTTGGAGTCTAGACCCCAGAGTACGAATTTTCTTTGATATTCCTTAGACTGAGTCCGTGAGATTCAGGATAGACTTAGAGCAGCTCAGAGTAGGCAGAAGAGCTACGTTGATCATAGACTTTGTGCCTTGGAGTTCAGTGTTGGTGACCTGGTATTCCTTCCTATATCACCCATGAAGGGCGTGATGAAATTCGGTAGGCATGGCAAGCTTAGCCCCCGGTTCATTGGGCCATTTGAGATTCTACAAAGAGTTGGTAGTGTTACCTACATGTTAGCTTTGCCTCAGATGTTTCCAGCTGTGCATCTAGTTTTCCATGTCTTGATGTTGCACCGGTATGTTTTACATGAGTCTTATATGTTGCGTTAGGATTCAGTTCAGTTAGATGAGATTCTATACTTTGTTGAGGAGCTGATAGCTACTCTAGCCAGAGATATCAGGAGGTTGAGATCTAAGGAGATTTCAGTTGTGAAAGTTCATTGGAGGCATCATTCGTTCGAGGAGGCTACTTAGGAGACCGAGAGTGAGTTGCGAGCTCAGTATCCGCAGTTGTTCGAGCCTTCAGGTACTCCCTTCTTCTTGACTTTCGAGGACAAAAGTCTTTTTAGTAGTGGATGTTGTGATGACCCTTACGATCATCTTTGTGTTTATGCTTTCCTTGTACTGTTAGAGATTTCCTGTAGTGGCCCCAAGTCATTTATGGCTTGCTGGGACCAGTAGTTTGGTGCTCTGGTCGTTCGTTTGGTCGTTTTGGCTATTTGCCTGTGTTAGAGCTTAAACTTAGAATATTATTGACTTTAGTTAACATTCTTAGCTAACGTGCTTAGAATCAAATTTTGACAGTTCTGTTAGCTCCAAAGCATTGAGTTTGGTCTAGTTGGACCTTTAGTTGAGGCCTGTGAACTTTCGGTGTGGGTTTAGTGTAGCTTTTTATGTTTTCAGGACATTTGGAGTTAAAAGTGTAACATTGGTGAGCTTTCGATGATCGGAGTGTCAGATTTGAAATCCGATGATTCCATCAGCTCCGGAATGATGAGTTTGGGTTAGATAGGTGTTTGGTTTGGGTTCCGGGTGAGCCGGGCTCATTTCTGGTGTTTGGTTACTTATTTGCTAGTGTTGACTTGGGTCAACATTCTCCGAAACGACCTCGTATATAAGTTTTGTCGATTTTGTTGAGTCTGGAATATCGTTTCCACTCTATTAGCATTATTTGTTTTTGAGTATCGGTTTCCGATTGTGCTCGAAATGCCTCGTAGACTTTTCAAAAAGTTGCAGTTTTTGTTACAGGTCAGGCCTTCAGCGCAGTCACGCCTAGGCCAGTGCGATCGCGCCTCAGCGCCTGCCAACCCTTGAGCGCGATGGCGCTATGATGGTGCCGTTGGCACTGGCCAACTTCCAGCAGTATATAATTTTGATCTTTCATTTTTCCAGCCATTTCTCTTCACTTCTCCCAATTCCAAACATAAAAACATCTACCAAATTGCTCTAAATCAGTTCATAGACTTGGGAAATCATTTGTTCATCAAAATTCGTGCTCCCTCGACAATTGGTAAGTTCTTCTTCCCCAAGCTTACTCTTCTCCTTTTTGCTAAAAACCACTATTGGTGAGAATTCTCAAAGCATGAAAATCCTTGTAGATTCTGCTCTTATTGTGATTGCATGACTGTGGACTCATTTAATTCACCTCTGTGGCATAGTTCTCTAGTTGTGGTAAGTGTTCCTTGCCCAAAATTCCAGTTTTATTCCTTAATTTTACCTCTTTGGGTTCTTAACTTTTAGGGGATGTTTTAGCTCGAATTTCTTTCCCAATTACCTTGATTTTCTGGGCATGTACTCCCATGATCATTGTGACTATTTTGTCCACTTTCATTTTCAGTTTCAAGTTGCGGGACCCATGGGACCGCCAGTGACCCGAACCTTGGCCTGGATATTACTATAGCAATATGGGTATTGATAGTCTCATTTTCATGTGTTATTTATGTTGTTGATAGTTTGATTATCATTCGGAGCTTCTTAAAGTGATTCGGGCTTGGATATCATTATTCCAGTAGCTTGTTATCGAACGATAGGTAGGTTACGCTTTACACTCTTTAGACTCCACATATATAGGATAAAATTGCATTAATGGGCATCCTTGGGTTGGGTTTACTAGCTTGGTACCACAGACCTTGACCGCTTCTTCGTGTCCGACTCGCTTTTCTTTCTCTGATGTCTGTAGTATTCATTATAGATGATATTATCACCCTAGTGGTCATGTGTAACCTTATATTGACTCTGGAACATAGAAGGTGGGTTATATGGGAATGTCAATGAGTCCGAGACATCGTTATTATTGTTGTAGAGCTGGCTATCTGTGTTGTAGAATGATTGGAGCATGTGCAGGGCCGATAGGTTATTTGTGAGCCGTTGGGCTACTATTTGTGATTGAGCATGCCATTATCATGCATATAAAAGGATTTTCTTCATGATTTTACTATGATTTTGTCTTCGGGCCTACCTTACATGGTCTTCTAAATCTTGCATGGCCTCGAGGGCCCATTTTCGATAAAAATGATTATGAAATGGTTTGGTACTATTTTAATTGATCTTCTTGGGGTAAGAAAGGTTAAAAGAGAAATTCATCACAGCTTTCCTACTCATATTAGACCCGTTTGAGATAAGGTACTAGATTTACTCTGTTATTGATAAGAAATGATAGTAGACTTGGTAAGGCCGAGCATCAGACTTTTTCCTGCTGTTTTAGATCGGGATATGCCTAGGCACCCTAGAAAGGTGTTATTAAGATTAATTTCATTGATTTAGACCTGGATGGAATCCAGGCATGCATTTCTGAGATTTAACTACTAGTTTGTATCTGGTGGCACTCCAGGCTGTTGTTTTGAGGTTTGAGCGTAGTATGTGGTCTACGAGTAGACCTCTATGGACCCTGTCATTCTGGACCAAGTGCTACGGGCCAAGAGTGACTCGAGGGAGGGGTGTACGGCTGAGTAGAGGTACTCGAGAGAATTCTTTCCATGGATCCTGCCTTTATTGGACATTTGAGGTACCGGAGGGGGTAACATACGACACTGTTGTTACACTTAGTTCGGCATATCATATCAAACCATTCATTGGTGTGAGGTTCCACCCTTGTTTGATGTTTCTGCGTGTATGCTCCGATAGTATGGGATACCGGAGGGTTTGTCTTCACTTGGTTGTGTTCCTCAGGTGTATGGGCGCCTGCTGGGATTGTAAGTAGACTTATTATTACTTTACCGAGCTCTATGATTCCTTATGTTGAATTCCTATTGTAACTTGATATTGGAACTAGTATTATCTGGCTGGATTTTGCTATTACTCCTATTTTTGAGCATGCTATTGTTACTTTGTTTCCCCTCCTTCTCTTTTTAATTGAGGTTAACGGTATACCGCCCATTTTTTAAACCTTCTTATATATATTGTTATTGCAAGGATCTCAGGTGTGTCTTGTCTTACTTTCGCCTGCGTCTGTAGTATATATCCTATTTGCTATCCTTGTATGTCATTATTGTTGTCTTCCTTCTATGCTAGCTTTTGTGTGCTTCTTCATTGTTTTCGGTGACTATTTGTTTCTATTCTGCCTATTACTGCTCTTTTATCTTATATGTGCCCAGTCAGCCTATGATGGCTACTGGGTACCGGTTGCTTTGCAATTGGTGCTCATACTACACTCTGTCTCTTCTGGTGCAGATCCTAGTATGGGCAATCATCATTAGCTCATTGGAGAATCGTGTGAGGAGCTATTTTGGGGATATTTTAGACTGAGGATGAGCTATTGGCAACCGAAGCTTAGATTTTAGTTATCTTTTGCATCATGTACTCTATTACTACTCAGAGACATTTGTATATTGAATTTTGAATCCTTTGTACTCCTTATATGTAGTTCTGGCTTTATAAATGATACCAGGTTTTGGGGTTAGCTTTCACATATTGTTATATATTCTTATCATCTACTTTCTTCAGCGTGTTTCCCTTACTTCCGCTTATTTAAACTTTTCTTCAGCTTAATTGTTAGAGAGTATCCCATTACTAACCATTCCAGACTATGGGGATTGGTTCACCTATCGGGGGCTTGTAGGTGCCATCATGATCAAGAAATTGGGTCATGGCAGAGATGCATAGTCATTCATTAGATTTTCCTTTTCAGAACATACAAAATAATATGCATCTATGAGAACAGCTGAGAGAGATTCAATATTCCTTTTAGAGTAAGTGTCAAGTTTGGATCTAAGATCAAAGAAGCATACCTTGGTCTTCTTTTGTTCAGTGTCTCTTTCAGACTCAGAGCCAGCTATTAGGGCAAGAGTTGTTTCTGTTGAGTCTTCTTCAGAGTCTTCTTCAGTGTCACTTATAGTTAAGAGAGCTAGAGTATCTCCTTCTTTTTCTTCAACCATGGCTAATAATGATTGATTGTTAGGATCTTCTTTATCAGACTCATCAGTGAGTTCTCCCATAGCAGTTAGGGATTTTTGAATGGCTATGTCAGCTTCCTGGGAGTTCATCTTCCTACGTGATGGAAGGGTAAGCTCCTTACTTTGATATCTAGGATTCTCTGTGGTAGCTTTCTTATGCTCTATAGCCCAGAAGGGATAGAATTTGATGAAGTGATCTAGACTTCCACACTTATGACACAGTTGAGCATCTTTTTTCTGAACTTTGGATAATTTTCTCTGAAAATTTTGACCTCTTTTGAACATTCTTTGAAACTTCCTAGTGATCAGTGCAAGATTTTCTTCTTCATAATAAGTGACCTCAATGGTTTTAAGAGAGATGGTTTTGTCCTTTCTCTTAGTTCCAATATCCTTCTCTTGATTCTTCTTCAGTTCATAGGTTGTCAAATTTTCAATGAGTTCATCCATGGCTAATGTGTCTAGATCTCTAGCTTCAGTGATTGCTTCTACTTTGCTTTACCAGGATTCAGGAAATACACTTAGGAGCTTTCTGACAGCCTTTCCAGTGGGAATGTGTTCTCCCAGGGAATAGATTTCATTGAGTATAGCAGTAAACCTTGTATAGATATCCTGAATGGTTTCTCCTTCCTTCATTCTGAAAAGTTCATATTGGTTGTTCAGGTTGTCTATCTTGGCCTTCTTCACAGCATTAGTACCTTCATGAGAAGTTTGAAGAGTGTCCCATATTTGTTTGGCATCTTGATAGGAAGAGATCATATTATATTCATCAAGTTTAATACCACATATCAGAATTTTCCTGGCCTTGGCATTGTTTTGAATGGCTATCTTATCAGTAGCATCCCATTCCTTCCTATCCTTGGGGATTTGTTCCTTCCCATCAGTACCTGTCTTCATGGGAATAGTAGGTCCATCTAGAATGACATTCCACAAGTCAGCACTTTCTCCCATGAGATAATCCATCTTGTTCCTCGATCAGCCATAGTACTTGTCATTGAACAAGGGTGGTCTTATTTGAGAATAGCCTTCCTGAGCGGTTGGGGGGCAGCCATTGGATTTTTTTCAGGTGTTAACTTTCTCTGATACCAATTGAAGAAAGTTGGTGCCCACTATTTATCTTATAAACTAGGTCCTTAGTACAGTTCCACTTAGAGCAATAAGTAAATTCACACACAATTTATGTAAAAAACTTCCTCACTCATGGAATAAAAACTACGAACTCAATTTTCACTAATTACTTCAAGTTTTATGATTATAACTCAATAATCAAAGGAACTACCTCTAGTACCTAGCGTCAAACAATTCTCTACAATCTTGTTTTTTCTCTATAATTCTCTCTCAAGATGTCAAATCCACTTCTCGCTACAAGTCTCACAAACTCACAACCTATCACTAAACTCTACTTCCTCTTGATTACAAACGAACACAAACACTATATTGAGAATAGCTTCTTCTAAATCACCTTGAGTCTGGTTGCTATGATCTCCTATTGCTTGAGAATAGTTCTTTCTCTGTGTATGCAATAGGTGGTTTTCGACTGCCCTCTTCCCTTGCTTTTATAGATGTATCAAGTTGTCCCTCTTTGATAAGAAAGCTAAGATCCTTTCCTTGTTGGACAATGACATGCCCTTTAAGTCAAGATCTTCTCCTTGTTTATTATGGACATCTCCTTTTACAACTACCTATCATAAATAGACTTTTACAAAAAATAGATTTTGCTTTATTATCAAAACTTGATCGACAAGGAGTCCTTCAGTAATCTTAAGAGAGAAATGAAAGGAAAAATTGTGACTTGAAAAAAAAAGTAATGTAAAAATTTACGACTAGCTATTCATACATCCCATAATGATTATTCTTATAGTGATAGTTTATTCAAAAATGTAACAAAATTCTCTTTCTTTTTATATGAAAAACTTTATTTTTTTACTAAAAGTACTGAATATTTTTATTAAAGAAAATATATAAATCTATTATTTTTTAAAAAAAATGAGTCCCCCCAAAACAAGTGTCTTACTTGTTTTACTGTGGAGTTGGAACTAAGTAGAAGAAGAAGTTATCAAAATATGCAAAGAATTTCTTATTTTACCTTACACAGTAATGAATATACTATTTATATATGTCAGAGTCATAAACTAATAGACAAATCGTAAATACATAATAATTAAATTATAATAACACAAGGTGAGTCCTTAGTCGGTGATGATCTGATGCGTTGATAACCCCCTTGTATACTGAAATGGTTGGCACACCCTGAGTTTATCATACAAAAATTGAAAAATGAGCCTTTTAAAGAGGCTTAGTTAATATGTTTGCCACTTGATCATTTAAAGAAAAATCTTGAACTATGAGATCTTGTCAAAAAATATTATCCCGAATAAAATAAAAGTCAGTTTCTAAATATTTAGTGTGAGAGTGAAACATGAGATTGATGGAGAGATAAGCACCCTATCACACTATAAGCCATGGGGTTGAGGAAGTGAGATGCCAAACTCAAAGAAAAGAAATTTTGTCCATGTTAGCTCAATAGCATCGTCAGTAAGAGCTAAGATTGTCAGGAGCTCGGGCCAAACCAATCCAGTCAAACAAAAATACAACATATCTGGTCTCGATCTCGAGTTATTTAACGAGCTTGTAAATTGATCTCAATTATTTCGATCTCTTTAGGAAAAAATCTAGTCCATAATGGAATGAGCTATACCATGTCGAGTCAGGACGGTCTACGTGTAAAAAATATTTTTTTTTAAAAATACCTAAAAATATAATGTAATTTTTATTTGACGAACTTGTAACTTATAATTTGTTCAAAATAAAGATCACACTTTAAAAAGTAAAGTATTAAAAACATAAAGTCTTAAATAAAACTTTAGTTCATATTATGTGAAAATATGTGTAAAACATAAACATTAAAAATAATATTTAGATAAAAACTTTAATATCGGTCCGGGTAGCAAATTAGGACTTGATGTGACATTACCGGTCCCAACCGATCCCTGAATATTAGTTAGGATTTTGGTACCATAATATATCATTCCTAAACCTCTACCCATCCCAACCCAGCTCCAACCCCTTTTATCGAGATAGTTCAAGCGAACAATTTGGTTCGGTCCATCAATGGGCTAATTTGATTCGGTAGACACCCTCAATTAGTTAAGGCTTTATATTCAGATTCAGTAGATAATCGAGCTATCGTTTAATGCTTTTTATAGGACCAGGAGATCATAGATGAGCTAATATATATAATATAACCATCAATCGACTTGCAATCATCAAAGTTTCTAACCCAATTAGAATCATGAAGGATTACGAAGTGACATACAAAGCTCTCAAGATGAACGAAAAGGAATTGGAGTGCTAAAGATAGCGGAGAATACGCGTAACCGTAATCTAATGATTGAAAGAGGGACTATCCATGTATAGGAAGACTTTATTGACCACAAAAGAGATATTTGGCTGAGTCAATTTCAAGTATTCTAACAACCTCAATAATATGTCGATATAAGCTAGGATCGTGAAAGAGCGAGCTATCACCTTTATAAAGTTTTGTATTAGTTTTCATAGGAGAAGTGAGTGAATTTCAAGTAAGAATACATGTTAATTTGTTGCGACCTACCAACTGAAATAACCAGGGTCTTTCATCAACTATGCAAGAAATTAAAGTACAAAAAAGTAAATCAACACAAGAATTTTATGTGAAAAACTCCTTGCTCAAGAAGGAAAAAATTATCCACAAAAATAAGAAGGAAAGTATGTCCATGAGAAGATAAAAATTGAGAAGGGCCCCGAACATCAAGAAATATAATTTATGATAAAGTAGTACATTTATTGGCACAAAAATAATGGATAATCTATGTGATTTGCCAAGTTAATAAGAACTACGTAAGTTTTTTAATTTAGGAGTGAATGAGGTGGTAACAAGCAGAGAAGAGTTTATCTTTTGAAAGGGTTGTAAGAGAGAAGGAATGAAGAGACTTGATGCACTACTAAAAATAGAAATTAGCAACGAACAAATTTCATAGTTAGAAAGAAAAATTTATTTTTAATCCTATTTAGCAACGAAATATCAAACTTATGTTGGATACAAGCAATTTATCAATAAATTAGCGAGAAGAAGTTCATATCTAATTTAATTTCTTTTATAGTGACGGAAAGAGTGTAGAGACCATCACTACTCATACCTAAAAGAAGTTGAGTCTTGGAGTTCTGATCCTTAATATATAAATCATTAGGATAAAATTTAAAATAGACGTTATTATCACAAATAAATTTCTGAATAAAAAAATAACATTTTGTAATAGATGAGACATAAAGAATATTATTTAGATGGAGACGGCGGTTATGAGGAGTCAAATGAGAAACATTACCAGTGTTATGAATTGATAAGTCTTTACCATTACCTACTTGGAGTTGATATGGACCTCTATATTTCCCGTATAATAAAAATTAAATAAATTGATCAGGTGTAATATGGTGTGTGACTCCTGAGTGGGCGTACTAATTTTGGGTAAACAATATTGGCACCTAATGCTTGAGATGGATAAACGAATTTATTTTGTGATTGTAGCAATGAAAACATGTGGAGGTGGGATGCTTGGTGCCATTATAAATTTTGAATCGGGGCCGCCATCATTACTAAGTTCCACGGATGGCCATGACTAAAGTTTGATGAGCCAGAGTAATTAGAGTTTCTAAGAAATTATTGCGATTGCCATGACCTTTTCAACTTTGGTAGGAACCGCGGCCTCATGGTGTTTGTTTTCCATGTATACTATCAAAATTTGAAGATTGCTATGCAAAGCTCGCTGATGGAGTGATGTCAGCTGACAAATTTGTGAGCAAGAGAAAAGACGATAATCGTCCATTGATAAAATTATGATTTAGTAGGAGACTAAGAATATCTAAATAAGAGATGGATTTAGGAAGAATAGAGAAAGTCATCATAATATCCTTAAATTAAGTCGTATTCCTTTAAAAACATAGATATTGAAATTCGAGATAGACAGTGGACGTCCGCGACCAAAAGTTTATTGGACAGAAGTTTGATTTTGTGCCAAAATTGTGTGATTGTAAGATCATCTTATTTCAAATTTTTTAGTTGCATATGTAAATTAAAATTTTGATATTCGATGAAGATAAAGTCATTGCGAAGCATCCGAAACTTCTTTCAATGTATTCAATCTTATAGCTATCGGGAGAGTCTCTTCAAAAAGAAATGAATATCACAAGACTCATAATAAGTTTGTCTTATTGTATCCAATTTGCATAATTAGGATTTGGATTGAATGCATTCGACCCTTCGATAGACATAATCGGTGATGGATAAATTCTTGATCCATCAATGAAGCCATGAGGATTTTACATGTGAAAAAATGATACTAGTTGTGTTTTTTAAAATATGTAGTTTCTTATATTGATAATTTGATTGAGATAAAGTGACGAGCATGATTAAGGAACTTAAAGAAAAAGCTTCTAGGAAAGACGATGTTATTGACAAAGAAGCCATAAGCTCTGATACCATATCAAATCTTGGCAAACATACAAGCAGAAGAAGATATACAAATATGCAAAAGCCTTCTTATTTTACTTTACACAACAATGAGTATATTTATATACGTCAAATCCTAGATTAATATACAAATAAAAAATATATAGAAAATAAAATCCTGATCAAACAAAGAGACGAGTCTTAAATTTTAATTATCTCATATGTAGCTATAACAAGCAGAAGTGATGCGCTATAAAATTAGTATCTTTTTAAAGCAAATTTGGAGCTCATAGCTCTTTTATTTATCAATCAAAAATTGTCCAAATCAGAAAATAATAAAATGGGCTCAAATTAAATCAAAATAAAAATATCCATTGTTTGACCTGGTTCACAAGGACCAAATTCGATAAAATAAGCTCCCTAGATTATAGGGTTTCCTATTTCGAACTTTCTCTTCTACTAAGTGAGAATGGCGCTGATGATGATGTTCTCCAACTCCAAGCTCCATCTTCTTCTCTTCTGGATCATCAATCAACCTGGACCATGGAATAGGAAAGTTGAGCTTTTCTTGCAACTCACAGATGTAAGCTATTTTGATGCCTCTCCTTTCTTTTGTCTCTTGACTCTGATGACTGGCCTTTTTTCTGCAGGTGTGTTTTTTGGTGGATACGGATTCCTTAAAAACCCATGAGAGGTGCAAAGTCTCATATCTTAGAGTTATAGCTACATTTGAGTTTCTCTCTGTCTGGCTATTTATCTTCTTCGATTAATATTTTTTTATTTTCTCCTTTGTGTGTAGCTGAAGCATAGTTGGAGACTCTGTGGTTACTCCCAAGATTCTTCCCCTGTAGCTCTTCTCTGGGTATGAGTACAAACAGCTCCACCTAACTTTATTGCCATCATTTTTTGTTGGTGATCCTTTTTGTAAGTTATTGTAGCCTAGGTTAGGTAGCTTATTTATTCTCACAGTTATATAGCCCTTGCAGTGGAAAAAATAATTATTGTAAATAGTATAGCTATGAGACCTAATGCTTTAGTTTTCAATGTTGTTCATGCTAGTATGTAAGAGTGTTAATCTTCCTTGTTTTAATCCTCAAGTTTGGAATTTGGGCTTTCTCTATATTGATAATTTTTCTGCCTTTGTTGAGAAGTTGTTGAAAGCTTTGATAATTAATGATTCTTGCATGATTGAATGCTTGATTAGCTAAGTAATCTGCTAACTGATTAGAGAGAATGTTTGTCTGATCTGAATCTGCATGCTGTCCATCGTGGTCTTAGTCTCCTCAATGATGAATACTACTTTCCAGGGTATTCTCCACTCACCTAATAACATCTTTTTTAAACTGAGTGAATCAGTTTCAATTATGATGTTATTCATTAGCTCAGTAGTATAGTGCTTGAGTGCCTGTAGGATTACTATAGATTCTTCTTTCATGTTTGTTATCACCCCTACTTCTAGAGCTTCTGCATAGATGACATTCCCACTGCTATCTCTGATGCAGAAACCATAAACACTTAGACCAGTATTACCCCTGCAAGCTCCATCTATGTTGCATTTGATCCATCCTAGGCTAAGAAGTTTCCATCTAACCACCTTGTAGTGCAACCTTGGCTTGTAGTTGAGTAGGTAGTCCACTATATCTCGTAACTTATTAGGGGCCTTTATTTATGGATACTTTAGTTTAATCAACTGGTTAACAGTGTATTGAAATAAATGAAGCATTCTTTGATAGCTTACATCATTTTCATGCCTCCTAGCATTCCTCTTCTTCCATAATTCCCATATGAGAATGGTTGCAATAGCTATGAAGATTCTTTTCAGTTTTGGAGGTGTTGGTTCCTCCCACCATTTTATGATTAGTTATTGTAGGTGCATTCCCTCTATATTGACACCTGCACAAGAAGAAAACTGCTTTCATAACTTTTGGGCTATGGGATCTATTAGAAAAAAGTGGGACATTATTTCCTGGGTATGGTTTCCACAACAGTAACACCTGGATACTATTTGCATTCTCATACTTTTAAGATTATCCTCTGTGGAAATTCTTCTTTGCTAGACCCTCCACAAGAAAAAACGCATCTTAAAAGGAAGCCTTTTACATCAGATGTTAGACAACCAACTCCTCTCCTCTTTCTTCTATCTTATAAAATTATAGGCAGACTTCACTGTGAAGGAACCTTTAGTGTTTTCCATCCACTAGACCTTATCATTATACCCATCCGCAACTGTAGGAATGATATTATTAACAATGTGGTCAATCATCTCTACTAATATCCTTCCTAGCAACTTTTCTTTGTTCCATGTGCCATTGATAATAAACTCTTTCACTTCAATCTCCTCCTCTGCCTAATTGTCCTCTTCTTTGAAATAGAGTGCACCTTGTTGTGTCTAATTATCTGTCACGACTCGAGGCTACCCTGTAGATATAATACAGTACTTAGTATAATAAGTGACCCCAAGCTAACCCATGGTCTGGCATATCTAGACAATTTCAGTTAAAAACATTTATTGTGCGAAAGTTTAAAAAAGTTTAATATCTGAAGTGTGAAAGAGCCCAAAACATGTCTGAATATGAAAATATATAGAGAGTATAATGATGACTGAAAACAACACTAACAACTCAATATCTGAATCTAGTTTATGTCTGAAAGCCTCTAACTGATATGAGTTTCTGGAACATGCCCCCAGCTAACTCTACTAATTTAAAACTGAAATATAAAGATTGAAAGATAAAAGCATGTCTATTATCCTTAAACTATGAGGACTCACCAATGAATCTGCTAAGTAAGGACTGAAAGTTGATCTAAGCGCGGCCTGGATGCTGAGTTCTTGAACCTATATTATAAAATAATGTGGCACAAAAGTATGCGCCAGTACTTCAAATGTACTGAGCATTCGGGATATGTGCTAAACTGGACAATATAACAATTGAACAGGGAATATACATACTGAAGCATAAACAGAATAGTAAGCTGGATGCAATGACCAAGTACTAACATGAACATATAATATGTTGAGCTGAATAACTAAAATAGATACTGAGTACATGGTCAATGCAATATAAGTCTGACTATGGGAGATACTATTAATCGACATACCCCAAGATGAGCTAACTATGGGGCCAACCTGCGATCCTGGATGGAAGGGTGTTCATACCTTTCCAAGGGTATGAATAAAGCTGACATGGATCCATTAAACTGATGTCCGCATAGGAAAAGAGTGTCAAGCCTAATCTGATGGGTGACCCTTTTAAAACCTATGGTGGCGCCGCAGTTCTGGGACTCAGGGACTGCTACTAAAAGTCTCAGCCTAAACTAGCGGGTGAGCCTTCATCCTTTCATCTTCTTGGTGCTAAGTCTACTCCCAAATGAATACATAAGCACTAAAATGCAAGTTGAAATGCTGGATAACTCAAAATACTAATAATCATCTGAGAATGCAACATACATATACTGAAACTGATGGTATTCTAATTCTGAAGGATGATTGTCTGATTTATCTGTCTAGCAAGTATAAATTATGAATACTAAATTTAAGACAAGTTAGGGTTACTGAGTTTTGTACATGAGATTGTGCTAATTATCCAAGAGACATGTAATTAGTAACACATAAACTATAGCAGTTGAGTTATAGTGAATCCCTAAGATTTAAGAAGCCTAGGTCTGAACAATTCATGGAGAAGCTGAAGAACTAACTGAATTCTAGGGACCTAATGGGTGAAAGGAACCCACTAGTGAAATCCCACATACCTGGAGAAGAAACTATGGAGTAAATCTTTGGGTTTAGGGATGATTTTAAAGAAGACCTCCTGCTTGTTCTTGAGAGAAAAATGTCGCCTCTTTTTCTTCTTTTCTTTCTAAGTCTGATGATTTTAGGAGAATAGGTGATTTAGGTAGTTTTTGACTAATTAATTAGGCTTAGACTAAGAAAAACAATGTAACTTAGGCCTTAGAAGAGGTAGAAAAAGTCCAAAACACCCCTGGGAAAATAAAAGAAATCTGCTGGAAAAATCGCGACTCAAGTTCCACGGATGGGTTCCACGACTCGTGGAAATTTCCATGGCTCGTGGAGCCCTGTCGTGGTTCCTAGTCCTTTTTGTCTAGCTGCGGGCCTGAGTTCCATGACTTGGGTTCACAACCCGTGGAACCTTCCACGGTCGATAGAACCCAATTGTGGTTCTCTGAGAAATGGTTGTCCTCAGGTCTGGTTCCACGACGTGGGTTCACAACTCGTGGATCCTTCCACAGTCCGTAGAACCCAATTGTGTTTCTCAGAGAATTCTTCAGGTCTCTGATCTAATTCCACGGCTCCAGTCCATGACTCATGGAAACTTCCACGGGTCGTGAATCCAACTCATGATTCTGGCTGACAGTTGGAAAAATTAATTTTCTTCTGGTTATCTGAGCTAAGTTTGGCTTGGAAGTTCTGGGGTGTTACAATATCTCCCCCTTGGGATCATTCGTCCTCGAATAAAGACTGAACAAGCACAGTTTGGAGGAAAAGGGGCTATAATCCCAACCAAACGAGTACTAGAAACTGATATTAACTAAACTGAGTCCCATGTGTATGCAAATATGCTGAAATGCAAGAATAGCTGAGGGGACATGATACTGAGGCTGAAGTACATGAGAGTAAACTGAGAAACTGGAGAGGAACTATTACCTCAATCTGAAACTAAATCAGAGGGAAAGAGGTGAGGGTACTTGGCCATCATGGCTGCTTCTGCTTCCCAAGTAGCTCCCTCTACGGACTGGTTTCTCCACAAAACCTTCACTGAAGTGGCCTCCTTGTTTCTCAACCTACGAACCTGGCAGTCAGGAATCTCAACTGGAACCTCCTCATAGGTGAGGCTATCCTTCACAGCCACACTCTCTAATGCCACTATCGATATCGGATCACCCATACACTAATTTAGCAAGGAAATGTGAAAGACTGGATGAACCGTTACTAGCTCTGCTGGCAACTCTAACTCATAAGCCACATTACCAATCCTTTTCAAGATTCTGTAAGGACCTAAATATCTGGGGCTGAGCTTCCCTTTCTTGACAAATCTCATCACTCTCTTCATAGGTGACACTTTCAGGAAGACCCAGTCATCGATCTCAAACTCTGAGTCCCTTCTCCTCACATCTGCATAGGACTTCTGACGACTCTGAGCTGTTTTCAACCTTTCTCTAATGATCTAAACATTATCTATAGTCTCATGAATCGAATCTGGCCCAACCAAGGCTGCTTCACCTACTTTGAACCAACCAACCGGTGACCTGCATCTACGCCCATAAAGTGCTTCATATGGGGCCATCTAAATACTGGAATGGAAACTGTTATTATAGGTGAACTCTATGAGAGGTAAGTTATCATCCCAAATACCCGGGAAATCTATCACGCAATCTCTCAACATGTCCTCTAAGGTCTTAATGGTATGCTCTGCCTAGCTATCCATCTGTTGATGAAATGTTGTACTAAGATTTACCTGAGTAACAAGACTTTTCTGAAATAATCTCCACAAATGAGATGTAAACTAAGGACCCCTATCTGAGATGATAGATAAGGGAACTCCATGTAACCTGACTATCTCGCTGATGTAGAGTTTCACATAGTCCTTCGCTGAATCTGTAGTCTTGACAGCCAAGAAGTGAGTTGATTTAGTAACCATGTCCACTATCACCTAAATAGAGTCATGCTATCTACGAGTACGAGGTAATCCTGTAATGAAACCCATGTAGATTATCTCCCACTTCCAAGTAGAAATGCTAATATCCTGAGTCACACCTCCTGGTTTCTGATGTTCTACTTTAACCTGCTGACAATTGGGACACTTAGCCACAAAATCTGCAATGTTCCTCTTCATGTCGTTCCACCAATAGACTTCTCATAGATCATGGTACATCTTAGTGGCACCGGGATTAATAGAATATCTAGAATTATGGGCCTCAGTAAGGATTTGATGCCTCAACTCACCTACACTAGGTACATATAAATGACCCTGGTAGCAAAGCACATCATCTCCTCCTTGGGAGAAAACTTCAACTCTCTGCTGATGAACTGCACCTTTCAACTGAAGCAATATGGGATCACTGTCTTGTTTCTCCTTAACCTCCGCTACCAATGAAGATTTTGACCCATTCTGGACTATCACACCACCATTTGTCATGTCCATAAGGAAAACTCCTAAACGGGCAAGCCTGTGAACATCTCTATCTAGTTCTTTTCTTTTTTCCTCGACATGTGATACACTACCCATGGACAGTATGCTGAGAGCATCAGCCACTACATTGGCCTTAACCGGATGGTAGAGCACATTTATATCATAGTCTTTGAGGAACTCAAGCCATCTTCTCTAACGAAGATTCAACTCTTTCTGGGTGAACACATACTGGAGGCTCTTATGATCTGTGAACACATCAATATGAACACCATACAAGTAGTGTCTCCAAATCTTTAGGGCAAACACAATAGCTGCAAGATCAAGGCTGTGAGTCAGATAGTTCTTCTCATTAATCTTAAGCTGTCTAGAAACATAATCTATGACCTTATCTTGTTGCATCAAAACACAACCCAGGCTGACCCTGGATGCATCACAATAAACAACATAACCATCTGAACCTTCTAGTAGAATCAAAATGGGTGTTGTAGTCAATCTATTCTTCAACTCTAGGAAACTCTACTCACACTCTTCTGACCACTGAAATTTGACCTTCTTCTGAGTCAACTTGGTCAATGGGGAAGCTATGGATCAAAATCCTTCAACAAACCTCTTGTAGTAATCGGCCAAACCCAAGAAACTTCTGATATCAGTCAGAGAGGTGGGTCTGGGCCAGTCCTTTACTGCCTCAATCTTCTGTGAACCAACTCAGATGCCTTCACTAGACACCACATGACCAAAAAAAGCAACTGATTTCAACAAGAACTCACACTTAATGAAGTTAGCAAATAACTAGCGGTCTTTGAGAGTCTGCAGAATGACCTTCAGATAATTTGCATGCTTCTCCTCATTTCGAGAATAAACAAGGATATCATCAATGAAGACAATGATGAACAAGTCCAAATACTATCTGAACACCCTGTTCATTAAGTCCATGAAAGTTGCAGGTGCCCCAATCTTACATATGCTATTCACAAACTTTTCTACATCCACGCGCAGGGTTGGAATTGGAAAAGTAATTGAATCAAAGAATCGCATTGGTTAGTCCAAAAGACATAACTAAAAATTCATGATGACTATACTGGGTCCTGAAGGCTATCTTTGAGATGTCACTATCTCTGACTCTGAGCTGATGATAGCTGGATTTGAGGTCTATCTTAGAGAAGCAACTAGCACCCTGAAGTTGGTCGAACAAGTCATCAATCCCGGGGATGGGATACTTGTTTTTGATTGTGACTTTGTTCAACTGACGGTAGTCGATGCACATCCTGAGAGAACCATCTTTCTTACGCACGAATAGCACTGGAGCACCCTATGAAGAGATACTGGGTCTGATGAAGCCCTTATCTAGAAGGTATTTCAACCGTTCTTTCAATTCCTTAAGCTCCGCTGGAGCCATTCTGTAAGGAGGAATCAAAATAGGCTGGGTATCTGGAAGGAGATTGATTCTGAAGTTGATTTCCCTTTCAAGAGGAACTCTGAGAAGATCTTCTAGGAACACTTCTGGAAATTCACTCACCACTGGAACTGACTCAAGAGTTGGGGTTTTGGAGTTGGAATCCTTAACCCAAACAAGGTGGTAGATATAACTTTTGGAAATTATTTTTCTAGCTTAAGGTAAGAGATGAATCGACCTACAGGCACTGAGGTACTATCCTTCAATTCTAAGACTGTCTTGTTTGGAAACTAAAACCAAATAATCCTAGTTCTACAATCAACTGAGGCATAGCAGGAATGTAACCAATCCATGCATAGAATAATATCGAAGTCAATCATTTCTAACTCTACAAGATCGGCTAAGGTGACTTTTCGGGAAACTTTGACAGGGCAATTTATGTAAACCCGCCTAGCTATAACTGGGTCACCAATTGGAGTATAGGCTGAGAAGGGTTTTGGGAGGGTTTCAGGACTGACATTGAAACTTACTGCTATATAGGGAGTTACAAAGAAAAGTGTAGCCCCTGGGTCTAATAATGCATAAACATCTAAATGGAAGACTTGTAATATACGCATGACCACATCGGGAGAATTATCCTGGTCCTGTCGAGTCTGAGGAGCATACAACCTCTTTTGTCACTGACCACCACCTGTACCAGATGAGGCACCCTGCTGAGTGGGGTGACCCGCTGGAGCTGCTGTAGAACTGGCCTGATTCTATGAATGAGTGTCTCTGCCCTTCTGAGAATTTACTGGGCACTCCTTCATTATGTGGCCTGGCTTGCCACACCCAAAGAAATTTCTACTACCTGCCATGCACTCACCCTGGTGGTTCCTACCACACTTCTTACACACTGGATGAGTGCACCCACTAGAAATTGTACCTGGGACTTAGAGCCTGGCACTCTATCCCATCGATCTTGTTTGAATTTTGGCACTGGGGCACTAGCAGAAGATGGAGCTAGAGATGAAGATTTTTGATGGAACTGAGAGCGGTCACCACCCTCTGACCTCTGCTGAGAGTAGTTGAAATCACCTATCCTAGCCCTCTTACTGTTTCCTCCCTTCTCTTTGATTTTATCTTTCTCAATCTGCTGAGCATAAGTAACCAACCTGGAGATGTCCATTTCCTTAACAAGAATGTCAATCTTGCATTCCTTGACCACATCATCGGACACCCTAGATACGCACTTACTCATGCGGGCTCTGGAGTCAGCCACTATCGTTGGGGCATACTTAGACAGCTATGTGAACTTGAGTGCATCCTCATTCACACTCATATTATTCTGCTTCAAGTTTATAAATTCTTGGACCTTGGATTCTCTGAGTTCAAGTGGGAAGAACCTGTTCAAAAATATAGTCTTGAACTGGTTCCGATCCACCAGACCTGTATGTTCATAATGAGACTCCTTCCACTGCTGATACCAAGTATAAGCCACTCCCTTCAACTGATAGGTGACTAAATTTGCACACTCGACTAGAGTAACACCCATAATATATGTCACCTTCTAGATATCATTAAGACTCTCTTGTGGATCCTCTTCTAATTTAGACCCATGAAATTCTGGAGGGTTCATTCGCGTGAAGTCCCGGATTCTAACTGCAGCATTGTTAGTCTGAGGTGGAGATGGTTCCACAGCTTGCTGATTGACTTGAGTTGGCATAGCCTGGGCAAGCACTTGAAATGCAGCCCTGAATTTGGCATGCGTGAGTTGCTCATTCAATGGGTCTACTGGAGCTGCTAGTGTTGCTGGTGCTGACTGATTCCTAGAGTTAGCTCTTCTGAGAGGCATTTTCTGAAATGCGAAGAGCATGAGTTAGAAGAAGCTTAAGTAGAGTTCATACTCTATAGCACGAGCTACAAAAGAAAGAAGGGAAGTTATTCCTAATGATATCCCATTGCTTCTCCCCTATAAGTGTGGCGCGATTCACACCCATGAAGAAGACTCTACTTGACGTGGTTTTCAGACACCCTAGGATACTTAAACATGATGCTCTAATACTAAGTTTGTCATGCCCCGAGGCTACCCCTTAGACGTAACATGGTGCTTAGTGTCACAAGTGACCCCAAGCTAACCCATGGTCTGGCATATCTAGACAATTTCAGTTAAAAACATATATTGTACAGAAGCTGAAAATAGTTTAATATCTGAAGTGCGAAAGATCCCAAAACATGTCTGAATATAAAAATATATATAGAGTATAATGATGACTGAAAACAACACTAACAACTCAATAGCTGAATCTAGTATATGTTTGAAAGTCTCTAACTGATATGAGTTGTTGGGACATACCTCTAGCTAACTCTACTAATCTGAAATTGAAATATGAACACTGAAAGATAAAAGTATGTATATCATCCTCGAACTATGAGGACTCACCAATAAAGCTGCTGAGTGAGGACTGGAAGTCGATCTAAGCACGGTCTGGATGCTGAGCGCCTGAACCTACATCATAAAATGATGTAGCATAAAAGTATGCGTCAGTACTTTGAATGTACTGAGCATGCGGATTATGTGCTAAACTGGACAATATAACAACTGAACAGGGAATATACATATTGAAGCATAAACTAAATAGTAAGATGGATGCAATGACCAAGTACTAACATGAACATATAATATGTAGAGCTGAATAACTGAAAATAGATACTGAGTACATGGTCAATGAAATATAAGTATGACTGTGGGAGATACTATTAACCAACATACCCCAAGCTGAGCTAACTATGGGGACAACCTGTGACCCCGCCTTAAGTTGAGGAGAGTTGTTCACAAGCAGTGGTTATGAGCTCTTTCTTATTCCAGTTCAGAAGAGGTTGCGCACCCAACTCGGTCGGTCGGTTGGCCCACCTAACAGATGATGATATTCTCGATCGATTTGATCTAATTTCATTCTTTCTCACTATTCAGAACAGTGGAGCACAATCAGATTCGAAAAATGAGAAATCAATCAAAATGGACCTGAATTGAATCATGACTATATAAGTTATTCTGATATTAAGAGATTTAATATTTTCTTTAGTTCTTCTAGCTCCTGTCCCCGCAGCCCCTGATGGGCAATGCTCTTGGTGAGTAACTTTGTCTTTCACGATCGATGCTAAATCCTCTTGCTTAGCCTATTTCCTTTTCCCTTTGAGTTGTATTTAGTACTTCTAAGAAATATGATTATCCACCATCAGTCAGTAATGTGGGTTGGCTTGGATTACTTAGTGTTGCACGCCTAGGAGGGCAGCGCGCTTTGGGATGCGAAGGAGCTATTATCGTCCTCATGTTCTGGTTGTTCCGAAGGTACGAACCGAGGCTGAAGAATAACAGTTCTCAGCTATCACATTCAGAAAGACTACTGGCCTAATTTCACTCAATTAAATAAACTATACCCTTACAAAACTTATTAGTACTCCTATACAGTTGTTCAATTTTAATGTCATTCTCAACTCTATCCCTGACTGGGTATTTGATTTCAGGCCCTTTTGAGGAGGGTATCTTTTTGGTTAATATTAGCCCGGCTCGTATGGACTTCCGGTCTAAAATTTAAATCTCAAAGCATTACTAAAGATTAGGCAGAAGAAGAACTAGAACTAGAATTATTCGCCCCTCCCCTTGTACCAAGAAGCAAGTTCAGAACATAAGGATCTAAATCAAGCTTCAGAAAAAAAAAATTTTGCTTTCTATTCTATCTACATGGTAGATTGGATTGACGGATAGTGCACCTGTCAACAATTCATAGAACATGTTCATTTTCGTCTGCTTCGCTTCCTCAATTGCTCTTATATAGCAAGTTCATTAGGAAAATCCAATTTGGAGCAATAATCATTCATGCATTCTAAGAAGATGATCAAAAGTTATTTTTAACTATCAAATTTTCTTCGAATAATGATGTCGAAAAGGGAACTCAAATATGAGTTGAACTATTCCCTATGTCTTTCTTTTCGTTACACTTATCAACTCATTTCAAGTGAAACTCATTCGGCTGCATCGCGTATTGCCCGAAGGGCAGCGGCAGCAGTGTGGTTTCGCTAGATTTAGATCTTGGGTACTTTGACTGAGCCACCAGAGGTGAAAAGGTAGAAGGGTGTTCATACCTTGCCAAGGGTACGAACAAAGCTGATGTGGATCCACTAAGCTGATGTCCGCAAGGGACAAAGGTGTCAAGCCTAATCTGATGGATGACCCCTTTAGAACCTATGGTGGCGCCGTAGTTCTGGGACTCAGGGACTTCTACTAAAGGTCTCAGCCTAAACTGGCGAGTGAGCCTTCATCCCTTCATTCGCTTGGTGTTAAGTCTACTCCCAACTGAATACATAAGCACTAAAATGCAAGATGAAATGATGGATAGCTCAAAATACTGATAATCCTCTGAGAATGCAACATACATATACTGAAACTGATGGCATTCTAATTCTGAAGCATGATTATCTGATTTATCTGTCTAGCAAGTATAAATTATGAATACTGAATTTAAAACAAGCTAGGGTTATTGAGTTTTGTACATGAGACTGTACTAATTATCCAAGAGACATGTAATTAATAACACAGAAACTATAGCAGTTGAGTTGCAGTGAATCCCTAAGATTTAGGAAGCCTAGGTCTGAACAATTCATGGAGAAGCTGAAGAATTGACTGAATTCTAGGGACCTAATGGGTGAAAGGAACCCACTAGTGAAATCCCACATATACCTGGAGAAGAAACTATGGAGGAAATTTTTGGGTTTAGGGTTGAGCTTGAAGAAAACCTCCTGCTTGTTCTTGAGAGAAAACTGTCGCCTCGTTTTCTTCTTTTCCTTCTAAGTCTGATGATTTTAGGAGAATAGGTGATTTAGGTAGTTTATGACTAATTAATTAGGCTTAGACTAAGTAAAATGATGTAGCTTAGGCCTTAGAAGAGGTAGGAAAAGTCCAAAACACCCCTGAGAAAATAAAAGAAATCTGCTGAAAAAATCGCGACTCAGGTTCCACGGATGGGTTCCACGACTTGTGGAAACTTCCATGGCTCGAGGAGCCCTGTCGTGGTTCCTGGGCCTTTTTGTCTAGCTGTGGGTCTGAGTTCCACGACTTGGGTTCACGACCCATGGAACCTTCTACGGTCCGTAAAACCTAATCGTGGTTCTCAGAGAAATAGCTGGCCTCAGGTCTGGTTCCACGACTTGGGTTCACGACTTTTGGATCCTTTTTCACGTTCCTTAGAACCTAATTGTCGTTCTCAGAGAATTCTTCAAGTCTTTGATCTGATTCCACAACTCCAGTCCACGACTCGTGAAAACTTCTATGGGTCATGGATCCAACTCGTGATTCCAATTGACAGTTGGAAAAATTAAATTTTTTTCTGGTTTTCTGAGCTAAGTCTGGGCTTGGAAGTTCTGGGGTGTTACATTGTCAAACCATAAACTTGAGTTCCCAGCTTTAATTTTCCAGCAAATTTCATATTCAGCCTCTTCTCTAACTTGAATCATTTTCCTCCAAACCTGAGAAGCTCTTGTTCCTTTGGCAATGATAGGATGAAGTTTCTTACAGTATTTATTTCACATGTAAGAACCCCATAGAGAAGAGGCAAATATTATGAAAGTCTGCCACAATTTAGAAAAAAAAGCTTTTGATACATCATGTAACGATCTAAACCCTGAAACCTCCTTTTTTTTTGTGGATAAAACATGTCATCCCAGGATAGCTAATGTTTTCCTTTTACTCCCTCAGTCTTACTCCAGAAGAACCTAGAAAAAATCTGATGAAGTTGCTCTATTATCCCTTTAAGGGGATTCATAATTGATAAGAGGTACACATGCATAGATTTTAACACATGGGAAATTAGTATGTATCTTCTTCCAAAGGACAGGAATTTGTTCTGCCAAGATATTATTCTCTTTGTGACTTTTCTCAAGAGTTCCTCAAAGTGAGTCTTGTTCTTCCTGCCATAGAAAATTAGGCATCCCAAATAAGTAAATGAGAAGGATCTCTGATCAATTCCAACGAGTCTTTTTAATCTAGCCTTAGCCATAATAGGTGTCTTTTCATGTAGATAGAATAAACTAATATTTTTGCTGATTATTTACCCAGAAACATTCTCATATCCCTTCAAAACCCCATCATATTTACTACAGATGCTCTATCCCAAGAATAAAAAAGTATTGTGTCATCTGCATAAGATAGATGGTTTTTCACTTAGGTATTGAAGTTAGAATCTTCATGTAGTTTGTTCAAACCTCTGGCTATCACCTCAGCAGCTATGATGAAGAGTGTATGTGACAATAGATCTCCTTGCTTTAGTCCCCTGGTTGACTAGAAAAATCATGTGATTGTCCATTGATGAGCACGGAATACCAATTATTAGATACCAATCTATTGACCATGTCAATGATAATTTCTTATAACCCAAACCTTCTAAGTACCTTGGCGATAAAAATCCATAATACCTTATCATATGCCTTAGTCTTATCCAGTTTCACCACAACACTATTAAATTTGTTCCTTTTGATTATATCCCTGATGATTTCCTATGACATAATACATTCTCAATTATGCTTCTACCTTTTAAAAAATATGTTTGATTCAAAGAGAAAATGATAGGTAGAAGAGTGACTATCCTTTCATGTAGCATTCTTGAAAGTATCTTATTAGCAAAAGTGCTCAAGCTGACGGGTCTGAGGTCAGTGAAGCTATGCATATTTTCTTTCTTTGGAAGAAGGACCAAGTTTTTGTGTGTTATAAACCTAGGGATCTCTTTCCTACAAAAGAAAGCTCTAACTAATTTAGTAATATCATCTCTAATAATGTCCCAACAACTTTGGAAGAATAAACCTGAAAATTTATCTGGACCACTGGTGCTATCCCTATTCAGATCAAAAACTACTTTCTTGACTTCTTCCTTGCTGGGAAAACAAACCAAAACTTCATTTTGATCATGAGAGATCAAATGAGGAATATTGTGTAGCATTTCAAAGTGCTCCACACTTCCTATTTTTTTAAATTGCTCCTCAAAGAAAGTTATAGCTTCAGTTCCAATATTTTCATTGGAATTCATAGTGTCCCCTAGAGTTATCCGGATCATTGAAATGTGTAGATTTTTGCTTCTGCCTTTTGCATAAGAGTGAAAGGATTTGGTATTCCTATCACCATCTGTGAATTATCTAATGCCCAATCTCTGTTTTCAGTATTCTTCTTTCATATGCATAAACTTTTTTCAAATTTTCCTCTGCCTTGTTGAGGTCCATTCTAGTCTTTCCTGATGGTTAGACTTTCAGTTGCACTTCTGTCACCTTTATCACATCTTCCAAGGTAGAAATTTATTAAAAAATATTTCCAAAAATTTCCTTACTCCACACATCTAGAGCCCTTTTCATC
The DNA here is from genome assembly GCA_003996215.1 of Jaltomata sinuosa. Taxonomy (NCBI): domain Eukaryota; kingdom Viridiplantae; phylum Streptophyta; class Magnoliopsida; order Solanales; family Solanaceae; genus Jaltomata; species Jaltomata sinuosa. Next base: position 158,182 of record QJPP01002580.1, on the reverse strand, counting down.
TTTTTGATCTTGGCCCAGAATTCAATAAAAGGGTTTTCAGTAAAATCAATCTTCCAATTCTCCTGAACAATGTTCTAAAAATGTTGATGCTTGGTCCAAAAGTTAAGAAATTTAAAAGGTTTGACCACAGGTTCTTTCTCTGAGCAGCATGTGACATGTAAAGGCGCATGATCAGATCCTTGTCTCACCAAGTGATGCATTTCACTAGAAGGAAGTAGGTCAAATAATTCTTGGTTGCCCAAAACTCTGTCTAGTCTCTTAAAAAATAATCTTCCTGAATTCTGCCATTCCACCAAGTGTATTTGCTCCCTAATACTTGAAATTCTATCATAGCATAGTTATTCATACATTGAGCAAAGTCAATTGCTTCCAGATAAGTGAAAGGTAGACCCCCAAGCTTCTCCTCCTCATTTAGTATCACATTGAAGTCCCCACCCACAATCCAAGGAGATTTATTCTCTTCAACCAACTCTTCTAGGTTCTCCCATAGTTTTAGCCTCTTTGAAGCATTATATCTGGCATACACTGTTGAGATTACAATCTTGTTACGTTTGATATGAGATTTGGTATTGAGACTTGATGTTATTACTTCTTTAGCATATTTACCTTATATTGATTACTATGTTGTATTATCTTACCTATCTCGGGGGATGAGATAGGTGTCATCACTTTCCTAGATTTTGGATCATGACAAGTTGATATTAGAGCACCAGGTGCATTGGTCTCACAAGTACAAGCCAAGTCTAGAAGAGTCTTGTGGATTGGTGCGAAAACGTTTGTTATCTATCCTCAAGAGGCTATGGGACTTTAGTAAATTTCCTTTCTTTCTTTCTCATCATGAGTATTCAACTCTATTAGTACTGATTTTTGTTATTTCACTCTCTCATAGATGGTGAGGATACGTGCTACTTTAACCAGAGATGAGAAGCCCATCCCAGCACCTGTTGCTTGTGTCATAGCACGCGGATGAGGCAGAGGGCATGGTAGAGGTAGAGGTAGAGGCCGAGGTCGAGCTAGAGGTAGAGCTTAGGCAGCTTATCAGGTACCGATAGGGCAAAGTCCCTAGAGCTCGAGTCTGATTATGATGATGCTGAATTTTTGGTTGAGTACATAGGCCCATCTTAGGCACCACTAGGATATGTTGCTACTCAAGTGCTTCAGGAAACATTTCTTTAGGTACTTAGTGTTCTTGAGGGTATTGCCAAGTCTGGGGGTTTACCAGCTACACCGGATTATTCTCAAACTAAGATAGGAGGATCAACTCATGATCAACTTCCTATTCAATGCTTTTAGGGCCCAGCGGGATAACTTGTTATAGCATCTCTTAGGTTTAATAGTCTTTCTTTGTCGATTATGGTTGCACTAGTTGGAGTTAGACAGGTTATGTCTGATGAAGAGCAGAGGAGGTTTTAGAGTTTTAGTAAGATGGGTCCGCTGGTTTTCAGGGTAGACAGAGGATGCTTATGAGTTTCTCATGAGTTTCCATGAGATGCTTCAGAATGTAGGTTTTGTTGAGTCCTAACGGGTCAATTACATAACCTTTTAGGCGCATGGCCCCGCCAAGCATTGGTGATCTTATATGGATTCTAGACCCGGTTATTCCTCTTCTACGACTTAGATGTAGTTTTCACATGCTTTCATGTACAGATTCATCCCCTGTAGCCTAAGAGAGAAGCAAAGGGACCAGTTTGAGCATTTAACTCAGAAGGGTATCTTAGTGACTGAGTATGGACCGATTATATGCCTTGTCTTTCTATGCATTAGTAATTTTACCAAATGAGACTGAGAGAATTCGTAGGTTTGTGAGGGGTTTGACTTTTTGAATCGGGAGGCAGTTTTGCACACAACCTAGTTAGGAGGTTCTTTCTAGCAGGTGGGTCGAGGCGGCCAAGGAGTTTGAGTGCATGCGCCATGAGGAGTTTGGAGATTCGGGGGAGAAGAGACCCCGCACTTCTGGTCATTTTAATGGTACGTCATCTGGAGGTAGAGGTTCATTCAGGGTGGTGTTTGCCCTCAGTATAGTAAACCAGCTCATGTTATCATCCAAGCATCTGATGGGGTGTATTCCAGGCGAGGTTCCTTCAACGTAGATCAGGCTTCTCAAAGCTTTTCGTAGAGGTCTTTGGTTTATGGTGGGTTTTCTTGTTATTTTGGCGCATTACAGCATGGTATAGCTCATCCAGGTTGCTAATCATGTGGGGATCCCAGGCACTTTAAGAGGGAGTGCCCACAACTCTAACAAGGGGTCCATAGCTAATCGTTCCAGCTCCAGTTAAAGAAGTATCACCTCCAACTAGGGTCATAGAGGTTCTCAGTCGGTAGAGGGGTGACTCAGGGTGGCCGAGGTGGTGGTAGAGGAATTACTTAGGCTAGTGGTTCACATTCAAAATATTATGCATTTCCAGGTAGACCAAAGGCAAAGTCTTCTAATGTAGGTATCACAGGTATTGTTCTAGTATGCTATCGATCTGCTTCAGTATTGTTTCATCCTGGCTTTAGTTTCTCCTAATATGTCTGTATATTTCGTATCGAGCGTAGATATGCTATGTGATTCTCTTTTGGTTCCTATTCATGTTGTTAACCCAATGTGTGATTCCTTAGTAGTTGATCAGGTGTACCAATCCTGTGTTGTTACCTTGTTGAGTTATGATACTTGGGTAGATTTGATCATTCTTGATATGGTAGATTTTGATGTAATTTTGGGCATGGATTGCCTTTCTCTTTACCATGTGATTTTAGACTGTAATGCCAAGACAGTCACTTTAGCTATGCCTACTATTTTGAGGTTGGAGTGGAAGGTTACTGTCACGATCCAGACCGCCGTGAGTGGAACTCACCCAACCCCTGGGTGAGCGAACCATCACTTCCCCGAACTTAACTGTTCTAACAGCTCAAAACCAATGTGCAAAAAGTAAACTAGCAATCACTATCAATAAAGCAACTCTATTATAATAACCCTGCGGAAAATCCCCCTAGAATCTGAAAGTCAACGTACCAAAACACTACCAAAACTAGAGTACGGGAGGCAACCCCAACAAAAGAAATACTCTAAGCCCGAAACAAGTGGGCTACAACTTCAAAAAGATAGAAATCAAGGCAGCTCGACCGAAGTAGCTCACCGTTGAAGTCTGAAAGCGCTGGGACTACAAGTGAGGTTGCGTGTCAACCACTGGAATATCGCCTGTACTCACAAAAGAAAATAAGTGCAGTATCAGTACACAACCACCATGTACAGGTAGGATCATCAGCCAATTCTAAATAAACAGTGTATGAGCAGTACAACAAATCAAGTAAGAGTACAGGAACACATGTAACAAGTCAACAGGCATCCCTAGACTACAAGTCTCTACCTAGCTTGTTCCCACATGTAATCCACTTTTATCACCATGATCAACAATCAATTATAACAATTAAACAACCCTCTTTATATAGCCCAAACCCACCCTAGGATCCCCTCTAAACAACACCTAAGTGTTAAACATGCAACCCGGTATACACCAAGACCAACTCAAAATCAGATATAACAATAATCCGGCCTCTCTAGGACCATAAATAATTATCACATTTCAATAACACAATCCGTTCTACTCAGGGGACCCATAATTCAATGCACAATGCAATAAAGTAAACCCGTACTAGGGATGGTACCCAAGCCAACCAGTTAGTATTTCCCATACCAGGCGTGGTACCCGAGCCAACCGTTAGTATATCCCATACCAGGCATGGTACCCGAGCCAACCGTTAGTATACCCGTACCAGGTGTGGTACCCGAGCCAACCAAATGTCAACCAATCCACAGTCACAAATACAATCAACTTGTAAACCAATCAAGTAAAATACATAGTTCAATTCACCAAACTGTTAAACAGGACCATTAGACATTATTAATCATTCCCTGAGCAATACAAACATCATACAATTACTTAGATAAGAGTACAAAAACATCTAAGGTATACAGGAATCAATAACCATCACCTACCTCAAAATGATCCAAAGCTCTACTCAACCCGAGCTTTCCCGTTCTCCAAAATTCTTGCTTGTTCTTGGTCTAAAACAATATACAAGTACTAAATTAATAAACATGGCCTATACATTACTCGAATTACACTAAATCCCAAACCCCAGGCCAACCATTATCATCCCACCCTTTTTTCGGGCTTTTCCACCATTAATTCTCCTAGTTCTACCATTTTTCATGGATATAATTAGAAAATTAAAGTCACATGATCATAATACAATACTTTCAATCATACCCAAGGACTTCCACACCTAGAATCGCTCTCCTTCCCTGGATTCTACAATCCCTAAGTCATTCCCAATCTTTCTCCAAGTCTACTCCTAGCAATTCTATAGCGTAGGGAAAGTAGTACAGAGCTTGGGGAGTAGAAACCTTACCTTAGGGAAGAAAAATAATGCAAAATAGAGGAAAATTGCCTGGAATCTCCATAGTCCTTCTCCCAAATGTGTTTGTAAAAACTGAATGTTTTGTAGAATGTTTCTGCATTAAATCCCATCGAGACGTTATAGTGTTCTGCTCCACTATAGCAGTACTGCCGTAGCAGAGTCGTCCTCTATGGCGGAGGCTGACCGTCATTGACTTTTGCTGTAGTGGTATTTTCTCCACTACAGTGAATGTCGCTATGGCGGAGTGTCAACCACTGTGGCGGTTAACACGAAATAAAAAGTCATAAAATCCTTAAAATTGGTCCATTTTATAACACACTTATTTCCAGCGTCCTGAAATAATCCATTCGCGTCAACTTTAATACCGAGAGTTCTACTTATCCAAATTCGATTCTGAAAAGCCCCTCCAAACTCCTTTATGTCTTAGATAAATGGAAAACTAGTTCAAGTAATCGTTGAAGATCTCACAGTGAACTCCATATAGGTAATGCCTCCAGATCTTGAGCGCGAAAACTACCGCCGCCAACTCTAGGTCATGAGTGGGGTAGTTGTGCTCGTGAACCTTCAGCTGCCTCGACGCATATGCTATTACTCGACCCTACTGCATCAACACACAACCAAGACCAACCCCAGAAGCATCACAATACACGGAGAAGCTCTGACCCTCAACCGGCAAAGTCAAAACTGGAGCTGAGGTCAATAAGGCCTTAAGCCTCTGGAAGCTATTCTCACACTGATCTGACCACTGAAATGGGACATCCTTCCTAGTCAGCATAGTCAAGGGTGCTGCTATGGAAGAAAATCCCTCAACGAACCGTCTGTAGTAACCTGCTAACCCAATAAAGCTGCGAACCTCAGTAACAGTAGTAGGTCTAGGCCACTCACAAACCGCTGAAATCTTTCCCGGATCAACCTTAATCCCATCCTTAGACACCACGTGCCCTAGGAATGCAACTGACTCAAGCCAAAACTCACACTTTGAGAACTTGTCATAAAGCCGATGATCTCTCAAAGCCTGGAGTATAACCCTCAAGTGCTGCTCATGCTTTCCAACGGCAAGGGGATGTCAAGCAGTGGTGGGGAGACCATGTGGAGTGTCGGTCACCAGCTTGCCTCCGTTGACTTGGGCTCAATTTCATGCCCTATTTTTGGAGGAGTATGTACCCCGTACTCTCCGGGACCGCAAGAAGGATAAGTTTTTTGCCCTTGAACAGGGCAGTATGTCAGTTGTAGCCTATGAGGCTAAGTTCCAAGCTCTGTCTCGCTATGCTACCCTTCTGTAGGGCACTGAGGAGGAGAGGATCTGGTTATATGTAAAAGTTTTGAACACTGATCTTCAGGTTTTTTCTATTCACATAACTTCTGCAAGAAAGAGTTACAATGATGTTGTTGATTATGTGAAAAGGCTTGAGGGAGTTAAGCAAGTTGGTTAGGCTAAGATATTAGCCAAGAAGTCCAGGAATATGCGTAACTACAATGGATCTTATTCCAGGGGTCACAGTCAGCAGGTTCTCTCGGCCTGCCCCATTTAGTCATCTTTGTCAGCCTCTACAGGTGATCATCCAGGGGCTATTCAGTAGTCTCCAGTTGCTAGAGGCTAAGGGGTTGCCTATTCTTCGGCCAATAGGCCTTCTCTTACGCAAAGTTGTTATTCTTGTGGTGATGTAGGGAACTTAAAGAGAGAGTGTCCTCTGAGGTAGACAGGTAATCAAGCACAGCAGCAAGCCAGGGTTGTGGTTCCAATAGGTAGAGGTGGAGGTGGTAACAGTAAGGGCCATCCACAGGGTGGATGGAGTAATAATCAAGGAGGTCGTGGTGGAAACAAAAGTTATGGTAATGCAGGGAAGGGTAGAGGACAACCTGCTAGAGAGGTTGCCCAACTTGATTATAAAGCTCACTGTTATGCCTTCCCAGGCAAGATCAAGGCCGAGGCGTATAATTTTGTTATTATAGGTACTATTCTCGTCTGTGATTGGATGGCTACTATTTTGTTTGATCCGGGTTCCACTTGCTTTTATGTATCTGCTAGACTTGCTTTGGGTCTGGACTTGGTCTTTGATGTACTCAATTCTCCTGTATAAGTTTCTACTTCGATTGGAGAATCTGTGGTAGTGACCTGTAATACCACAAAAATTCTAAGCCTAAAACCAGACCAGAAATCCTAAGTGTGAACTATCAAAGAGACAAAACAAGAACCAAGGACGGTTTCCACGGATCGTGGAACAGACCACAGGCCATGGATTCCATCTGTGGAAGAGGACCTATAAAATAGACCTCGTGTCTTTGATCCATGAGAGGGATCCACAGATCATAAATCAAACCACAGGTCATGGTTGCCCTTTGTGGAATCATAGTTGTAGGGTGCCTATTAGCCTAAGAACCACAATCAGCTTCCAAGGACCATGGAAAAATCCACAGGCCATGGATGGTGATTGTGGAATTATACCCGCAGCCTAACAGAAAGCCTAGGGAACTACGATAGGGTTTTATGGCTCGTGGAACCATCCAGGGACCGTGGTCCCAGCCGTAAAACTCAGGTTGTGATATTTTCAGCAGTTTACATTAAGTTTTCTTAGGGGTATTTCCAACCTTTCCCACTCTTCTAACACTAAAATACATCATTTTTAGCTATCCTAAGCCTGAATACTAAGCCTAAACTACCCCAAGTCCCTCATTCTCTCAAAATCATTTGGCACTTATTCAAAGAACAGAGAAAAAAAAGCGAGTTTATTCTCCAAAGTAAGAAGTAGGGTTCTTCAACATCAAGCTCCAAACCCAAAGATTTCACCAAAGGTTTTTCTCTCAGGTATGTGAGATTTCATCAATGGGTTCCCTTTTACCCATTGAGTCCCAAAATTAACCCAATTCTTTAGTTCAGTTCTTTCTTCAGGGCTTAAGGCTTCACAAATGTTATGAATTTCTTAGTGTTTCAGTTTCTTATCATGAATAGACCTTGAATACATGTTTTCCTTGAAGTTTAGCACCTTTACAAACTTGTGATCCTCGAACCCTCAATATATTGAAAATTTATGGTTGGAACTTGTGTTATGAAACTTCATATCCTATTCAGATTATAAAAATTGTCATGAATAGCGATATTCTTTAGAGATGGCGGGTTATGAACACCCAATGACTTAGAATTTCATGTATCATTAGTCAAACACTCAACCCTTCAGATTACTGCATACTTTCCTTGTGCTGTATCATTTAATGATGTAGGTTTCAATGCTAGCTCCTAGAATCACGGTCAAATAGATCACAACTTCTAGTTAGCAGGGAATGAGTTCTTCTTTTTTGGGAACTCCAGTCAGTTAATAGTTATAGTAGTTATTTCAGTTGTTATACATTGATTAGAGATAGTTGGAGGTCATGTCTCGTCTAACTGTAGTCAGATGTTAGTAGAGGCTTCATAGACAATCAGCCAGTTGGTTGTATCAGTATTCAACTGGCTTTGTCTTTGATTTTATGAAAGTTCATTTTGTTATAGTATGTTTCAAGAGCTCAGCACACATTTTAGCTTTCTTATTATCTTTCAGTTTGTATCTCAGCAGTATATCAGGCCATGAGTTAGCTTGGGGTCACTCATGACTCTAAGCACCATGTCGTGTCTAGGGTGTAGGCTCGGGGAGTAATAATAGTTTGGGGTCACTCGTGACTCTAAGCACCATGTCGTGTCCAGGGTGTAGGTTCGGGGTATGACATGACCCATGTATATCGTGCATGTTCTATTTTGTTTATGGGTCTTCAGACTTAGGTAGACTTGATAATTTTGGAGATGCTTGATTTTGACATTATTCTGGGTATGACTTGGTTGTCTCTATATCATGTTATTTTGAACTGTAATACTAAGACAGTGACTCTAAAAATACTGGGTATAGGTAAACTAGAGTGGGAGGGCGTGTATTAGTCTAAGCCGGTGAAAATCATCTCTTTTGTTCGGTCTAGAAAGCTAGCAGGAAAGGAGTCTTCAGCCTTCCTGGCTCATCTTCAGGATGTTAGTGCGGAGTCTCATTCTATTGAGTCGGTTCATGTGGTTTTTGAGTTTCAAGAGGTATTTCTTACGGATTTTCTTGGTATACCTCCATACAAGGATATCAACTTTTGTATTGATTTTGAGTTGGGCACTCGCCTGATTTCTATTCCTCCTTATCAAATGGCTCCGGTAGAGTTGAGGGAACTCAAAACCCAGTTACAGTAACTACTTGATAAAGGATTTATTCATCCCAGTGCTTCACCTTGGGGCATTCCAATTTTGTTTGTTAATTAGAAAGATGGTAGCATGATGATGTGCATTGATTACAGGCAGTTGAACAAGGTTACCATCAAGAATAAGTATCCCTTACCCCACATAGATTATCTCTTTGACCAGTTGTATGGTGCTTCAGTATTCTCCAAGATTGACTTGAGGTAGGGTTACCATCAACTGAAACTTCAGCTTGAGGATATGCTTAAGACAACTTTCAGGACTCGATATGGGCATTACAAGTTTCTAGTGATGTGTTTTGGGTTAATCAATGCATCAACAACCATCGTGATCTTGATGAATGGTATTTTCAAGTCTTTCTTGGATTCTTTTGTTATAGTTTTTATTGATGACGTTTTGGTTTACTTTAAGAGCAAGGAGGAATATGTAGGTCATTTTTGCATTGTCTTGGGAATTTTGAAGGAAAAGCAGTTGTATACAAAGTTCTCAAAATATGAGTTTTAGTTGTCTTTGGTTGCCCTTTTAGGGCATGTAGTCTCAGAAAATAGGCTGATGGTAGATCCACAGAAGGTTGAGGCAGTTAAGAGTTGAGTTCGGCTTAGCTCTATGACTAAGGTTAGGAGCTTCGTGGGTCTTGCTAGTTACTATCGCAGGTTTGTCAAGAATTTTACTTCTATTGCTACTCACTTGACAAGGTTGACTCAGAAGGATATTCCATTTGTTTGGTCAGATAAGTGTGAGGAGAGCTTCCAAAAGCTCAACATGCTTTTGTCTACAACTTTTATTCTTTCATTGTCAGTTGAAGGTAAGGATTTTGTTGTATTTTGTGATGCTTCACATGTGGTTTGGGTGCTGTATGAATGCAGGACATGAATATCATTACACCTTTTGCATTTTTTCATTTGAAAGGAAATATATAAGAATAATATAGTGTTGGGTCCTGAGGACCTGGATGGCTGCTTATGCTTCAAGGCAATTGAAGCCTTATGAAAAAAACTATCCAACTCATGACTTGGAGTTGGCAGCGGAAGTGTTTGCACTTAAGATTTGGAGACACAATCTTTATAGTGTCAAGTGTGAGGTATTCACTGACCATATTAGCCTGCAACATGTGTTCACGCAAAGGGATTTAAACTTGAGATAGAGCCAGTATCATCTGGGTAAGGCCAATGGGTGGCAGACGCATTGAGCCAAAAAGCAGTAAGTATGGGAAGTTTGTTCTATTTGAGGGTGTCAAGGTGACCCTTGGCTAGGGAGTTTCAAACTCTAGCATCTAATTTCATGCAGTTTGGTGTTTCAGAAAGGTGTGGAGTGTTGACTAGTATTAAGGTAAAGTCAACATTCCTCGATGAAATCAACGCCAAACAGTTTGAGGATGTGGAATTAAATAAACTTCAGAACAAAGTGGTGTCTAGTGAGGCTTCAGACACCACACTTGATGCGTGTGAAGTATTATGGTTTAGAGGGCGAGTATGTGTTCCTTAGGTTGGTGATTTAATTCAGAATGTGCTAGCTGAAGCTCATGGTTCGCGATATTTTATTCATCTAGGTGTAACCAAAATGTATCATGGCTTGAGGAAGCTTTATTGGTGTCCTGGAATGAAGAAGGACATAGTGAAGTATGTATCCAAATGTCACAATTGTCAGCAGGTAAATTAAGAGCATCAAAGGCATGCGGGTTTGCTTCAAAGGATACCCATTCCCGAGTGGAAGTGGGAGAGAATCGCTACAGATTTCATGGTAGGTCTTCCTAAGACCTTGGGGAAGCATGACTTGATTTGGGGTATAGTGGATAGGCTGACTAAATTAGCCCATTTTATTTTGGTGAGAGTGGACTACAACTCTAAGCAGTTCGCCAAGATCTATGTTAGGGAGATAGTGAGGCTACATGTGGTGCCACTTTCCATCATTTCAGATAAAGGTACACAGTTCACTTCTAAATTTTGGGGCAGGTTGCACGAAGAGTTGGGCACCCAACAGTCGAAAAGGATGATTCAGGTTCTTAAGGACATGTTGAGGGCATGTGTGGTCGACTTCGGCAGCCATTAGGACCAGTTCTTGATGTTGTGTGAGTTCTCATACAACAACAATTATCACTTTAGCATTGACATGGCTTCATTCAAGTCACTCTATGGGAGAGAGTGTATATCACCCATAGGATGGTTCGAGGTTGGTGATGTGAAACCTTTAGGCACTGATTTAGTAAAGGAAGCTCAGGAAAAGGTGAGATTATCCAAAATAAGTTGTAGGCAGCCCAGAGAAGGCAAAATGAGTATGCAGACCTTAAAGTGAGGGACATGTCATTCAAGGTTGGTGAACAAGTTTTGTTGAATGTGTCACTTATGAAGGGAGTCATGAGGTTTGGCAAGAAAAGTAAGCTTAGCCCTTTGTATATTGGTCCATTAGAGAATCTTGGCGATGTGGGGCTGGTAGCGTATATGTTGGCATTACCACCAAGCTTGTCGGGAGTCTATTTGGTATTTTATATATCCATGCTTAAGAGGTACCATGGGATGAGGATTACGCTATCAAGTGGGATTCAGTCCTGTTAGATATGGATCTCACTTATGAGGAGGAGCCGAGTGCCATTATTGATCGGGATATATGGAAGTTGAGAACAAAGGAGATTAGATCGGTAAAGGTCTAGTGGAAGCATTGTCTGATTGAAGAAGCCACTTGAGAAACCAAGAAGGACATACGGGACAAATATCCTCACTTGTTTGAGGATTCAGGTACTCTTTCATTTTCTTGACTTGGCTCTTTTCTTTTTTGATTATTTGGGGACAAATAATGGGTAATTTATATCTATTGTAATGACCCTTTACATCATTATAATCAAGCCAATCATGTAAAAATCTGGGTTAGAATTTTCCCAAAATTGGAAGTTAAAATTTTTAGGTTAGGCTAGTCTTGGATGAAATTCAAGTAGGGTATGGTCTAGGGCAATTTGGGAATGGATTAGGTAAATATAATAAAGTATAGCTTGACTTTATGTTAGCTAATATGATAAGAAATCCATAGAACTTTTTGGAAGTGAATTCGAGTAAGTAGAACTCCCGATATCGAACTTGACGTAAAGGAGTTAGTCCAGAATATGACAATTTGAGGGTGCATTGTGAAAAAGGCAAAACTAGGAGAAATTCTGAGTTTTTGCCTCGTCATACCCGCTATAGCGGGTGGCAGGCCGCTACGGGACTGCCGCTATAGTGGAGAAATTCTCGCTATAGCGGGAGTCAAAGATGGTCAATCCCGCTATAACAGGTGAATTCCACTATAGTGATGCCACCATAGCAAGATTGGGCTACTATAGTGGGGTAAATCGTTGTTTATGCAGAAAACTCCCTAAAATAGTTCAGTATTTTCTAAGAACATTTTAGGGAGGGCTTCGGCGATTTAAGGTAATTCTCACCTATTTTCCACCTGATTTCTTCGTAAACGTAAGTTATTTATCCCCATTAACTAGTTTTTTGATTTCTTGACCTTGAAATCACTAATTTAGGGAGGGTTTAGCTGTAAATGTTAGTGCAAGAGGGGTAATTTGAGTGTAAAACCTTTGGGTTTTAGTTAAAGGTTAATTATTTACTCTTGCAAGACTATAATTCACTAATGTAACCATGAAATTTGTAGTTTTAAGGTGAATTTATGGTGGGAAAGCCCTAGAATGGGTGGGATGATCATGAAATTGTCCTTGTAGTTCGAGATTAGGCTGTAATCCTTGATATTATAGGTCATTTGATTAATTATGTGTTTACATTCCTGTTTTTAGACCACACTCAAGCCAAGGTTGCAAAAAACGGGAAAGCTCGGGTTCAGTAGAGTATTTCAGGCTTGGATTGAGGTAGGTGATGGTTTAAATATAGTTAAAATCTAATTTATGTTATGTGTACATGATAACTATTCCATAGTATAGCTTGTACAATGTATGTTTAAGAAAAGTAAATGACTATTTGATATCCTAAGTGTTAATCACATGCAATTATTATTTAATTAAAAGCTTGTTGGTTTTTACAAGTGTTGTTTCTATTATCACTGTTGTTGTGATTATGTTGATATTTGTCATTGTTGTGGAATGTACCGGTATTTAGACATTTCCATGGGATTGATTGATATAAGGTTGGCAGACACTTGATAACTAGGATTTGATACATGGACAAGAGCTTGTTCCCTGCAGGTCATAGCTAGTGGGCGATCATAAGACCCTTAGTATGTGTGTACATGTATTTGGTGAGCATGACAGTTCCTTGAGTGAACCATGCTTAACTGTTTACTTGATATACATGTTGGTTCCTTGAGTGAATTGAGCTTAATTGTTTACTTGGCATACATGTTGGTTCCTTGAGTGAACCGGTCTTAACTGTTTACTTGATATCTATGTTGGTTTCTTGAGTGAACCGGGCTTAACTATTTACTTGATATACATGTTGGTTCCTTGAGTGAACCGGGCTTAACTGTTTACTTGATGTACATGTTGGTTCCTTGAGCTGACTGGGTTGATTTTCTTGATTTCTAAGGTAGTTTCTTTATGTAAATCGGGATGCATGTTAATTTCCATAGTTTTTGTCTTAAAGATCCTTGGGTGGTCCAGGTTTCCTGTAAGATGTGATACAATTCGGTGTTGTTTATTACTTGTATAGTTGGTACATGATTTATATGATTGTTGAGTCAAGATTGTTGACTTGGAGTCTTGTTGGTGGTCATAGGGCGACTTAACTTGTTATTTTTGTTGACTTATATTGACTGAATTTCATGTTGTACTTGTTACAAGGTTAAGTGTTATAAACTTGGAGTAGAGTTGCATGATAGGATATCATAGTTGTCTTGTCGTACTATGTTATAGTTATGTGTTCATATTTCTCATTTTGGGTTGGCTGATGATCCTACCAGTACACTGTTATTTCTTATGTACTGATACTGTATGTGCTATTCTTTTATTGAGTACAGGGCATTTTTTGGCGACTGCTTTGAGACCTCAGTTGTGATTCGAATGGTATTCGAACTCAAGTGTGAGCTGCATTTTTTGGGTTGCCATGAGTTCTTCACTTATTTTGGACTAAGATATTATTTATGTTTTGGGGTTGCATCTCCTTCTTTCAGACAGTTACTAGAGTTTTGGTACGATGACTTTCAGGTTCTAGGGATGGTTCATTTTCGCAAACTTATTCTTATTCTCATTTAAGATATGAATTATTGGTTTATTTAATGAGAATTGATTTAGTTGCCTATTTTTGGTTAATAGTTGACTGGTTAGTTGGTTCTTTCACAGGGGGTTTGGTGTGGGTGCCACTCACAGTAGGTTTAGATCGTGACAACTTTAATATTTACAGTGGTGACTTCAACAACTGTAACGAAGGATGTAGCGAAAGGTATATCTGAAGACATAGTTAAAGAAGGGAACCTTTTTCTTTAATTAAAAAAAGGGGAGCGGTTAAGAGAAATGAATGCCGATGATCGGAAAGTCTAAAAGAGAAAGAGAGAGAAGGTAGAAGGAAATCTTATCAAAAGAATGAAGAGAACGACACAAACAAGAAGATACTTGTATATAAGAGAATTGGAGACGTTTGCGTTCTCTTAAGTTCCCCAGGGAACATGTGAGCACTACACATCTACACAAGCATTAAAAGAGGCTGGTCAAGGTGCACAAAATAGGGGCATCACATCGAGTTTTCCGCCTAAGAAGTTTGGAAGCTATTTTTTCCCCTCTTCCTGAAGCCGCATGACTTTACCTCCACAAAAAAGAAGGAATATTTGTATAGGGATAAGTGGTATTAGAGACACATGGAATCACAATAAGCCCAATACTGAGTTTTGATGCGGTGAGGATACGGAGTCTCGGGAGGCCCTCTCCGAGAAAGCGACGATAGAGATGGCATCACGTATATGATAAGGACCAGGAAGTCGTGACCCATAGTGATGTGGCAAAAAGCACAAGTAGGAGACAAGAGTTTCATGTTGCTAAGGTATGCAGACGAGCTCGTATGGATCTGAATAATGTAGGAATATTAGTTGGTACCCTCAATATTTTAGATGTGTGGCGCAAGGACATAGGCTTAAGTACTTTAGGGCTCTTGTGGATTTTTTTGTCGGTCAAGGCCTTAACATTATAGCCTATATATAGTCAATCCTCCCTATTTGTAAAGGGATCCTGACTCTGATTCTCTTAAGCAATATATTAGCAATATACTATTTTCTTGGGCTCCAAGTATTTTCTTTATTTACACGTTGTCTTGAATTCGATAGTTATCTAAGTAGCTAATCTTGGAGCTGGAGGCTTATATCTTGGGCTCACTCATGTTCACCTCGGATACACTTAGATTTGTTCTCTTTACCTTATTTAGCTTACTTATGTTATATTCGACCTATTTTTATTATCTGTTAAAAACAAAACCGCTAGTAAATTGGATCTAAAACAGGGTTAAATTGTAACGCGTGTTCTTGAACTCTTACAAATTCGAGTGTACCAATTTTAGGGTAAACAATAATATTCTTTTGAAGCAGCTTGTTCTCTCTCTTCAAAATTTCATGAGTATCATTACTATGGCTCCTTTCTATTATGATTCTTCTTGTTCTTTGTTCTCAGCCTCGTTTGGTTGTCCTATTGAGAGAGGACATGTTTCTTTAGGAAGTCTCCTATTTGTTCCTGATTTTATTCTCTTTTTCAAATGTTTGACAACTTTTTTAGTAGAGTGACATGTTGGTCCAACACATTCACGTGTTGAACTTGACTATTAACATTTTCTCAAGCGAGTAAGTATATGTTTTTGAGACTCCAAATTCTACCAAGATCCTTTCCAATTCGAGGTTGCTCCTGCGAAGCTATTTTATCACCAAGCTTCCCCCTTTCTTGTCCTCCTTCGTGGGCCTAGTAAACTAGGGGTAGTGGTTGCTCTGGTGATAAAGAGGTCTGCTAAGATTCATATGTTCTTGGGACAAAGATTAGGTTCAGGGGAAGAAATTTCGGGGTTATCACCGAAAAAAATGGCAGAGTACTCTGGCATACATGACTTATTAGCAAACTGAGGTCCTGAGTGTACATGGTGTTGAGGCTCCCATATACTTGTGATTGTAATGGGTTTTGGACCCATAGTTTATGGCCGAAATTCGCCAAGGTCTTATTCATACCTTCTTTAACCATATGTGCGAGGTACATAGGATTTTGAATGATTACCATTACTGACTAGTTCCCGATCGTGATGTTTAGGCACTATTAGAAATAAATGTTTTTTTCATTGTGAATCAATGATAAATTTGTACTATAAAACATAATTTTTCCAGACATTGCTCACCGAACCAGCTCACTGGGAAATTTTTTTTAGAAAGGAAGGAATGCAAGGAAGAAGTTTTTCCTTTCCACTGGTTCTTGAAAGCTATCAATCCCTACTTCTTCCTCTCGCATCGGATACATGGTGGGAGCTAGATTCTTACTAAAATAGTGAAAAACTTTCTAATTAGTCCATATGAAAACATTACTATCTTTTGGTTTCCTACTAATTCTATCAAAATATCTGCAGGAATAGCCATTGAACATGTTTCAGTGAAAAAATAGTGATTTTTTAGTAGTGAGGGTTAGAACTTGGTTTTGGAGGGCCTAGTCAAACCAGGACACCGGTGCATGGTCCTGCAGAAGCGACGATAGATCAATGGGGGCCGGGGGGTGTTCTTGAGGTGGTTGATTAGGATTGTTGTATGGCTTCGGAACTGCTGATTTTGGTGTTGGATCTGGGTTTTGTTGGGTCATTAAGGGTAAATTGTTCTGATTATCCGATATATGATACTCCCTCCGTTTCAATTTGTTTGGCCTATTTTGACTTGGCACGGAGTTTAAGAAAGTAAAGAAGACTTTTGAAACTTGTGGTCTTAAATTAAAGATATGTCAAACGTATTAAAATATCCTTTAATCTTGTGGTCTTGAATATGCCACGTGAAAAGTTCAGAATTTGAGAGTTTCTAAAAATGGAAAGGAACTCAACACCATGTTGTTGCACGATCCCCAATTTGTGTAGCCTCTTATAGCAACGAGGGATGAACTCAAATGCATCCTCAACCTCAGTACCATGGAATAAATGAGGTTTCATTTTCAGAAACATGGTCATCAACTCATGTTCGGTTTCAATCATGATGGGGCTTAGGGAAGGACAGGGAAACACATCAGTACCCCAAGCCTTATCCATCTTGAGAGCTAAAGTGGCAGTGGCATGAGCACCCAAAAACTGGAAAGTTGGCACAATAAGGGTGGCTCTATTACTACCAACCCGCTTAAAAAAGCCATAACCTGCTGAATAACCTCAGAAGACATCGGAGGAAGGGCTGCACCTCCAGCCAGTGTCACCACCTCCGGTTTCACACCATCCTTGTTCACTGCTTCAGCCTCCTCAAAATGATCCTGATGTGGGGGAGGTGATGCTAGCCTCTGATGGGGCAGGTCAGCTGCTGCATGAGCTCCACCCCTGGTGGGTATTTCTCTCCATATTCCCCTTCCTATACCCCTGCACTTTGCTACCTATTCCATTGTATAAACAGTATAGACAATCCTCATTGATGGATAATTAGACCTGAATAGTTGGGAGTGTGCAGTATCATTTAATATTGAGAAAAGACATCAAATACACTTTGAACTTGTCCCGAAAAGTCGATTACACACTCAAACTATTCTAACGACCTATTACACACTTTTACTACTTAAAAGTGAATTTATTTTCACCCTGAAAGCTGATGCGGCACAAAAACTAAAATAAATAAAAAGAAAGCGCGTTTATTGAAAAACAAATTATGTTTTTTTTTAACTTCCACACCTTTTTATATTTTTTTTAATTAATTCAATGTATCTTCATCCTCACTTTCCTCTCTCTTCTTTAACACCCACCATGAACCACCATTTTCGACATTTACCTTCATAAAAAACTTCATTTTTCTCACTCCCTTTCTCTCAATATCATTTCAAATCTTCATATGTATTTCATTATTAAAGATTCTATCTTCATTCTTTCTTCTTTCTTTTTCAAGAAAAATTATACACCCATTTCATTTTAAAAAAATAACACAAGCTAAATTAATCCATTTCACAAGTTAAGAAAATATAACTTTTTGGATGAAGAATCGTTGTTCCATTGAAAACTTACAGATTTTCGAACAGTCCTTTAGTGAGAAATTTTATTTTTTGGCAAACTCAATTCAGCAAAGTAACTTTCACCAATTTAATTTAGCGATCACCTCTTTACTATTGATCTAATTTCTCCCTTTATGTAAAATTTTGATAAGAAAAAAGCGTATATTTAAAAGAAAAAAATGAAGTATCAAAAAAAAGTAAAAATTGATGATAATCGTGTGATGGTATTCTGTAGATATTTGGTGATGGATGGTGAAGAAGAAGAAATTGGAGATGGTGAAGAAGAAATTCATAGTGATAATAGTGGTGATTGTTCTAATTTGGTGAGTATTAAAATTTATTGACGGTAGTGCAATTTTGATCTGAATTTGGTGATGGGGTGAATGATGAGTTTGGTTATGGGTGTTGAATTTTGTGGTGATTCTTTGCATTTTTGTAGTGACAATGGGAATGATATAATTTCAATGGTGGGTTTGATTGTGGGTGATGAGATTTGTGGTGATTATTTTAATTTTAGTGATGAAATATATGAATTTGGTGATGGTATCATGGCAATAATGGTAGTTTTATGGTGGCTTTGGTGGTGTATAGTGAAGAAGAAGCAATTGGGTGATATGGAGAGAGAAAATTTTGAAATCTTACATAATATCTTATGTGGCAATGATATGGTGCAAGTGTAATACACCTCCCACCAATGTGATTGGTTATGTGCGCTTAGGGTGGAAATAAATTCACTTTTAAATAATATAAGTGTGTAATAGATCGTCACAATAGTTTGAGTGTGTAATTGACTTTTCCAAATAAGTTCAGGGTGTATTTTATGTCTTACTCTTTAATATTCGGAGCTAACTAAATGAAGTTATTTAAGTAACAATAATCCATTGTTCATTCAGCCAAGTATGCAATATAATATTAGACTTTATATACTTGTATTCTATAAATGATATCGTGGATTAATAGTCAACTTCAAATTATGAGTAAACTTTCTCCCAAATCCGCAATCCCCTTTTCGCTGTCTATCTCTGACTTAATGACGCGGTAGCATTTTTTTTAAAAAAAGAATTAAGTTTTTTTTCATAAAAAGGAAAATTACTATTGCTATTATTGTTTTTCAATTTTTATATTTTGACTTAAGCTTACAGCATTTATTTAAAAAATTGTCAAATGTGGAAAATCTGGTATCACATTCGTCAAAGGTGGATCAGCCACCCTTTTCCTTTGACCGTATATACATATTTCCTGTTGATCAAATTGAAAGTAATCGTTGCTACCTAACTACTACTTCATTGTCGTCATCTCTTCGTGTGAAACAAAAATTAGCACATATTTTTGCTGCTGAAATGATATTGTATATATCAACGTGTGGAAAAAGGGTAGGGTAGTCAGGAACATTGTGCAACTACCGTGAAGAACTTGCTCATTTGCCAGATGAGCTACTAAATACTATTACTTCCAGCTACTTATTAGAACCAAAAAGTCAGCCATTACATAACGTTCGGCTTTTGCAATTGCGTTAGCTACATATGCCTTTTTTTGTTTGACTTGCTTCTTTAAATAGTTAATGCTCATTAGGACGACACAAATCAATGTATCTTTAACGATTCACATGTGTGAAGCTAAGTAAGAACTTATTCAAGACATTACACCATCATAACCAATATAAATTATAAGATGATAGTATATAATTAGTTGGCAATACACAACCGATGAATAAAGTTGTGTTGAACTAAAATAGCGGACAAAAATAGTTGTTCAGAGTAACTCTTGTTCTATATATATTATTGTTGTCTAAGATATAGTAGCTCTTTATTTGGTTTAGACAATCCTCACCTACTTTTGAGATTAAATTAGACCCAAAATTATTATTTTTTAATAGTTTAGTTAGTGAAGAACTCTAAAACTTTGTAGTTTGAGGATTCCCCAATTGCAGTAAGTTGAATGAACAAATGGACCTGTGAAAAATTGCACTGAGAGACAACATTTCTTTTTTATTTTTTTGGTAAAAAAATACTCCCTCAGTGAATAACTTGTTTTGACTTGTATGGAGTTTAAAAAAATAAAGAATTTTTTTTAATTTTGTGATCTTATAAAAAAAGAATAGTCTATTTTGACTTGACTGCTCTTTAATCTTAAATATGTCATATTGAAAAGTTAGAATTAAAGAGTACATAAAAAGAAATATCATTCTTTTTTGAGCGATGAAACTGAGGGAGAATAAAAAGAGAGGGGCAACATTTCTACCAATCATTGAACATTTATGATACTAAAAGTATAATTACCCTGACTGAGGTGGAGAGTACGTGGGGATTCGTGGAAGTATAAATTACAAAAAATTCAACTGCAGCTGTTATATAAAAGTGAAATAGCATGTGGCTACTCCGACTTCCGCTGCAGCTGTTGCCTGGCTCGTGCGGGAATTGCGTCTGTTTTGGTTGTGATTTACTTTGTCAAAAAACAAAGGCAATAAAATGCAAACAGATGAAGAGAGAGATTCCATGTGAAGGAGATGTCAACTAATCTGTTTTATATTTCCTAGTCTCTAGTTTATTCACTTACCACACGGATCTCTTCTGAAACCTCCTCTCTTTATTTATACAAATTTTCTATTTTATCTCTCATAAAATAATTTCTTCTATGATTTTCTTAACAATTGAATAGTTAGATGAAATGTCGTAAGAAATCAGAGGATCAAAAAAAAAAAAAAAAAAAAAAAGAGTAACGCAACGTGCAAAGATCTTACTATACAAATCAGCAACATTTGTATTTTTATCCAAAAAATGCAAAAAGGGAAAACCTACTAGTTAATGTAGATACGTCTACGCAAATTCTTTTAGTTTTACAAGAAATTGATTTATAAATTGACCTTCAAATGGAAATGGGTCTACTATTATTAACTGAAAGTCAACCGGTCGTATTTTTTGCTACGTCATTAAATGGTGGCAGAAATAAATTTTTATATTTTGTAGGTGAAATAGTAATAAATAATTTTTATGAGACAAATAAAGAAAGAGAGAACTGAATTAGCATCAAACTCGTGAATTCTCCTATCTTCAAAAGAGAAGAAACGTATGCCTTCCTCATCTTCAACGTCATGCCTGTTGTATTTTTCCCCAAAAAATGCTAATATAGTTACGGCTATGCAAATTCAATCAAATTGATTTATAAATTTAGTACTAGACGGTTTTATTTTCTTTTTGTCCAATAAAAAAAAAAGCATAATGGTTTTTGGCGTTTTGCTCTTTCCATTGGGTCAAAACTGTAAATTCCTTTGCATTTTTCCAATTTCCAGGTTTTGACTAAAAAAGAAAAAAGAAAAAAGCTGTGAGATTCTTTTACGCTAAAACAAAGATACCACCCCAACCCTTCCATCTGCAGCCGAATCTCTCTCCAACTCTTATTCCCAACTGGGACTTGGACTTCTACTTCCTCTTCCCTGCAAAAGGCAAACTCTAACCCCCACCCCATCTAACAGAACTTAAACAAACTTAAGGCATGTAATTTGGAAAGATATTCCCATTAATTAAATTATTACTTATAAAGTGAATTTAATTTAAAATACTATATAAACGTGTCGTCCTCATATATAAAGGGGGTGGCCAGCCTTTTTGATCCAAAAAAGAAAAAGTTGAAGCCCCATACTCCACCTTTCTTTTCACACTTGCAGTTATATCACAAACTTCACGACCCACCATGGACGTGGAGTCTAGGATGCCACAACCACCACTCGGAAAACAATCTCCGGTTACACGTCTCAATGATTACGTAGCAGAAAGCCGAGTCGGCAACCGTTTTAAGCTCAAGGAACGTAACACCAACTTCACTACTGAGCTTCGTGCTGGAACCACTACCTTTCTTACCATGGCATATATCTTAGCTGTTAACGCTTCTATTCTCTCGGACTCCGGCGGTACTTGTTCAGTTTCCGACTGTATTCCTTTATGCTCCGACCCTACTGTCCCGCCGATTAACTGCACCAACAATCCTAATTTCCGTCTAATCAATCCTGACGCTTCCTGTAAATTTGAACCAGTTAACCCGGGTTATGCTGCCTGCCTTGAGAAGACCCGAAAAGATTTGATTGTCGCAACTGTGGCTTCTTCTCTCATCGGTTGTGTTATTATGGGTGTTTTGGCCAATTTGCCATTAGCATTAGCTCCTGGAATGGGCACCAATGCTTACTTCGCCTACACGGTTGTTGGTTTTCATGGTTCTGGAAATGTTTCCTATCAAAGTGCATTAACCGCAGTTTTCATCGAAGGCCTCTTGTTTTTACTCATTTCGGCGATTGGCTTACGAGCCAAGCTAGCTAAGCTGATCCCAAAACCAGTCCGAATATCCTCCGGTGCCGGTATTGGGCTTTTCCTAGCCTTCATTGGGCTGCAAAATAACCAGGGTATTGGGCTCGTTGGATACAGTCCATCGACACTCATCACCCTTGCGGGCTGCCCACGGTCATCTCGGGCAGCAGTAGCTCCGGTAATGGCTTCCGTAAACGGCACCATGACTCTCATCCCCGGCGGCACCGTTTCTGGTGATATCCTATGTTTGCATGATCGCATGGAGAGCCCGACACTTTGGCTCGGTATAGTTGGATTCGTCATAATTTCTTACTGTTTGTCTAAAAACATCAAAGGTGCAATGATTTATGGCATCATCTTCGTCACGGCGATTTCGTGGTTCAGAAATACCAAAGTGACCGCTTTCCCAGACACTCCAGCAGGGGATTCAGCGTTCGAATATTTCAAAAAAGTGGTGGACGTACACAAAATCGAGAGCACAGCAGGGGCTTTAAGTTTCAAAAGCATAGGTAAAGGTTACTTCTGGGAAGCTTTGATAACTTTCTTGTACGTAGATATATTAGATACAACGGGAACACTGTATTCAATGGCACGTTTCGCCGGTTTCGCCGATGCAAATGGCGATTTCGAAGGGCAATATTTCGCCTTCATGTCAGACGCATCAGCGATCGTTGTAGGTTCACTGTTGGGGACGTCACCAGTAACGGCGTTTATTGAATCGTCAACAGGTATAAAGGAAGGTGGGAGAACAGGGATGACAGCGTTAACGGCGGCTGGGTATTTCTTCCTGGCGTTCTTCTTCACGCCGTTACTAGCATCGATACCGTCGTGGGCCGTTGGGCCGCCGTTAATATTGGTGGGAGTGATGATGATGAAGTCTGTGGTGGAAGTGGAGTGGGATGACATGAGGCAAGCGATACCGGCATTTGTGACGTTAATTTTGACGCCGTTAACTTATTCAATTGCTTATGGTTTGATTGGTGGAATTGGAAGTTACATTGTTTTGCATTTGGGGGATTGGAGTTTGGGGTGGTTGAGGAAATTTGGGGTAATTAAGGGGTCAAAGAGTAATATCGCTGTTTTGGATAATGGGGTTAAGGAGATTAGAAATATTTAATTGTATAAAGCATATTTGAGTTGATTGACTAGAGATGGCTTATATTTGTCTTTTAGCAGTTACCTTTTGTATGTTAGTAGTTTTTACTTTTTAGAGAGGTCGAATTTTTATATTAATCTTTTGCAATAGAAGAAACTGTTAAAAATAAAAAATTAAACGATTTTCAAAGATTCAATGTGTAAATTTGACAGGAACTTCCTATAAATAGACATGATATTGCAATTGCCATATTTAAGTCTGGTACTGTAGTGTAACAATATCCTTATGCTGACTTCATCTTTAGCTTTGCTAGACACCTGATTATTGATATGGATGATATTTTTCTTTTTGTCTCTTCATTGATTAAATTTGCGATATCACCGAGAGTTGTGGTGAATCGTGGATACAGAGTATTCAACATCCAGTGATAAATTAAAATGAAAAATACGATTAATACTTAATTTCTAGAAGAAGAAATTTATATTTCTAGAGACGTGCAAAAAGTTCTTTTGCGAATCTAAAGATTGTGTACTCTGTACTCACTTGTATTCTTCATAAAATTTTGCTATACCATTTGCCAAGATATGATTTATATTTTTAATTACTATAAGGTCTAAACAAAAAAAAAAAATAGAAAGACTAAACATAACGATTAGATCTTAAGTACTTGAGAGATAAATGTCTCATATTTAATTTATATGGAGTCTAATATTTTTCTAAGCTAGCGTTGCCATAGATTTCCAAATATTTTTGGCAAATATTATTTGGGTGAAGATTTGTTGTGTTTGATCATAGTATTTGGGAAACATATTTCACTTTTTTAAGAAATATGATTTATACCCATAAGTTTTAAAAACTATCAAAACTAACCATAAGTTTGTATTACATAGCAAGATAGAAACGTCGACGTAACAAGATTCATGACTTCCACAACAAGTCAGTTGAATCTTCGTTGCAGCAAATAACAAGTAGTGAAGCGTGGCTATTGTTTCTTTCAAAGATAAAAGTTGGTGTATAATTTGAATGAATAGAGGGTGTTTTTGTAAAAGATAAAAGTTTAGTGTAGAATTTGAATTTTTAAAGCTCTCAAATAGTGAGATTTGGCCAGAATACTAATTTTTTCTAGTATTTAGAAGTTTAAGTTATTTGCCAAAAAAATTACCAAATAATGGCAAATTATGGGCAAACACTATTTGTCAAAAAAATTCCCAAATTTTACTTGGGAAATCTATGACCAAACGGGTCCTAAAAAATGACTCCGCTTGTTGCATTTAAATTGTAGCTTGAACCCTCAAAATCCTTTGCAAATCAGACGGTGAAACGAAACATATTACCACTCTATGGCATGCCGAAACATCAAAAACTTTGATAATATTTTGTTTGGAGTTGAAAAAAGAGTGATTTAAGTTGAAGTTGAATTAAAAAAGCTTGTCGAATTTAAATGTTTGTTTGGATTAGAACTTCACTAAGAAAAAGTTGGTGCAGTATATATTTAAATATTTCATTTAAAGTGTAAACATTATAATTCAGTATTTGCATATACTCATGAGTCATGACCAATAGTATGGTAAACCACATCGAGTGTCTACGCTAAATTAATAAATAAATTATTTGTGATTGTATTATACACTTTTATCACTTAATCGTGATTAAATAATGCATATATTTATATCATTAAATTATTATTTAGTCATGGTAAGTTTAATTGGTTCAGTGTATATATCATGTACAAGTAAATAATACTTCCCCAATCAAAACACTTGTCATAATTTTCTTTTTGAGAGTTAAAAGATAATATTAACTTTGATCAATATTTTAATATGTATTTTTTCATTATATTGATACAGAAAATTTTCAATTTATAATACTTTTCATATAATTTTGAATATCTAAATTTTAATTTTAAATCAAATATATTCTGTAAGTTAGAACTCTTCGCAAATAGTGAAATAACAATTCATTCCGAAACGTGCTTTGAACAAACGTGTGTTCTAAAAGTCTAGCATCTCTTATAATTTGTTAAACAGGCAAGTTGTCATGTACCATATCGTAGGTTGTGTAGGGATACATTACATGGGTTGTCATAACTCTATGAAGATGTGTTTGGTACTTTGTCAGAAGATTAGGTGATAAGAGTAAATTTGATGGTCTTCAAATTTGGTTATAGAAGTGGGCTCATAAGATCTTTACGTTGTATCAAAATTTACTTCAAATGTAACGTTAGATCATAAATGTGGAGCTTATCAGATTATCCAAGACAACATCAACATATCCTATCATCAATCTTTACGGGACCAAATATTGAAATTCTTTCCTAATGGCCAACTCTTTTAATACGTTAGTTTAATTATAAAAACATAAACAAATAAAAAAGTATTCCTAACCCACAAATTTCTCGTGTGTCCTGAAGGAATTTAATCCTTTCATTATTGTTCAAGATATACAAATTAATTCCTCCCAAGATAAAATAGAAAAACTATTCTGTAAAAGCGATACTTCAATTTACAGAATTTCATCAAATTCAAATGATAGAGCAAATTAAAAGGCTCTACAATATTTTATTTTGAAAAAAAATGCAGAGGACAGTTTAGAGGGGAGAAAGAGTTCAAATTTTGATGTTATTTGATGTATAAAATCTGAGGCAAGACCTCTGAATTTATAGACATGGAATAAGTGAGATAGATAGATGTAATCTAAAAAAGTGTCTTTTTGGTGCAATCCTAAAAGGTGGCTTTTTGGTTCAATCCAAAAAGGTACCTTTTCTCGTTTCTCATTCACACCTTAAAACCCCAACAATCTCCCACATTAATGGAGAATAACTAGATGACAAAAATTTGCATGAAAAGATGTGTGATTTGCAAGTAAGGATTAATTGCATCTGGATAAATAAGTTTTTCTTTAAACTTTTCATAGTGAACATGTGTCGGATATCTAGGTCGACCAGTAGACTTTTGACATTTTTGAATTGTCAAGCTTTGGTGAATACCTAGACAATCATAAGTCACATAATTAATCTTTTAACTGTCTTTGGCTCTCATTATTTTGCTCGTTTCAGTCATGATCACTGCCCATTTTTATAAATGTGTAGAGAATTGACCTTACAAAATCCTCCTTGAAGTGACTTACACTTGACACTTACATAATTGATTTCTAACACTATTAAAAAGAGGCCTAAAACCAGCTAGGAAAATTGACGGACTAGGTTGGTCCAAAAAAAATCGAGGGAAAACCGACCCCGTCCGTCGGTTAATTCTATTATTTTATTTTATGATTATTTTTTTAATATTACATCATTATCCATTATTTATTCTATCGTTACTTTTGATAGATTTTTGCGCCAATAATTTATACCTGGATAAAATTGGGTATACCGACATATTGAATCGATGTTTATTTTAAAAAAATAAAAATTAATTTTTCAAAAAATGGCATTGTTCGTCATTTTATTTAAATAAATCTTTTTTAAATAAATAAGTAAATATAATAATTTTATCTATTTAAATTAGAAAATTCGACGGACATGGTCGATTTGTTCGTCGTTTTTCTAAATGAATAGACCCAGATCAGATCCTTTTTTTATTTTCGATCTCTTTCTTCTTTCTTCTCTCTTCTCTTTTTTTTTCTCTTCCTCACCTCATTGCCGACATTGTCGTCCCTCCTCTACACATTCATGCCCTCCTCCACGCCGTCACTGCTCTCCTTCTATCACTGCCACTACCCTCTTCCCGTTGTCGTCACTGTTTTGCAAAGGTTAGGATTTTTCTCTCTTTTCAATTACATTGTTATTGTTAGATTTTAAGTTAAATGTTAATGTATTAGACAATTTAGGTTAGTTTTTATCCATTAATTTTAAGTTAAGGTTAGTATTTGAACTTGTTTGTGAATTTTTTAGGTTAATTTTTTCAATTATAATGAATCATTTTAGGTTGAAATTGATTTTAAGATGTTTCAATTACATTAATTTATATGAACTTGAATTTGTAATTGTATCAACTTGAATTTGTTAGTGAATTGTATGGACTTGAATTTTTTCAGTGTTGGCTTTCCTTTGGATGCTTCTCCTCTCTTCCACGTGTTTATTAGAGTGGCAGCATATGTAGCATAGAATTCGCGGATCAAGGGTAGACTGTACTCTCCTGGTAGCTGGCTTATCCAACCAAGTCTATAGTGCTCAAAAAATGCCTGAATCTCAGGCATCTCACCCAATTCAGCCAAATAGCTCTCAACCTCCTCAAAGATGCTCCTCATAATATTTTCCATATGTGTCTCTACAAGCCCAACAAAGAAGATATCTTGCATCCACTTGAACTCCAACTGAATGTTCTCTCTGAACTCTTAGTTTTTACTCTTGATGGTGGTGCCACTCACAGATTCAACTTGCCTCACCCTTTCAGATTTTGTGGTGGAAACAATAAACTCAACCTTGTCGCCCTCAAAACTCTTGGTTTTGGAGCCGCTAGCACTCTCATCTCCGTATCTATCATCTCCAGAACCACTCTCAGTGGAAGACGCACTGGAAGTATCCCCTCTCTCTTCTAACTGAGGAGAGGCTGCTTGTTGTTTTCATGTACATTGCCTCATATTACGAGGCTGAAGTTATGCTTGTTCTCCTTACAGGGGGTCAAACATTTTTCAATGGGTGGGTCAACGGACCATGAAACCAAACTATGGTCCATAAACACTTCCATAGATTTGAGATAGTGAAATAATATTTTTTCTTTCCAGGCTTCTACGGTTGAATTGACAGACCATAATTTAGAAGTACATTCATCCTGTTATCCATAAAAATATATCCGCGGATTTACTCTTTTGAGAAAAAATAACGGTTGATTCTATGGACCGTAATCCATTTTCATGATCCGTGGAATCAACCATAATTCCTTAATAGTAGGTAATTAGAAGTTTGTGTTTTGGACCTTGGTGTTTTCATCCCGCGATCAAGGTTACGATCCTTAGAAAGCTTTTAAGGTTTGTAAGTCTTAACGTAGAGTAAAACGACCAAGCTTCGTCACATCATTATCATTCAAGCACAACAACGATTTTAAAAAAGAGAACTGGATTGGGTCTATTTGATTTTAAAAAAATTGCACACAGAAGACCACAACCCTATTTACGGTCTGTGAACCTAAATTACGAATACGTTCACGAGTACTTATTTGGGATCCACGAGGAAATGATTTATAGTTTGTAAATGTGAATGATGGACCGTTATTTGATTCATGGATATGAGATGATTTACCCTTTTTTGTCATGTTTCTCTGGTTGAATTGATGGGTCATCTTTTGAAAGTACGAACCATCCTGTCAACCGTGGAAATTTACCTGAGAGCTAACATCTTTAGGATGGAAACAACAGTTCATTCTAGTACTATAGAACCTTTTCACGGTACGTAAAAGCAACCATAATTACCATTACTCATTCTGGTTTCCTTTCCAGTTTTCCACGATGCAAACTATGAACCGTTGAGGCCTTCTACGGACCGTCCTTCAGTCTGTAAATGCAAAAAATTTACCATCTTCAACACTTTGCTTCCCGTTAGATTTTGTGGCACCCCTACACACTTCAACAAACATGAATATTGTACAAACTAAAAGCAAACAAAAATGAAGTAAAAACACCTCGGGTTGCCTCTCAGGCAACGCTTGA
Organism: Jaltomata sinuosa; assembly: GCA_003996215.1. Lineage (NCBI taxonomy): Eukaryota > Viridiplantae > Streptophyta > Magnoliopsida > Solanales > Solanaceae > Jaltomata > Jaltomata sinuosa. The sequence continues at coordinate 129,431 of QJPP01002580.1, read as the reverse complement.
TTTAACATCACAGCACGATGAGAGTACCTTGACTACTCAGACTTTATCAAGATACCCCTTGGGTTTTCTCCCAAGCAGCATCTAATTTAATATTATGGCACGATGCGAGTACCTCAATTACTCAGACTACATCAAGATACACCTCATGGATTAATTTTACCTCCCCAGCTGCACCCAAATATTGCTTAAACCGCTATCCATTTACCTTGAACCTTTTCCCATCTATATCTTCAAGTTCAATGGCACCATATGTAAACATTTGGATAACTTTGAACAATCCAGACCAATTTGACTTTAACTTGCCAAGAAACAAGCGAATTCTGGAGTTGAACAACATGACTACTAAGTTCCCAGGACTGATCTCTCTTTTTAGAATCTTCTTGCATGATATAGTTTTATTCGCTCCTTATACAAAGTCACACTCTCATATGCTCGAAGTCTGAACTCATCCATCTCATTCAATTAATCAAGTCTTAAGTTAGAGGCTTCACTCCAGTTCCAGTTCAGTTTCTTTAGTGCTTATAGTGCTTTGTGCTCAAGTTTGACCGAAAGATGACATGCTTTACCAAACACCAACTGATAGGGAGACATCCCTATTGGGGTCTTGAACGCAGTCTGATAAGCCCATAAAACGTCATCCATCCTCCGAGACAAATTTATCCTATTAGCATTCACAATCTTTACTAGGACGGTCTTTGTCTCCTGGTTGGAGAATTAACTTGCCCATTAGTCTGAGGATGATCAGGATTTGTAATTTTGTGCTTGACCCCATACTTGGCCAACAATGCACTAAACAACCGATTATATAAATGAGAATTTCATGCCCTGAGGCTACCCCCTAGACGTAACACGGTGCTTAGTGACACAAGTGATCCAAGCCAACCTATGGTCTGGTATAACTGGATAATTTCTGATAAATATGAACTGTGCAAAAAACTGAAAACATTTAAATATTTGAGATGGGAGAGAAGCCCAATTATGTCTAGATAAGAAAAATATATGTAAGAGTATAATGAGTCTGAAAAACAACATTTACATCTCAATAGTATAATGAGTCTGAAAAATAACATTTACATCTCAATAGCTGAATCTAGTTCTATGTCTGAAAGCCTCTAACTGAAATGAGTTGTTGGGACAAACCCCCAGCTAACTCTAAAAGTCTGAAAACTAAAATGTAAGACTGAAATGAAAGCATATCTATTGTCCTCAAACTATGAGGACTCATCATTGAAGCTGCTAAGTAAGTACTGAAAGTCAAGAGAAGTGTGGTCTGGATGCTGATCGCTTGAACCTATATCATAATAGGATGTAGCACAAAAGTATGCGTCATCACTTCGAATGTACTGAGCATGCAGGACATATGCAAAGCTGTAAAACATGACTACTGAACATGGAAATACATACTGAAACGTAAATCGATAGATAAGCTGAATGCAATGACCAAGTAGCTATCATGAGTATATAGCATGCTAAACTGAATAACTGGATACAAGTTCAATGCAATATGAGTCTGAATGTGGGAGGTACTATTAACCGACATACCCCAAGCTGAGCTAACTATGGGTCCAACCTGTAACCCTGGATGGAAGGGTGTTCATACCTTGCCAAGGGTACAAACAAGTCTGACGTGGATCCACTAAACTGATGTCCATAAGGGATAAGGGTGACCAGCCTAATTTAACAGCTGACCCCTTTCATACCTACGGTGGCATCGTAGTTCTTGGATTTGGGAACTGCTACTAAAGGTCTTAGCCTGATCTGACAGCTAAGCCTTTATCCCCTTGTCTGCTCAGTACTAAGTCTACTCCCAATTGAAAATAAGCAATGAAATGCAAGCTGAAATACTGGATTACTCAAATACTGATGATAATCATCTGAGAATGCAACATATATATGTATATATATATATATACTAAAACATAATGGCATTCTATTCTGAAGTATGATTGTTTGAATTATCTGCCTATCAAGTACAAATTATGAATACTGAATTTTAATACAAGCTAGAGTTACTGAATTCTGTACATGTGATTGTGCTAATTTTCCAAGAAAGATGTAATTAATAACACTTAAACAATATCATCTGAATTGAAAGGAATCCCTAAGATTTAGAAATCCTAAGTCTGAATATTTCATGGGAAACTAAAGGACTGACTGAAATCTAGGGACCTAATGGGTGAAAGGAACCCACTAGTGAAATCCCACATACTTGGAGAAGAATCTATGGAGAAATCCCTTGGATTTTGGGGCTGAGCTTGAAGGAACCTTCTACTTGTTCTTCAACAAAACTATCGCCTCTTTTCTTCTTTTCTTTCTAAGTCTGATTTGTTTTGGGAGAATGGGGAAATAAGAGTAAAAAATTCCTTTAATTACCCCCCCCCCCAAATGACTAAAATTTGAAATTAAAAGGGTAGGGAAAAGACTGGAATGCCCCTGAACTAACTAAAAGAAAGCTGCTGAAAATCGTGACTCAGGTACCATGACTTGGTTTATGGACCATAGTACTGGACGACGGACCATTAACTGAATCGTGGTCCTATGCATGAGTCTTGGGGGTTCTCTGATCTGAGGATTCCATGAGTCCACAGGACAGATCGTGGTTCTGAATGATGGTTCATCATATGACTCGTCGAGGACCAAAATTGGGTGTCAACACTCCCTTTCTCAGTAGAAGACCTGAGCTCTTTGATTTGGAGAACAAACTAAGTGTGCAACTCGATCAATCCATTGTTGGCTTTGGTCAAGGCTTCCCTCTCGAAAGTAGACTGGTCCTTCAGAGATCGGACCTGCGTTCTATAGAGAAGTGATCTTTTCTTGGAGTTGTTTACCTTCTTGTCTTGTTAATCTTTCCTCACAGGGAAATGAGAAAGATCCTTGGACATACAGACGTCCCCCGCAAAAGAGAAACTTCTTCTCAAAGTGGGAGGACTTACAAAAATAAAGAAAGGGAAGGCAAAATCATACCTGAGAAAGAAAGTAAAGAGTTTATTTGAGAAGGATCTGCTCATCTCTGAGCAGTAATATCCTTAAGATCTCTTTCGTTATTTGAAGTGCAAGGTGATGGTACACACTCTGTCGCTCCTCATAAATCATAGGGTCCTAAATCTACCAAATAGAACTAGGATCCAAAAAAATCTCTCGGACAACGAGGAGAGAAAGTTATAGGGAACCCCTCGAGAAAGGGGCTGAGCTTTTAGCCTCCCCCTCAATAGCTTCGTCCTTCCTCAATAGTTTGCCTTGGTTATTTTCTTCCATTACCAAGATAAGAGTTTTCTCGGAAGGTAAAATTCCTTATTTATAGCTGACTGACGGCTCATTCAGAATAGTAGCTTTCCCCGTAGGGTCCCTCCTTTACTTTTCTTGGACTTCCTTCCGAAAGCAGAAGACTCATCGCTGGAGTTTTTCTTCCTTTTCTTTTCTGGGGAATTTTTTCTGAGAGCACTTTCCTTTTTTCCTTGGTTTGCCAAAGGAGATGAAATTTCATACCCCTCTGAGGTTAGAAGAAAGCTATGCCATCGAGTGTTGGTTTCACCCACTTTTATCCCTGAGTCAGATAGCTAATTTAATAATGGTGGTAACTGACAGATAAGAGGAAAAGAAAATATAGAGGGGTTTGTGTAGTACTCACCATGGTCTTTGGATGACCAATCTATCGTCTTGGAGATGTATCCCCAACAACATTTCTTGGTTTCATGGATCTTAAGATCTTCCAAACCTAAGGCTGGATTTCGATGGGGTAGGTTCTTAAATAAGGCAAAATCATCCTTATAAGTTCTTAGATGATAAAAATGAGACACTTACAAATATAATTCCACTCTTCCGGTAAGATAATACTGTGAAGGAGATACTTTTTATGGCCGACGAAACATTTATCAATCCATAATCGACCCATCTTATCCAAATCTGAGAGAACACCTTTCACCCTTCGACACTTGAGCATGAAAAGTTTCTCTTGTATGATTTGGGGATGTACAGATAGATGAAGTAGTTACGGATAAAGTCAAGCCTCAAAGCTGAGGCAATGATCAGAAGACATAAAATAGCCCTCCAAACAATAGGGGCCCCCTTTCCGAGGGAGATATTGTATTTCTCGCATACTTGGAGGATGAATCTAAAAATAAGGCCCCGGCCAAACCCCATGGAGAATGGGTAAGTGTACACACCCATTTAATTGGCTTGGGGGTAGAAATTTTTTCTAAAGGAAGAGGGGAAAGAACATCAGTGTCTGCGAACCAACCATAATTAGTTTTAACCCTAGAAATATCACCCTCATCAACAGTAGAGACATAGTAAATGACATAACAAATTCTCAAATGCCCGGTTGTCATCCCCAAAGTAATGATGAGTATAATCCTTTTGGAACTTGAACTTCCGAGGTATTACCGAGTTAACTAAGGATTTAACCTCCTTTGGATCCATTGGCGAAGGAATAAAAAATACTTCCTCTAATGAAGCATAGAAAATGGCATCCTTATTTACAATGGGAGAAATGATGTCTGCACTGAAGGCTTCAATAATGACCCTTTCTGTCATTACTAGCAAGCCAATCATGCAAAAATCTAGGTTAGAATTTTCTCAAAATTGGAAGTTAAAAATTTCAGGCTAGGCTAGTCTTGGATGAAATCCGAGTAGGGTATGGTCTAAGGCAATTCGAAAATAGATTGGGTAAATGTAATAAATTATAGCTTGACTTTATGTTAGCTAAGATGATAAGGAATCCGTAGGACTTTTTAGAAGTGAATTCAGGTAAGTAGAACTCCCAATATCGAACTTGATGTGAAAGGGTTAGGCCAGAATGTCATGGTCTGAGGGGGCATTGCAAAAAAGGTAAAACTGAAAGAAATCCATAGTTTTTGCCTCGCTACACTCACTATAGCGGGTGGCAAGCTGCTACAGGGTTGCCGCTATAGCAGAGAAATTTCTGCTATAGCGGGAGTCAAAGACGGTCAATCTCGCTATAGCGGGTGGATTTCGCTATAGTGATGCCACTATAGAGGGATCGGGCCACTGTAGTGGGATAAATTATTTTTTATGCATAAAACTCTTCAAAAATAGTTCATTATTTTCTAAACTCATTTTGGGGAGGGATTAGGCAATTTGGAGCGATTCTCACCTATTTTCCACTAGATTTCTTCGTAAAAATAATTATTTATCCCCATTAACTAGTTTTTTAATTCTTTGACTTTGGAATCACTAGTTTATGGGTCTTGGAGATGGTTTAACTTGACCTAACTGTAAATTCTGGTGCAAGAGAGGTAATTTGGGTGTAAAACCTTTGGGTTTTAGTTAAAGATTGATTATTTACTCTAGCATGACTATAATTTACTAATGTAATCATGAAATTGGTAGTTTTAAAGTGAATTTATGGTGAAAAATCTCCAGAATAGGTGGGATGATAATGAAATTGGCCTTGGAGTTTGGGATTAGGCTGTAAACCTTGATATTATAGGTCATTTGGTTGATTATGTGTTTATATTCCTATTTTTGACCATAATCAAGCCAAGATTGCAAGAAACGGGAAAGCTCAGGTTCAATAAAGCATTTCAGGCTTGGATTTATGTAGGTAATGGTTTAAATATAGTTAAAATTTAATTTATATTATGTGTACACATGATAACTATTCCTTAGTATTACTTGTAAAATGCATCTTCAAGGAAAGTGAATGATTATTTGATATCCTAAATGTTAATCACATAGAATGATTATTTAATTAAAAACTTGTTGATTTTTACAAGTGTTGTTTCTATTATCACTATGGTTATGACTGTATTGATATTTGTCATTATTGTAGAATGTACCAGTATTTGGACATCTCCACGGGATTTGTTGATATAAGGTTGGCAGACACTTAATGTTTGAGATTTGATACATGGACAAGAGCTCGTGTGGATGACCATAATACCCTTAGCATGTGTGTACAGGTATTTGGTTAGCGTAACACTTCCTTGAGTGAACCAGGCTTAATTGTTTACTTGATATCCATATTGGTTCCTTGAGTGAACGGGGCTTAACTGTCTTCTTGATATATATGTTGGTTTGTTGAGTGAATCGGGCTTAATTATTTACTTGGTATAGATGTTGGTTCCTTGAGTAAATCGGGCTTAACTGTTTACTTGATATCCATCTTGGTTCCTTGAGTGAACCAGGCTTAACTGTTTACTTGATATACATGTTGGTTCCTTGAGTGAATCGGGCTTAACTATTTACTTGATATACATGTTTGTTCCTTGAGTGAACCGGGATTAACTATTTACTTGATATACATGTTGGTGCCTTGAGCTGACTGGGTTGATGTGCTTAATTGCTAAGGTGGATTCTTTATGTAAACCGAGATGCATGTTAATTGCCATAGTTATTGTCTTAGGGATCCTTGGGTGGTCCGGGTTGCTTGCAAGATGTGACACAATTCAGTGTTGTCTATTACTTGTGTAGTTGGTATATGATTTATATGATTGTTGAGTCAAGATTGTTGACTTGGAGTCTTGTTGATGGTCATAGTCCAACTTAACTTGTTATTCTTGTTGACTCATATTGACTGAACTTCATGTTGTACTTGTTACATGGTTAAATGTTATGAACTTGGAGTAGAGTTGCATGATAGGGTATCATAGTTCTCTTGTTATACTATGTTATGGTTATGTATTCATATTTCTCATTTTGGATTGACTGATGACCCTACCAGTACACCATTGTTTCTTAGGTACTGATACTAAACATGCTCTTCTTTTATTGAGTACATGACATTTTTTGGTGACTGTTTTGAGACCTCAGCTGTGATTCAGACAATATTCAAACTCAAGGGTGAGATGCATCTTCCGGGCTGCCATAAATTCTTCACTTATTTTCTGGTCCATTATTTTGGACTTAGATGTTATTTATATTTTGGTGTTGCTTCCCCTTCTTTCAGACATTTATTAGAGTTTTGGTATGATGACTTTTAGGTTCTAGGGATGGTTCATTTCCACAAACTTATTCTTATTCTCATTTAAGATATGAATTATTGGTTTATTTAATGAGAATTAATTTAGTTGCCTATTTTTGGTTAAGAGTTGACTGATTAGTTAGTTCTCCCACCAGGGATTTAGTGTGGGTGTCACTCATGACGGGTTTAGGTCATGACAAAGTTGGTATCAGAGCCTTAGGTTCGTTGATCTCTTTGTACTAAAACGGGTCTAGTAAAGTCTTGCGGAATGGTACAGAGACATCTGTACTTTTCTTCGAGAGGCTATAGGACCTTAGGAAACTATCCTTTCTTTCTTCCCTCGTGCTATAACTTTATTTCAATTGGTATCTGGCAATACAAATTGGTATCTGATCCCCTTCATTCTTTTATCCACAGATGGTGAATACTAGAGCGAATGGAGCAAGAGCAACAAATCCAGTTGTGAAACTGGTTGTTTGGGGCTGAGGCTCCCATCGCCTATCCTAGCGACGCCGCAGCTCTAGTGTCGTTTCTGCAAGAAAAAAATTATATATATAATCAAATAGACGAAATCATGCCGAGTTTCGACAAAAGGAGGGATGCAACACGAGGACTTCCCAGGGGGTCACCCATCCTAGTACTACTCTCGCCCAAGCACGCTTAACTTCGGAGTTCTGATGGGATCCGGTGCGTTAGTGCTGGTATGATCGCATCCATCATTCATAGCACTCTAAATTCTATTAAACCTCTTTCCTCCCCCTAGCCTGACTTCCTGCCCGCCCGCACCCGCCTTCCGCCCCCATCGCCTATCCTAGCGACGCCGCAGCTCTAGTGTCGTTTCTGCAAGAAAAATATATATATAATCAAATAGACGAAATCATGCCGAGTTTCGACAAAAGGAGGGATGCAACACGAGGACTTCCCAGGGGGTCACCCATCCTAGTACTACTCTCGCCCAAGCACGCTTAACTTCGGAGTTCTGATTGGGATCCGGTGCGTTTAGTGCTGGTATGATCGCATCCATCATTCATAGCACTCTAAATTCTATTAAACCTCTTTCCTCCCCTAGCCTGACTTCCTGCCCGCCCGCGCCGCCTGTCGCGCCCATCCTGCCCGCCCCCATCGCCTATCCTAGCGACGCCGCAGCTCTAGTGTCGTTTCTGCAAGAAAAAAATTATATATATAATCAAATAGACGAAATCATGCCGAGTTTCGACAAAAGGAGGGATGCAACACGAGGACTTCCCAGGGGGTCACCCATCCTAGTACTACTCTCGCCCAAGCACGCTTAACTTCGGAGTTTTGATGTGATCCGGTGCGTTAGTGCTGGTATGATCGCATCCATCATTCATAGCACTCTAAATTCTATTAAACCTCTTTCCTCCCCCTAGCCTGACTTTCTGCCCACCCGCACCGCCTGTCGCGCCCATCCTGCCCGCCCCATCGCCTATCCTAGCGACGCCGCAGCCTAGTGTCGTTTCTGCAAGAAAAAAATTATATATATAATCAAATAGACGAAATCATGCCGAGTTTCGACAAAAGGAGGGATGCAACACGAGGACTTCCCAGGGGGTCACCCATCCTAGTACTACTCTCGCCCAAGCACGCTTCACTTCGGAGTTCTGATGGGATCCGGTGCGTTAGTGCTGGTATGATCGCATCCATCATTCATAGCACTCTAAATTCTATTAAACCTCTTTCCTCCCCCTAGCCTGACTTCCTGCCCGCCCGCACCGCCTGTCGCGCCCATCCTGCCCGCCCCCATCGCCTATCCTAGCGACGCCGCAGCTCTAGTGTCGTTTCTGCAAGAAAAAAATTATATATATAATCAAATAGACGAAATCATGCCGAGTTTCGACAAAAGGAGGGATGCAACACGAGGACTTCCCAGGGGGTCACCCATCCTAGTACTACTCTCGCCCAAGCACGCTTAACTTCGGAGTTCTGATGGGATCCGGTGCGTTAGTGCTGGTATGATCGCATCCATCATTCATAGCACTCTAAATTCTATTAAACCTCTTTCCTCCCCCTAGCCTGACTTCCTGCCCGCCCGCACCGCCTGTCGCGCCCATCCTGCCCGCCCCCATCGCCTATCCTAGCGACGCCGCAGCTCTAGTGTCGTTTCTGCAAGAAAAAAATTATATATATAATCAAATAGACGAAATCATGCCGAGTTTCGACAAAAGGAGGGATGCAACACGAGGACTTCCCAGGGGGTCACCCATCCTAGTACTACTCTCGCCCAAGCACGCTTAACTTCGGAGTTCTGATGGGATCCGGTGCGTTAGTGCTGGTATGATCGCATCCATCATTCATAGCACTCTAAATTCTATTAAACCTCTTTCCTCCCCCTAGCCTGACTTCCTGCCCGCCCGCGCCGCCTGTCGCGCCCATCCTGCCCGCCCCCATCGCCTATCCTAGCGACGCCGCAGCTCTAGTGTCGTTTCTGCAAGAAAAAAATTATATATATAATCAAATAGACGAAATCATGCCGAGTTTCGACAAAAGGAGGGATGCAACACGAGGACTTCCCAGGGGGTCACCCATCCTAGTACTACTCTCGCCCAAGCACGCTTAACTTCGAAGTTCTGATGGGATCCGGTGCGTTAGTGCTGGTATGATCGCATCCATCATTCATAGCACTCTAAATTCTATTAAACCTCTTTCCTCCCCCTAGCCTGACTTCCTGCCCGCCCGCACCGCCTATCCTAGCGACGCCGCAGCTCTAGTGTCGTTTCTGCAAGAAAAAAATTATATATATAATCAAATAGACAAAATCATGCCGAGTTTCGACAAAAGGAGGGATGCAACACGAGGACTTCCCAGGGGGTCACCCATCCTAGTACTACCCTCGCCCAAGCACGCTTAACTTCGGAGTTCTGATGGGATCCGGTGCGTTAGTGCTGGTATGATCGCATCCATCATTCATAGCACTCTAAATTCTATTAAACCTCTTTCCTCCCCCTAGCCTGACTTCCTGCCCGCCCGCACCGCCTGTCGCCCCCATCTTTTTGAAACGGACTAAAAAGAAAAGTAGGTCAAACAAATTGAAACGGAAGGAGTAATAAAGGGGATTTGATTGAGGGGACAGGGACTGTCATGTAATTAATTAGGGTTGTCACTAATTTCCTAACTTTAAATAGAGTAACCACTATCGTTAACTTTTTTTCATAAAGATACAAGCAAATAACACTCATTTATGGACTAAAAATTCGCCAACGAAATTAAAAGAAAGAGACAAAGTTGATCGCGACATGCAAGTAGGAACTAACTAATTAAAGTTCAAGGGAAAAGGCTCAAAAATGTTACTCTACTTTTTTCTATTAGTTAAGTTTGTCTCTAATTATATTATAGGGTCAAATTTGTTTTTGCCGTTAGCAAAGTACACAAAAATACCCTCCGTGAATGGAATTCCCAAATTGACTTAAAATATCCAAAATTATTAGATTTAGGTGGGTTTTGGGCCGGGTTAAACAGAGGACGAGTTATATTTAAATTAGGTATTTTAAGTTAATTTGGGAGATTTCATCTATGGAAGGGTATTTTTGCCTACTTTTCTAATAGCGGGAACATATTTGGCTCTATAATATAAATATGGACAGACTTAGCTAATAAACAAAAGTAAAAGGACATTTTTAACCCCTTCCCCTAAAGTTTAAAAGTAAAATGTGAACGAAAGCACAAAATACAAAAGCCAGTTATTAGCAGTATAAAGCGGTGAAGAGAAAAAAGAGTTGCACTGTACAACGGTTAAATCTATGAGGCGAATGGAAATATAAAAAATGAACTTTTTGAAATGTATACAATTCTAACAAAAAATAACACAAAATCCCCTTTTTCTTCCAAACTATTTTACTTTATTCTAAGAAGCTTTTCATATGATCCACTTGTTTCTTGAACAAATATTAAAGCAATTCAGCTTTCCTATTCTTGATATAATATTCAATCCAAAGTTCAATTAACATTCAATTTGACACAGAAAAGTAGTTAATTTAATTTTGTTCCACAAAAAAGGTCTAAAGAGGAAACCCCCCAATCATGTTTCATTACAATATAAAATTATAAGAAGCAGTGGCTGAAAGTGGGGTTTGTTATTAAGCAAAAACACAAATCCATGTGAAAAAGCGAAAGCGAGAGGAGATGGGAGGTAAATGCAAGTCACTTTCCTCTGCCTAATAATTGGTCCCACTCATGGATGAGTTACTGCCCTAGGAGTAGCTCTGTCTCCATTAATATTTTCCAATGCTTAGAGCCGGTTTGAATTGACCTATTTTAAGTGCTTTTAAGTCAAAATATTTTTTAAGTAATTTTGAAGTATTTGGGTAAAATAAAAATAGTGCTTAAAAGCACTTTTTTAAGCTAAAAAGGCAAAAAGAAAGCCGAAAGCCAAAAGCCAAAAGCTACAAATTCTAGGTTTTGGCTTTTGGCTTTTGACTTATAAGCCAAAAAGCAAAAGCTAATCCAAACACCCACTTACTCTCGATCACATTTACTACAAACTCATCTTCACGGCTCCATCCGTTCATTGCTCCAATTAGGTCCTTGAAACCAGGCAACTTATTCACCCGTTTCAATTTGTTTTTCTTACTTTTTAAGAAGAATATCACTTTTTATAGTTAGTAACTTCTTACACCCAATATCCCACATAGCACATTTTAATGTCACAAGATTTAAAGAGCGTCATTTTGATATATTACACATATTATATTTTCAAATAAATCTAAGTATTGATTTAATTTTTTAAATATTTTTTCCTAAAAACTTATATTTTTCACATCATTAAATAGGTATCAAAATTATGTTCTCGACTAAAATAATCATGAAAATTAATTAGAAAAAGTTGAATGACCAAGGAAGCTAACAAATCAAAGTTGGATAACTTTTGAAGGACAAACAAAAATAGGTGACTTGATGTCCAATTACTATAAATTGAGTAACCATTCAGGTATTCAACTCCTCTCCCTCATCAAATGTTGTCAAGTACACCCTTGTTACACTGCGAAATTCATAGCTAGCTAGTTGTTCGCATTACACTCCTCCAATTGGGATAAATATTTTAGGGTAAATGAAAGGATGCTAGTTTGTAGTTAATTCATGATCACATCATTTCCTTCAACTGCTCATACCTTCTTTACATACAGAGTTATTAATGCAGAAGCGGACGGGACATACAATTGTCATGCCTTATAAAAATTACATTTATTTAGTGCCTTATCCATGTTACAACTATCTAAAATCATTTTCCTTTCCTTTTTTTGTTCTCCTGAAAAAGAGCAATATATATATAATTCAGTAATGAACCGGGATGGCCGGATGTAGAGATGGTAAGATATTGATTCATTCGAACTCAATAACTTCAGCTTGGACTCTAAATATATGTATTAAAAATTGTACTAAAAATGCACATTGAACCAACCAATACATTCAATAAGTTACCATATATTTCTAAACCTTGAACCAATAAAACTAAAAAATTTGATCCACCTCTAGTTTGAGATTTGCCCTTCAGATCGGATCAACTAGGCCTCTTTATTGTACTCTCTATTTCTTTACTCTCTCTTTTTTTTTCTTTTGGTTTATGCAAAACTAAAAGGTGTGTATTCCCAGGAAGTGGGAAAAAAGAATCAAAATAAGAAATACACGCATATCATCATCATGGGCTTCTAAGCCATAAAGGAATATGGCAAATGGTTTAATCTAATCATTGTACTAAAGATACCATACTCTCTTATCATTGTACTTTTCACTTCTTTTTTCTTCCTTTTTTATGTGAGTTGTAAAGGGGATCGGACAGGTGTTGAGGGTAAGCAAGAATCTTACTTAATTATGACCTCTAATTATATTGAAATTAATTAACAACAAGTACTTTTGCTCCATATATCCATAATGTCTATGAAGATTCTGTGTATGCCTTTTTGATATACTAGAATTTAAATGGCCAGCGTTCAACTTTGAGGCAGAGAAGTTGGTGGGAGAATCAATACTTTGTTGGTTGTTGATGTGGCAGAGTTAGCTACACATAAATCATAAAAGCTTTGGGCTCATGATTTGTCAATTCTACATATGTAAAATAATTAGGAAAGCTATTATTCTTTTTCCCAGACATTCGAAGATGAATTCCCAGTATGTATCAAATCACTTTTGTCTCGCAACATGTAAGTAACACATTTCAAGTTGCTGGCTTGCCAGGTGACCTCTTCGAATGATGCTCATACTTAGACATCAACATGATTAGACAGAAACATAGTTAATAATCACGAAAATTTTTATTATGGGAGAGGCATAATCAACAATAGTTGTGTGAGACTCCATTTTTCTTTTGACACTTGGATAATTTATTTACTTTACGTGTCATTTCTACTACCCCTTTCTTGTTTTATTTTTTATTCTTCTTATTCCTAACCAATAACCAATATTAAACTTTTAAATACATAATTAAGCAATTTAATAAATATGTTTCTCTTAAAATAACTGAATTGTCCTTATACTGTTAAGACTTCGATTCATTATTTACAATACTATGAAAAATGCTAAAATTTGATCGAAAAAGACTGACAAACTTTGTTAGATGTTCAATAAAAAAAAATTTAAAAAATTGACGAACTTTGAGAAAATTGGCATATTTTTGTTGTTTATTTTTGCGTAGAAACTATAAAAAAAAATATTTTATAAAAAAAATCGACGGATGTCTGTCGATTTTTTTTTTTACAAAACTTAATGGACGTCCGTTAATTTTAAAAGTGCAAAACTACAGTGGAAGAGTATAAATAAAAATAATATAAGTATAAAAGTTAGTATTTTGTTTAAATGTTACATAAAAAATGAACTCAGGAAAAAAAAATTAGTGTTTTGTGAGTCCATCCCTAATTATTGCTATTTTTTGTTATTATAATTTCATATTCAACTTTATCGTCTCTACTATTTGTTGAATTTTTTTGGGTTTGAATATGTTTATTTTTTATTTTTTTCTGTTTATGCTCCTTTTGCATCAATTATTTTCTACATTTCATACCAGGTGGTTGCGTTTAATTCTCCTGGATTGATTACTTGAACCCAGAAAAAAAGGTATATAAAATAATAACTAGAACGTAAAAGTACCAAATCCTGAAAAAACCTTAGAAATAAATTAACTACAATTAAGATATGCTTCTGATATATTTAAATAATATTTAAATTATTAGTTATTAATAATGAGATTACCATTGTATTTAGATTTATTAATAGTAAGACTGATAACATGTTATTAATTAATGTGCAAAAAAGGCATCAGTTATGACATGATAGTGTAAAATACCGTATAAAAACACTAATTTTTATGTTTACGTTATTTGTACTTATACTCTTCGACTGCAGTTTTGCACTTTTAAAATCGACAGACGTTTGTAAATTTTTGTAACAAAAAAAAAAGGATTGACAGACATCCGTTGATTTTCTTTAAAAATAGTAAAAATATTTTATAGTTTTTGCATTTTTGCATGAAAAATAACCAAAAAAAAATATGTTCATTTTTTTTAGAATTTTTTTTTATTGACAACCCAATTGAATCCGCCAATTTTTTTTCTTCAAATTTTAGCATATTTTTTAATAGTGTTATTAATAATGAATCAAAGTCTTAACAGTTCTAAGGACAATTCAATTATTTCAAGAGAAAATATATTCACTAAATTGCTTAATTGTGTATTTAGAAGTTTAATAATGGTTATTGGCTAGGAATAAGAAGAATAAAAAAAATGAAAGAAAAAAAGAAGAGTAATGGTAAATGACATGTAAAGTAAGTAAATGGACCCACTATCCATGTGTCAAAAAGTAAATGGTGCTTCACACAACTATTATTGGTTGTGCTTTTCCCGTGATAAATTTGTTCAATAATCACAACACTAACGAGGTGAATAACCGCTTCTTTGGCTACTCGTCATAATTAGATAATTGTGGTATGTACAGTCAAATCTTGTTATAATAGTCATTTTGTTGACATCCAATTTTGTCCTACCTTTTTGTCATTTTACTCATTCGAGCGTCTGTTTTCACGAGGCCAAAAACACTATTTTTTTTACTTACTTTTATAAGATTTTGTGTTATTACATATTATTCGCATTTATTTTAGTACTATTTTATGATTATTATTATAATTGTTATATTAATCTTCAATTGCAAATGTCTTATATTTTATTTACTTACTCTTTTGTATTTATCTATTTATTTTTTTATAAATACTTGAGCAAATATTTTGAAGTTATTATTCGTTTATCGTAAATACTGTTAAATTACTTTTGATTACAGAATATAATCTTTTGTATTACTATATTTAATAATACTTTCTTAGTAATTTAGTATTTCTATATTTTTAGAAGAATTTATTTTTAGACTCAAATATATTGAGTCCAAATTATAAATTTTAAGCTTGATCAAATCTTTTTATATCCATAAAGTATTTCTAAATAGACTTTTACATGGAAGAATATATTTTCTCCCTAATAAATTACCCCAAAATGATCTTGATACCTATTTTTACTCCCACTCCCACGTGTATATCCTCCTAAATGAACCAATAATTCTTTTCCTATTCTACTCCCTTCACCCCAACGGCTCTTTCAAAAACTTGACACCATAAAGTCAATTATTTTCCATGTCTAAGGGGGGATTTTTTTTTTTACCAACTTTAGCTTCTCTTCTGTCATCTTCTCTCCATGAAAAAAGAGAAACCACATCAAATCAAAAAGAAAAATTCAGCCATGGATATACTCCCCAAGCTCCATTGAAACCACACAACAAATATTTCATGTAGCCACCACAACAATTTCAATACACACGACTATTTTTACTCTCTCGCCATACTTTTGTGACAGCCTTTTATACCATCACAATGCTACTGTTCTGATGATTCTGTTGAATGAAAGCCACAATAGAACATTGAGAATTTGGGATCGATTAAAACTCGCTCGTGAATATGCTTCTCGTTTGCTCATTGGGATATTCGGTCCACAAAGGCATGTGCTTCCTTGCTCCTAAACCATATGTTTGATTGGCCTCTTTTGGTAGTTGTTAAACTCTAATGCTTCTATAAATCTTTGGTACGTTCTCGGATAAGTTGGTGATGTCAAATTTAAAGCATATGGAATCTATGTTCTTCCCTATTATAGAAGAATTTTGTGGGCATGATACATATGTGATGTGCTTTCTTTACTAGCTAATATAAACATGTGTTTTCCTTCTTGAGCACTTGATGCATGTTAGAGTCCATGGTAATTTGTTTAGCAGTTTCATAAGACTTGGAAACCATTTTTGTCATCTCATAACTATGCCTTCAGTTTGTAATTGTATTTAACTACTAATAAAATAATGAAATTAATGGTTTTTGGGATAGGATATATCTATTAAGTATACTTTATTTGCTCCATATTTTACATGTTCAGTTACTTGCTTGTTTGCCTCACATAGGTTTTTTTTTGTTTTTATCCTAATCCTAACTTGATCATTTCAGAACATGATTCATAATAAGCTAATAACGTCTACTACTATACTGGCGTAGAGGTGATAAGCACCATATCCTCATCTAGTATATATTGGTTTTGTAGCTTCTCTAATAATATCATGTAGCATTCGGAATCTCTAGAAAAAAAAATGTTAATTCTTTTGCAATTTAATTCTCAAAGTTGTACATGTACTTGGCCCATTTATTACTTTATTATTTTTTCTTTTGATTAGTTAAACATTAAGAACAGACATACTCTCACCCTTCTTGAATATCTTTTATATGTACATTACAATGGAATGACGTCTTGGAGTCCAACCATGGCAAGTGAAGGAATCAACGTGCGAGATAGAGCTCAAGTGCAATTATCGCCCCAAGCGGGGCCAGGTACGTTCGGGATATGATGACAAAAAGAGCAGGCTATAGCTGACTTCTTGTATGAAGCACACATAACTTTATTAAAAATATAAAGCAACTCGTTACTCCATTCTTTTCTAATTTTATATGTCACTCTTTTAAAAATCTTAAAAACTTGACAACTTTTTACTATTGTGTTAAATTTTAAATACATTTTCATACTATTTGAACGTCAAAATATTTTTTAAAAAAGCTTTATATAACTTTGAAATACTAAAATATTTATTTAGTTCTTTGAAATATTTTTACGAATTCTTTAAGTCTTATTTTAAAGAGTTTAAGAGAGACGATCATACAAAAATAGAATAGAGTGGGTAACATCGCATTGGGCCCATTTTTATAGCCTCGCTATACCTGATCCCTCTCTCTCTCTCTCCTCTCTCTCCCTCGCACTCTCTATCTTAACTTTACTGTATGCGTTGTTAATTTGTTGTTTACTTTAGTTTCTTATATTATATTTGCCACCAAAATTAAGGTGGCATACGCTTACTAACCATTTCTTCTCTTTTGCGAGATTTTGTAATTTATGAGATCAGTTCGAACGCACTATGCTGAAAGGAGAATAATCTAGAGGTATTTTTTATTAATTCGACGCTTCGCCAACAAGGTTAGTCTCTTGGTCTTCACAATCCTTATGCCCCTGAATATGTAGTTGTGTGCGTAGGTTAGCTTTATTTTGTTATTATGTCATCCGAGTGCTTTAAATATTCTGTTTGGAAGCGATCAGGTTAGTTCTTTCTGTCTTGATTGTTAATATTGCATGTATTTTTTTTATTTTCTCTATTTGGTGGCCTGCAAAGCATGATTTAATTAATTATACTCATGAACTTTATTTTTTCATGCGTCACTTGTCAAATTTCACATGTTTAATCATTTTATTACCTAGATTCGTATTCATTAGATAATAATATATGCCTATTTTATTTATTTATTTTATAATAAAAGTTTCTTATATTTAGTCATCTAGTTATTTAAAATCGCATGTGAAGAAATGACTCGTTTAGTTAGTTAATAATTTAGCATGTTTAACTATTTATCATATTTTTAAATTAACGAGTAGAATTACGCTTAATTTATTTACTTGCATTAAAATAAAGTTTGTATGCTCATCACATAGTCATTTTAGTTTAGTAAATTATTTCGACCTTTGTTTATCACATACTCCCCACATAAATAATGAATTCGGCAGGGACCCACATTTGTGGACCTCGAAAGGTGCTTAACACCTTCCTTTCGAGGTAACTTGAACCCTTACCCGATTCTCTGGTTGCGTAGACTTAAAATAAAATTTAATTTAATTGTAATTAGTTAGAACGGTGCCCTAACGCGCCTTAAATTCGTTAGGTGGCGACTCTTCACTCTCTTTCCTAAAAGAGAGTTGTCACGTCGCCACCCGCTTTTCGCGAGAAAAATGGGGCGCGACACATTTATTATAATAATATTTTATTTACCCGCAAAAAGGTACAGTTGAATTTTTTAAAGTGATTTAAGGGCTCGCGAATTAAATGGATCTTGTAAATGAAATAACAATTAAATAAATCATAATAGTAACAAGATGTAATGAATATAAAAGCAAGAACGTAATCAAGTCATGTATTAAAATTTTGAGAATTGGGTCTTGATGGCCTAAGTGCAACGTGTCCAGAATAACTTAAGAACTGAGAGGCTAAGAGCTTTTATTTGGAGAGATATTATGATTTAAGGTATATATTTGGTGACATTATTTAAATTAATATTAATCCTTCATTTCTTTGTTCTTTACATGATATCCCTGAATGAGTCCAAATGGACTCTCACCCCTGCATTTTGATGGGCCGAAGCCCAATGTCATCGAGTTGGCCAACTTTGAGTCCCAACGGACTGGAATATGAAAAATGAACGTTGATATACATGGATATGAAAGCTAGTATACAGACAGGAGATGGGCCAAAAAGCCCATCAATTTCGAAAGCCCAATGAAAATTCAGAATTAGGATTCAATTTCAAAATTTTGGACAATTGGGAATTTGGGCCGAAAAAGCCATGTCTTTCTTTACTTTTATAATTTGTTTATGATGTTTGAATTCTAACTAACTCTAATTAAATCTTTTGAAGATCGTAAGTTTTCTTAAATTCTTTCATAATTAAGTGGTGACTCTATTTGACTAACTATTCGAAGTTATAATAATTAGTAATTCAATTATTTTCTTGCAATTATGTGTTTAAATTTCACAATATAACTGTCATTACATACATAACATTCTTCTGCCACACGGTGCCAATTTAATTTATGTTTAACTAATAATCTGCGATCCCGCTACTATTCTTTAAACGATAATCCTTTTCGAAATATGAGATGATTTAATGGTTCATTCACGGTCAATGGTTGTCATAATTCCAGCCCAAGTTGTCCGCTTGGGCCCTGATTATTTCAAAAGCCCACTCTTAGACACCTAGTGTAACAACCAGGTTCATCGTTATGAGTAAACTTTTCGTGCCATGTTTTGAGTCTTCCGGATTTGGGAGTTGAAAATTCTGGGCTAGGCTAGTCTCGGCCGGTTTTGGAGCGAGGTATGGTCTAGGACAATCCGGGTAAGGATTGGGTAACGTGTTTTATTTTGAGCTAGTTTTCCATTTAGCTAAGACATAAAGGAGTCCGGGGGACTTTTCAGAATCGAATTCGGGTAAGTAAAACTCCCGGTATCGAGGTTGACGTGAAGGGGTTATTTCAAAATATCAGAAAAATGAGTGTGTTGTAAAATGGACCAATTTGGGGGACTTTACGACTTTTTTTCCCGTGTCAACCGCCATAGCGGTTGACACATCGTTGTAGCGACCTCCACTATAGCAGAGAAATTATCGCTATAGCGGAAGTCAACGTCAGTCAGCACCGCTATAACGGATAGTTTCACTATGGCGGTACTGCTATAGCAGAGCGTGGACCGCTATAGCGGAGTGTGGATCGCTATAGCGGAGTGTGGACCGCTATAACGGAGCGACGGGATTAGAAAACTCAAAAATGGGTTTTATATTTTCGTTCTCTCCCATTCAGCCCCAAAACAGACGGGGGTTACTCCAAGAACCCTCCTTGGCTTCTCCAAGATTTGGGAGCCAGAGGATGGGAGATTCCAGCTAAAAAGATGCGAAACCATGAATTTTGGGCCTGTCATCCATTAAGGAACGACTTCACGAAACCAGAAATTACAATGCGCAGCTGCTTGGCGTCCAGGTAGGCTAGGATTTCTTTATTGAGTAGATTAACCCGCTTCTATTTCCTACTTATTGTATAATTGAAAAGGAGAATCCATATTTAGGTCCTCGGGGACGAAGCTGGAGGAGAATTATTGTGGTTGGATTAGTTAATCTAGAATTGATTGAGTTGTGATAATTTATTGTGACATTTCGGATTGTTATGATTAATTGGGTGTTGTGTGATGATAAAATCTGAGGACTAGAGTGTCGGAAAGGTTCAAGGAATCGAGAACTTGAATAATTAAACCACGTGTTAAAGAGGGGATTCTATGAAATATTGTTATAAGAAACTAGAATATCGTAATTGGTTGAATCACCAAGGTTAGGGGAGCTCTCTCCCCATGTTGTATTTCGGTACTAGAAGGAGGGTCAGGATTGGATGTACCTACTAGTATGTGTTAAGGGGTGAATTGGGATTAGTCTTCAGACGGAATTTCAAGGTTAAGTTATTGTACCCGGAATGGGGGTAGGTGATGGTTATTGATTTCTAATATGCATTATGTGTTTACGTACTATTTCGTAGTGGTGTATGAGTTGCATGTTTAGAGAATGTTTTGTGAATGTTTAGTTATCCGGTAATCAGTCTTGTGAAATGAACTACTTTTATTTGCTTGTTGGATTTACAAGTATGTGTGTTCATTGGTTGTGAACTTGTGATTGATTGGACTTGTTTGAAATTCGATTGGCTCGGGTACCACGCCTAGTACAGGTTACTATTTAGTTGGCTCGGGTACCACGCCTGGTATAGGTTACTATTTGGTTGGCTCAGGTACCACGCTTGGTACAAGTTACTATTTAGTTGGCTCGGGTACCACACCTAGCATAGGTTACTATTTGGTTAGCTCGGGTACCACGTCTGGTACAGGTTACTATTTAGTTGGCTCGAGTACCACGCCTGGTACAGGTTACTATTTGGTTGGCTCGGGTACCACACCTGGTACATGTTACTATTTAGTTGGCTCGGGTACCACGCCTGGTACAAATTACTATTTAGTTGGCTCGGGTACCACGCCTGGTACAAATTACTATTTAGTTGGCTCGGGTACCACGCTTGGTACGGGATTGTTTATAATTTTTGTGGTATTTCTTTCGATGGTTCCATGAGTGGATCGGGTTGAGTGTTAAATTTGTGATTGATTGCATTGGTCCTTAAGAGGCCAGGTTGTTACACTTAAATGTGGGGGATGGTCTTGGGGTAGACCGGGCATCGCATGTAAACACTTAGGTGTTGGTCTAGGGATCCTTGATTGGTCGGGGTAATGAAAAAGGGTAAATATTATGTTTATTATTGTTGTTAAATGATTGTTGAACCTGTTCTCTATGGTTGATAAATAAAAAGGTAGACTGAGAGTTTGGAGTTGTACTAATGGCTGTTATTATATGTTGCACTGCTTTACTCAGTGCGGGTGTACTTATTGTTCTTTATATGTTGGGTTCCTGAGAGGACCGAGAGTTATTATTATTTGGCGTATAGTTGATCCTTGAAGGGCCGGGTTAGTGTGCTCAAGTGACAAAGGGGTTCTTCTATGAATCGGGGCCATATGTTATGGGCATAGATGATGTACTAGGGATCCTTGCTTGGTCCGGGTTATGTAAAAATGATTTATGTTGGTTGTCACTAAGAATTATCAATGTCGGCTAGACTTGCTACATGCGGTTGATAAGCTAAGCAGGAGACTTATGGTCTGGTTATAATGTTGGCTGTTGTTACTTGTCGAGTATGGGCCTAGGGGTCATTGAGACAGTTTTTACTAGTAGGTGGAGGTACGACGGGTGCGGTCTATGTCACTAAGTAGTGGAGTTTATTCCGGGATGTCGAGTCATAGTGATTAATTTGGGTAAGGAAATGATAGTCCGGGTATGGATATAGATGTTGGCAATGGTTAAGTATGATTTGGTAAGTCTAGGTGATAAGTGTGACTTGGGAAGTCTAGGTGACAAGGTGACTTGGGAAGTCTAGGTGGCAAGGAGACTTGTGAAGTCTAGGTGTCAAGATGGCTTGGGAAGTCTAGGTGTCAAGGTGACTTGGGGAGTCTAAGGGATAGGCATACTTGGATTAACATTGGGTTTTGGTAAGGTGAATGTTGAAGAGTTGAGTATTGTAATTAATTGTGCATTCCCTTGATCTTCTTATATTATGGTATGAGTGAATTCGGGTCGACTGATGATGCCTACCAATACGTGTGTCTGTACTGATTCTACTCTTGCTATACCTTTTTGGATATAATCTGGTTGCAGGGTTGGTGATTGTTTTATAGGTACATGATGATGTTGATCTCCAGCAGCTCATACTCCTTGCTTCTATGGTGGGAGTTGTGTCCTCTTTTATTTTGGTATCACTCTTGTAGTAGCTCTCGTATTAGCTTAGACTAGGTTCTGGGGAGGGCAGTTTTCAAATTGTAATGGTTTATTCTTTAAATATTGTAAAGGATGTTTGTTGTATTTCAAAAAAGTTTATTTTATGGTTTTACTTCTTTTTTTGCATTTTCTGTTGGTTCGAGAGGTAAGGGTTCTCCTATCTAGGTGGATTAGAGTAGGTGCCCGCACGACCCGATAGTTGGGTCATGACACCTAGAGTAGAGTTAAACCAAAATTCTCTTTCAAATATTAGCCTAAAATGACCCAATCCCTAAGGTGTATTTGGGCCTAATAGAAGCCTGTCCTGCGTCTATTTGGCTCAATGCTAATAAAATGAAGATTATACTTTATGTGTTTAATTGAAGAAAGTATATGCCAAATTAATCAAATTATTATTTCTTTGGGGGGGGGGGGGGACTTACTTATTTCCTTTGTTTGTAAGATGGTTCAAACTCACCACACTTCAAACATTCTAATGGTAACTCAAGGTCATCTCCTTCTAGAACTATGGTGAGACTTTATGGAATAAAAGGATAAGAAGATTGTGCAAAAAACACGTAGGATATCTACCTTCTCTGTTAGGAATGGAAGTTTGACCCAAAATAATTGAAACATTGATCAAATTTTGGGATAGCACAAACATGGTTTTTTATTTTAGAGATATAGAGTTGACTCTAACCATCAAAGAGATAATAACTAGCTATGACAACTACTCCGTGAGTCATAAAAAGGAAAGATATGCCCGATAATGATATTTTAATTCCTAAAGTATGGAATTGCGAATAAATAAAAAAAGTTTTCTTGTTCGAAAAGGTTGAATTGATGAATAGTATCAAAGGTCTAAATATCCCTCTTTGCAAGATTTACAATCGGTTTGATCACTTCAATGCTTTTGAAGTTCGGGGGAGACTTTTCTTCTATAGAGGTTTGGAAAAAACATTGTGATTTTACTTTCGCGGTGTGTTTGCTTTGGTATATGGTGTTCCTTCAAAATAAAAAGTATGTCATTCACCTAAATGTCATCATGGTTACTCATTCTATGTTTTATGGAATCAACCAAGGGGCTTCACCAAAGTATTACACTTAGGCACCCATAGTCCATGCCAACATCTATAAGGCTTTGGATAAATGTCAAAAGGGAAGCTTTTTCTTTCAAGGAATCAGCCTACTACTATAATGGTGATTGATGAAGCATTTGGTAAAAGATCGGGAGTCAACGAATGACGATTGAAAGCATAAGGGTTGTTACGATCGATTTTGAAAACTAAGGTTTCAAAACCTTTTCATAACTTCCGTGGCGGAAAAAAAAAACTCATTTCATTGATTTTATTTTGAAAAATATTTAAAGTAAAAGAAAAGAGTTGCCACTTAATTTTTAGGAAATTAATAAAACCATTTTGAAAAGACATTTTTGTGTATATAAAAAAAATCTTATTTTAAACTAGAGAAAGGGTAAGAGTTAGGCATCTCAAAAAATTTGCAACTTGCGGTTGACCGACGGATTTACATCAATTTGGCTAATTAAGAAAATATTTAATTTTGAAAGAGTCTAAATTTTTGAGAACTTTAAAGAAAGTATTGTTCATTTTAAAGGGGTATCCAATAACTTGTTTGAATTAGTTTCAGTTCATGGTATTTTATATAAGTGGGGTTGAGAATTTAAAATAAAAACAACGTTTATTTCTAAAGAAAGAACTGCTATGTCACTTTAAAAATGTCAAAATCTAAAATATTATTTTTTATTTCTTCTTACCTTTAAATAAAATCTGTGCTAATATATAATACTTTTTTTTAAATATAGTAAAGATGTGCTAATAACCTACTCATTTCGGCCTTTTTTAAATCATCACAATAGACATTTAAATAAACACTTTTAATTAATTCCAAATATCCTTCCGTTTTGGGATTCATCTAAATTTAAATTAAAACAACCAAATGAAATATTAGTATCACAAAAGATATAAATACAAAGCTAAGGAAGAGATTGAGGATAAATTGAATTGAGGATAAATTGAATTGGGTTGTCAACTTCAAATCTAACTACTGCAAGTTGCGACTATTGGCGACGATTGTTGTCGATCTATTTTTTTTCTTTTGGCCATTTGTCGTGGAGTAGAGGATGACCCAGAGAATAATATTGTTTTGGGTCACAGACCCAATATACAATACACAGCTGAAGTCCAATGGACTTGATCGATATTTCACATGCACACAAGAAGAGATAAGAATTAGTAAGTGCAAATAGCGATTGAAAATTAAACCTATTGAACACGTACATCAACAGTCGACACACTACTCACAACACAAATGATCCTAGCATATTAGTAAAATAAAAATTACGACAACCTTTTTACTACAAACAAGCAAACATCCACTTCTAAAAAAAAGAACTGAAGAAATCGTAAGCATATATTTAGACCTGTGACAGTAGTTACCCTTTTAAACTTGATACTAATCTATTCATGTTTAACTCAGCTACTTCTTTTTTAAGAGAAAAATCAATCTTGACCCATTCTTAATTAGCAACTGGAATATGTGACAAACCAAAATCATAAGTTTTAATCCAGCAAACGGACATCTCGAATAGTTCAAAACAACAACTTCTATGAACTTTTAACAACTCTTCAAAAAGACTCCCCGTTTTACTAACACATAGCATGTGTTCTTATGGAATACGGAGCTAAAATTGAAGGCTCACAAACTTAGGAGAGTAGATAGCTGGAATAGTAATGAAAATTCCCAGTTCCGAAATAAGCAAAACAAATACATATTTTAGTTTATTCTAGGCACATAATTTAACTTGAACTACAAGTGAAGCGGTCTATTTTTATTTGTAGACAGGGAAAGCAACAAATATGAAGCAAACACGTATTTAAATTACTTAGTCCTAACACAAACCAATATCAAATATTGTCAAATAAGAGTTAAACATGCTCTTTAATAATCAAACAAACTTAAAAGATGCTCTGCCTAGAAAGCAAAGAAAAGCTGGTGCATTTATATATGTAAGAAAAATGGTGACGAACACTACGTAACAGTTAATTCTATCAATATCTAGGCCAAAAGAGTTAAAAATCAAGGGCATTGCTTATTTTTATTTTCAACACTAAAGAGCCTCCAATAACTTTCTTTCACGTCAAAACATAAGGTAAACACATATTTTCTACCAAATAAAAAATGACCCAAGCTTTACCGCGAAGAAACAACTACAACTTACCACACATAATTTAAACATAACATGTTTAGGTTAAGAAAATTGTAGTAAAAGAAATGGCATAGGCAAATGGGGGAAGGAATAGATTTCTAGTACAAAAGAAATGAGAGCAAGCTAATATTCTAATATAACGATACTTACATTTACGCGTACAAACAAATCAGGGAAAGTGCAGCTATGACACCAAAGTTTCAAGTCAAACTGGCTAGAAACTACATGTAACACCCCAGAAATCTTAAGCTAATACCCGAACCTTTTTTCAAGAGTCTAACGATCATTTCCCTAGTGTGGTGAGTGCTTTGGATGCGAATCATGTTCATAAGAGACTCCTATAACCTAGATAAGTTGAAAGCACCTCAACCAAATGAGTTTTCTTATAAGACTAAACTAGGGTCAACTCCAAACAATCATTTATCCTAAAATATAAAGAGTTAGGTGGCCTAGTACCCACCAAATTAAAGGTATTCGAATTATCTTTCCAACGCCACCGACCTCTATTAATCCGAGTCCGGAGTAAAAAGTTATGGGCAATTTACTGCAATGCTGTCAGTGATGACGGATCGGATGACGAGTCCGTACTTTGAACGACGGGTCCATACATTGAACGACGGGTCCGTACATTGAATGATGGGTCCGTACTTTGAACGATGGGTCCGTACTTTGAACTGTGATTGCTGAACTGAACACTCAAATTTTCATTTTTAAAATCACTGGTTGGTTGACGGCCCGTAGATCAAAACCACGGTCCGTAGATTGACCCGTGGTTTGTCAAAAAATAGCTTTTCTTCGCGAATCATGTTCATAAGAGACTCCTATAACCTAGATAAGTTGAAAGCACCTCAACCAAATGAGTTTTCTTATAAGACTAAACTAGGGTCAACTTCAAACAATCATTTATCCTAAAATATAAAGAGTTAGGTGGCCTAGTACCCACCAAATTAAAGGTATTCGAATTATCTTTCCAATGCCACCGACCTCTATTAATCCGAGTTCGGAGTAAAATGTTATGGGCATTTTACTGTAGTGCTGTCAGTGATGACGAATCGGATGACGGGTCCATACTTTGAACGACGGGTCCGTACTTTGAACGACGGGTCCGTACATTGAATGATGGGTCCGTACTTTGAACGATGGGTCCATACTTTGAACTGTGATTGCTGAACTGAACACTGAATTTTTCATTTTTAAAACCACTGGTTGGTTGACGGCCCGTAGATCAAAACCACGGTCCGTAGATTGACCCGTGGTTTGTCAAAAAATAGCTTTTCTTCGCGAATCATGTTCATAAGAGACTCCTATAACCTAGATAAGTTGAAAGCACCCCAACCAAATGAGTTTTCTTATAAGACTAAACTAGGGTCAACTTCAAACAATCATTTATCCTAAAATATAAAGAGTTAGGTGGCCTAGTACCCACCAAATTAAAGGTATTCGAATTATCTTTCCAATGCCACCGACCTCTATTAATCCGAGTCCGGAGTAAAAAGTTATGGGCAGTTTACTGTAGTGCTGTCAGTGATGACGGATCGGATGACGGGTCCGTACTTTAAACGACGGGTCCGTACTTTGAACGACGGGTCCGTACATTAAATGATGGGTCTGTACTTTGAACGATGGGTCCATACTTTGAACTATGATTGCTGAACTGAACACTGAAATTTTCATTTTTAAAACCACTGGTTTGTTGACGGCCCGTAGATCAAAACCACGGTCCGTAGATTGACCCGTGGTTTGTCAAAAAATAGCTTTTCTTCCCTAGATTCCAAGAGTGACTTGACGGGTCGTCATTTTAAATGACGGACCATCCTGTAACTTGTGGAATGGATTTCCAGTAGACTCTCAAAAGTGATTTCTAAAATCATGGATCAAATGACGGTCTGTCATTCACTTTGACGGTCCGTACACTGACCCGTAATCCCTGAAGCCGAGTCATTTCATCAGTTTTTCTAAGATTAAGTCCAGAGGTATTTTTGTAATTTTCCACTCTTTTAACTCCTATACTAGGTCATTTTAAGCCTATTTAGAAGGGGTTTTATTCCCATTTGTCATAAGTTATCTCCCATTCTTCCAAACAAGTTTCAAGAGAGGAAAAAAAAGAATTTCATCCTCTCAAGCTTCAAGATAAGGTTTCAAGCTCCATAGCAAGGGATCCACTCAAAGTCTCCAAGCTCCAAGTCAAGTCTCCTAAGTCTTTTCCATTGAAGAGGGTTATCTTCACCTAAGGTATGTGGGTATTCAATAAGGGATTCCTTCACCCTTATGCCCAAGACCCCAATCTTCTAAGTTAAACTTATGGATTTCTAAACTAGGGTTCTTACTCAATTCTTATGGGTCCTTCTAAAATTGTTTCATCATGATTCTTCTATGGATTCTAACTCTAAATTACATGATTTTTCATGAGTTTTTATGAGTGGTTTCTTATTCATGATTTTAAGGCCAATTCTAATTTTGATTTATGAACTCATGAAACTAGAGTTTTGATCTAAAATTGGGGAAAGATTATGAAATCAGTTTCTATATTAAAATTTATGGTTTCCTCTTGATTACTCATTATTTAAGTATGATTCTCTTATTGATTTTAAAAGCTCAAGCATGAAAGTTGATTTATAGCATGAAACTATGAAATTGCATGTTTTCAAGAGCAACTTGGCATGATTAGATATCATGGTCTTTATAAATTTATGAAATTGCATGCCGAATTCTCCAAGTATGAATTTAGAAAGAAAAGTATGTCATTAAATTATGGATATGCTAAGCTTTATGAACTACGATATGAAAGTTGCATGATACCCGATGTGTTTTCATGCTTTATGAATAAGATTTGGCATGAGAGTATGCCCTTATGAATAAGATTTGGCATGAGAGTATGCCCTTATGAATAAGCTTTGGCATGAGAGTATGCC
The DNA here is from genome assembly GCA_003996215.1 of Jaltomata sinuosa. Taxonomy (NCBI): domain Eukaryota; kingdom Viridiplantae; phylum Streptophyta; class Magnoliopsida; order Solanales; family Solanaceae; genus Jaltomata; species Jaltomata sinuosa. The sequence goes on along the minus strand of QJPP01002580.1, from coordinate 100,914 downwards.
CCTACGAACAAGATTTGGCATGAGAGTATGCCTTCATGATTATGAGCTATATGTATGCATGTTTTGCGAGTAGTATTTAGCACCGAGAGGACAAGGTGAGAGTACCCTTAGTCCCATAAACTACGTTGCCAGCGTAGGTCATGATATGATATGATATGTGCCTTAAAGGCTTATGAGAGTGAATACACGTCTTTATGTATGGTGTCCTTGCTTTAGCGGGGCATAGGACAGCTTTGCCAACTAGGGTTATATAGTTGGGTATGGTGACTTGTTCCTTGGCAGGGTTCAAAGTCAGCTTTGCTAATTGGGGTTATATAGTTAGATTCCATGTAGCTCACGTGGTCTCATGTCGATTATAAGAAACTCCCGTATGTTATATTTTCAAGTTTTTTAAGCTTTATGAACTTTCTTATGAAATATCATCTTGAAGTTGGTTTTTGCCTTATGATTTAATTTCCACTATGATATCTTCTCATGATCTTTACTATGCATGGATTTACCTATATATGTTTTAAAGCATGTTTCACTGTATTTATGCATTGCTCATACACTTAGTACATTCCATAGTACTAAAGCATATTGCGTTGCATCCTTTGATGATGCAGATTCAGGTGTCTCTTCATAACTTCGTGGCTAGAGTTCCCGGCCACTCACGCTCAGCTTTGGTGAGTCCTCATAGTGCGAGGACTAGGCTTTATTCTAGCTTTTCTATGTCTCCTTTTCTTTCAGATTGTTGAGTTAGTTGGGGTATTATCCCATCAACTCCTTATGATAGTTTTAGAGGCTTTCAGACATAGATGTTATGAGGTGATCTTAGAGTTGTATTTCCTATTCGATTCTCTATTTATGATATGTCTCCCTGTTTTGGATTTTTTTATGATGCTTTCGTTTCGTTTTCCTTTACATGCTTGAGAATGATATGACCAAGGGTTAACTTAGGATCCTTGTGGTTCCAAGTCCCGTATTACGTCTAGGGGGTAACCTCGGGGCGTGACAAACTTGGTATCAGAGCCTCAGATTCAAGAGTCCTAGGATGTCTGAGAGCCGCAATAAGTAGAGTCTCTTTCATGGGTGTGAAGTGCGCCACACCGATGTGAGGGAGGCTATGAGGTATTTTAGGAAAAACTTCACTTCTTCATGTTCACTATCGTGCGATAGAGTTTGACTCTACTTACCCTTCTAATCCATTCCTTATGCATTCCAGATAATGTCTCCACGAAGAAACTCCATGAGGATTGCTAATCCGACCACTCCAGATCATGAGGTTACGAATGCAGAATTTCGTGAAGCCATCTATATGTTGGCTCAAGCCATGACAGCTCAGTTGAATGAGAAAGAGAATCTAAAGAAGAGGAAGAGAAAGAACAAAAAGACTAGAACATAGTACCAATCATCTTCTCAGCAGAGGTCATCCAGACCAACCCCATCTTCAGTTAGCACACCTTCCCTCAATTCTCAGTCGTGTCACCATAAGGCTCCGAAGACCTTGAGGTACCCTCGTTGTAGTAGTTGTGGTAAGTTACATTTAGGTGAGTGCCTTGCAGGTAAGGAGGGGTGTTTTAGGTGTGGTCAGTTAGGCCATAGGATCAGGAATTGCCCCTCATCTAAGCGGAGCAACTGTGATGTTCAGCTCCAAAACCAATTCCTTTCATTTCCTAGCCAGCCGGGTCAGGGTATTCCTTCAGAAGTGGAATCAGGTACGTCACTAGATTTCCTTCCTTTATGCATCCATACTCCCTGGACCCCTATTCTGGTTTGGGTGGTGAGTTGTCTTAACTTAGAACAAAGTGAAGATAGAAGGGTTGAGGCCTAGACTTTTAGGCGAAGAAAGATCTTAGACCATAGAAGGAAGTGGGAATTTGGGCTAGATTCTGGAGTAGTGTATATTCTGTTAGGGTAAAACGATCATAGTTCCTTCGAGAGGTTGGTGAGAGGTTCATAGACTTAGAAGGCTAGCATGAATCTAAGGGGGAGATGGTGGGATGTTGAATCGGTTAGATGTTGGAGACTTAGGTGGTGATATCGTTGGGTGTTAGAACAAAGTTAGGAGGAGAGGCAGAAACTTATTTCCATCCTAGCGTCCTAAGTATACTCTCTCCATTACGATACCATTTGCATGCCTTGGGTATCAGCACCATGGTTCTATTTCAATTTACGCACTCCATCAAGATTCACGCTCATATTCAACTTTTAGAATGACAAGTGATTTCTTAAGACAATGACTCTACTCTTACTCTACAAGTCTATGAATCCCAACTTTATGCCCCGAGGTCCGTTATGTATGTAAACTCATGTATCACAGTATGCTCAGTTATGTTTGCTCAGTCAGTCTTCAGAAATACCTCAATGGCTAATCAAAGCATGTACGCTATGTATATGCTCAGACCTAATTCTTGAAAAGATTCACGCTTATGATTTACTTATTCTAAAGCCCCATGATCTTTGCCTTTGATGATGAGGGGTGGTGATCCCCACTAACTCATGTCTTACGTGCCCAGTATGTGAAGTGCTCATGCCTATTGCGCTTAATTCCCCAAGCCTCACCTTGAGTGGCTTGATCACGCTAAGTGTAAGTTAAGATCAATCTGTAATCCTTCATTCGTGACACTCCTGCTCCTGCTCTTTACTTTCAATAGTTCTGGTTTATGATGTTATAAGTGTTAGGGGAGAAGGCCTTGTAGTAGCCTAGCTGGGTGGTAGCAGATTCCTTTTCCTTGTTAGTGTACTTATTCCACCTTGACTTCTAGGTGTGGGTGAATTATGAGGTACGGATTATTCATGTGAAATAGTTAGATGAGGAAGTTTAGTATGTCCCTCTATAGAAGTTCTTGAATTTGTGATTCTTAGTTATGGTAGGAAAGAGGAGAGAAGTCTTAAATAGGGTAAGCTATGAAACCATAAGGTGACCATAGTTATAAGCTTGAATATCGTGATGGGATACATGTGGATAATTGTTTTGTACAACTAGTGACCCTTTGGTTGGGAGCCCTAGGTTAGTTGGTTGTTGTGATAAGAGGGAATACTATCCTTAGAAGACATTCTAGATGCAAGAGATCTGGTCGAGATAGGTTTGAACATGGAGAATCGGGTAGTTAGACTCAGACCTTAGTACTTCTATGTGCGCTGTTGAGGTTGTTAGTTTCAAATGGTAGGAGTGGTATTCAGAAGAGAATAGTTTCCCCGTATATCTAACTCTCTCAGTTTGGTGTCCCTTTTGGTTAACTGTGCGTTCTAGAGTATGTTTGTTCTTTATGAGTTTTAGCTGAGTTCATACTCTCATCCAAGACAAACTATCATGTTGGGTATCCAGTTCCTGTCCCATTAGCTGATCTTACATTCCCAGAATGCATATGTGTCTCATGAAACCAGCTTAGTTTTTATTTCAATCAGAAGTCGATTACCACGATAGTACTTCAGCTTTTAGAACTCAGTTGAAGGAACTACTTAGGAAGCAGAATCATCCATGAAGGCCAAGTACCCTCATCTTTTTCTTTTCGATATTGTTTTAGCTTGATGAAGTAGTTCCACCCTTAGTATGTCCCTCTGATTCTATTTCAACAGTATCTCTCATGATCCTGGCATGTATTCATATTTCCAAAGTTGATTCAGCCATGTTTTAAGTTGAAAAGTTCAGTTTCATGTTGATTCTTTGGTTTTCATGTTTTGATGTTTGGTTGGGATGTTATCTCTCTAGTTTCCCTTGCTTAGTCTTCATTAGAGGACAAATGATCCCAAGGGGGGATATTGTAACACCCCAGAAATCCTAAGCTAATACCCAAAGATATTTTCATGAGTCTAATGATCATTTCCCTAGTGTGGTCAGTGCTTTGGATGCGAATCATGTTCATAAGAGACTCCTATAACCTAGATAAGTTGAAAGCACCTCAACCAAATGAGTTTTCTTATAAGACTAAACTAGGGTCAAATTCAAATGATCATTTCTCCTAAAATATAAAGAGTTAGGTGGCCTAGTATCCACTAAATTAAAGGTATTCGAATTATCTTTCCAATGCCACCAACCTCTTATTAATCCAAGTCCGGAGTAAAAGGTTATGCGCAGTTTACTGCAGTGCTATCACTGATGACGGATCGGATGACGGGTCCGTACTTTGAACGACGGGTCCGTACTTTGAACGACGGGTCCATACTTTGAACCGTGATTGCTAAACTGAACACTAAAATTTTCATTTTTAAAACCACTGCTTGGTTGACGGCCCGTAGATCAAAACCACGATCTGTAGATTGACCCGTGGTTTGTCAAAAATCAACTTTTCTTCCCTAGATTCCACGAGTGACTTGACGGGTCATCATTTTAAATGATGGACTGTCCTGTAACTCGTGGAATGGAGTTCTAGTAGACTCTCAAAAGTGATTTCTAAAATCACGGATCAAATAACGGTCCGTCATTCACTTTGACGGTCCGTACACTGACCCGTAATCCCTGAAGTCGAGTCATTTCATTAGTTTTTCCAAGCTTAAGTCCAGGGGTATTTTAGTAATTTTCTACTCTTTTAACTCCTATACTAGGTCATTTTAAGCCTATTTTGGAAGGGTTTTTATTCCCACTTGGCATAAGTTATCTCCATTCTTCCAAACAAGTTTCAAGAGAGGAAAAAAAAGAGTTTCATCCTCTCAAACTTCAAGATAGAGTTTCAAGCTCCATAGCAAGGGATCCACTCAAAGTCTCCAAGCTACAAGTCAAGTCTCTTAAGTTTTTTCCATTGAAGTGAGTTATCTTCACCTAAGGTATGTGGGTATTCAATAAGGGATTCCTTCACTCTTATGCCCAAAACCCCAATCTTCTAAATTGAACTTATGAATTTCTAAGCTAGGGTTCTTACTCAATTCTTATGGGTCCTTCTAAAATTGTTTCCTCATGATTCTTCTACGGATTCTAACTCTAAATTGCACGATTTTGCATGAGTTTTTATTAGTGGTTTCTTATTCATGATTTTAATTCCAATTCTTATTTTGATTTATGAACTCATGAAACTAGGGTTTTGATATAAAATTGGGGAAAGATTATGAAATCAGTTTCTATGTTTAAATTTATGGTTTCCTCTTGATTACTCATGACTTAAGTATGATTCTCTTATTAGTTTTAAAATCTCAAGCATGAAAGTTGATTTATAGCATGAAACTATGAAATTGCATGTTTTCAAGAGAAACTTGGCATGATTAGATATCATGGACATTATGAATTTATGAAATTGTATGCCAAATTCTTCAAGTATGAATTTAGAAAGAAAAGTATGTCTTTGAATTATGGATATGCTAAACTTTATGAACTATGATATGAAAGTTGCATGATACCCGATGTGTTTTCATGTTTTATGAATAAGATTTGACATGAGAGTATGCCTTTATGAATAATATTTGGCATGAGAGTATTCCCCTACAAACAAGATTTGGCATGAGAGTATGCCTTCATGATTATGAGATATATGTATGCATGTTTTGGGAGTAGTATTTAGCACCGAGAGGACAGGGTGAGAGTACCGTTAGTCCCATAAACTATGTTGCCAGTATAGGTCATGATATGATATGATATGTGCCTTAAAGGCTTATGAGAGTGGATTCACATCTTTATGTATGGTGTCCTTGCCTTAGTGGGGCATAGGACAACTTTGCCAACTAGGGTTATATAGTTGGATATGGTGACTTGTTCCTTGGCAGGGTTCAAAGTCAGCTTTGCTAACTTGGGTTATATAGTTAGATTTCATGTAGCTCACGTGGTCTCATGTCGGTTATAAGAAACTCCCGTATGTTATGTTTTCAAGCTTTCTAATCTTTATGAACTTTCTTATGAAATATCATCTTGAAGTTGGCTTTTGCCTTATGATCTGATTTCCACTATGATATCTTCTCATGATCTTTACTATGCGTGGATTTACCTAAATATGTTTTAAAGCATGTTTCACTCTATTTATGCATTGATCACATACTTAGTAAATTCCATAGTACTAATGCATATTCCGCTGTATCCTTTGATGATGCAGATTCAGGTGTCCCTTCATAGCTTCGTGGCTAGAGTTCCTGGCCACTCACGCTCAGCTTTGGTGAGTCCTCATAGTGCAAGGACTAGGCTTTATTCTAGCTTTTCTATGTCTCCTTTCCTTTCAGATTATTGAGTTAGTTGGGGTATTGTCCCATCAACTCCTTATGCTAGTTTTAGAGGTTTTCAGACATAGATGTTATGAGGTGATCTTCGAGTTGTATTTCCTATTCGACTCTCTATTTATGATATGTCTCCCTATTTTGGATTTCTTTATGATGCTTTTGTTCCATTTTCCTTTACATTCTTAAGAATGCTATGACCAAGGGTTAACTTGGGATCCTTGTGGTTCCAAGTCCCGTGTTACGTCTAGGGGGTATCCTTGGGGCGTGACACTACACCCCCAAATACATGATATCTAAGATATGAAAGAAGAGACCAAACTCGAAACAACGGGGTTTAACAAAGAACAAACAAAGTGGAGTTGAGTTTAAAACTGTATTACAACTTGAAACCGATAATTATCTATACAGGCAAAGGACAATACAAGAATAGGGAAGAAGAGGCTCAAAACTACAACTATCATAATTATGCGCGTGTATGAAAGAAACGCTAAAAGTAATGCCCATAATTAACCAATATCACTGGTAGCTAAGAGATCGACACATATTAAAGCAAAGAAAAATGAAGATCATTGATGTATATTCACAACACAACAGACAAAGAAAATCATCAAAAGGACCACAATAAGGAAGGAAAATTTATCATCATATAACCCGACACACAAACTTAACAAACGAAATACTAGCAGAGAAAAGCTCACCCTTGAACAACAAACACCATGAAACTAAAAGAACTTAAATAATTTTGACTAAACAACTATAAGCCATATTGAATTATTCTCACAAAATTCAACAGGGCAGAAACTAAAATTTGCATAAAAGGTAATACAAGGAGGGAATTACCTGGTTCTGGGCAGCCAACTAAGACTAACAAGTTGATATGATTTCCACACAGACTTCAAGCACGAGTAAATAAAGAAAAATACAGTAAGAGCAGAGTGAGTAAAAATAGAGAAATTAGTGAATGGAGGAGTATGAAAATGTCACGACCCAACCTATAGGGCCATGCGGGTGCCTACTCTATGCACCTAGATAGATGAACCCTTACCACCCATCCAATAGGTAAATGCAAAAAGACAGATATAACCATAAAATCTTTCTTTTTGATACATGAAAAACCTTTACAACCTTTTATTTGGAAATCCCTTTGAAGAAGTCTACAATAAAACAGTTTTATGATTTTAAGTTACCCTCCCTAGGACCTAGTCTAAACAGGTACAAGAGCTACTACAAGATTTATACAAAGAAAGGTAAGATGACACAGCTCCTACCATAGAAACAAGGAGTAGAAGCCGCTGAAGATTGTCGTCGTCCTGTACTTACGAAACATCACCAATCCTGCAATCAGACTATACCAAAAAGGTATAGAAAGAGTAGAATCAGTATAAACACACATACTGATAGACATCATCGGTTGACCCGAATCCACTCAAACCATCATATAAGAAAATTAGGGAAAGCATAAAATTAACCAATGTAGCCCCATCCCCCAACATCTACCTTATCCAAACCCAATATCAACACCCATCTACTCATGGGTTCTGCCTTAACCCTTCCTATCCCTTCCGCTGGCAACTCCCTCACTTGGGATTCTACACCCTGGCTCCTACGACTTCACGGGTCATACTAACCTTAGACTTTCCAAGTTATCTTAACCTTATATTTCCCAAGTTATCTTAATTGTCATGCTTCGAGGCTACCCCTTAGATGCAATACGATACTCGGTGTCAGAACTGACTCTAAGCTAACCTATGGCATGGCATATCTATACAATTTCAAGTTAAAAGCATGTACTGTACGAAAGCTAAAAACAGTTTTAATATCTGAAGTAGGAAAGACCCCAAAATATGTCTGAATATAAAAATATAATAAGAGTATAGTGATGACTGAAAATAACACTAACAAATCAAACTGAATCTAGTCTATATATGAAAGCCTCTAACTGATATGAGTTGCTGGGACATGCCCTCAGCTAACTCTAATAATCTGAAACTGAAAAGTAAAGACTGAAAAGTAAAGCATGTCTATCATCCTCGAACTATGAGGACTCACCACTGGAGCTGCTGAGTATGAACTGGAAGTCGAACTAAGCACGGTCTGGATGCTGAGCTCCTGAACATACATCATGAAATAAGATAGCACAAAGTATACGTCAGTACTTCGAATGTACTGAGCATGCGGGATATGGGCTAAGCTGAACAACATATTAACTGAACATGGAAATATATATATATACTAAAGCATAAACTGAAAGCTATATTGGATATAATGACCAAGTACTAACATGCATATAATATACTGACTAAATACTGAAAGGGATACTGAGTACATGGTCACTGCAGTATGAATCTAACTGTGGGAGATACTATTAATCGACATACCCCAACCTGATCTAACTATGGGGGTAACCTATAACCCTGGATGGAAGGGTGTTCATACTTTGCCAGGGGTAAAAATAATTCTGACGTGGATCCACTAAATTAATGTCCACAAGGGACAAAGGTGACCAACCTAATCTGACAGCTGACCCCTTTCTGACCTATGGTGGTGCCATAGTTATGGGACTTGGGGACTGCTACTAAAGGTCTTAGCCTAATCTAATAGCTAAGCCTTCATCTCCTCATCCACTCGGTACTAAGTCTACTCCTAATTGAATATAAGCAATAAAAATGCAAGATGAGATGCTGGATAGCTCAAACACTGATAACCGTCTGAGATTGGAACATACAATTATTAAAAGATATGGCATTTGAATTCTGAAGCATGATTATCTGTCTAAGCTGTCTAGCAAAGCATAATTTATGAAACACTAAAATTGACACAAGCTAGGGTTTCTGAGTTCTACACATAATACTATGCTAATTCTCTAAGAAACATGTAATTAATATCATGAAAACAATATCAGCTAAGTTACAATGAATTCATAAGATTTAGGAACCCTAGATCTGAATATAGCATTGAGAAACTGAAGAAACTGATTGAATTCTAGGGACCTAATGGCTGAAAGAAACCCACTAGTAAAATCCCACATACCTGGTGAAGAAACTACGGAGAAATCCTTTGGATTTTGGGGCTGAACTTGAAGGAACCTTCTACTTGCACTTGAGAGAAACTGTCGCTTCTTTTCTCCTTTTCTTTCTAAGTATCTGATGTTTTTAGGAAAAGTCTAAAATACCCCTGGGAAATTTCAAATAATTCTGCTAAAAATCGCGTCTCAGGGATCACAGATTGGTTAACGGACCGTGGTCCTGGATGATAGACCGTCAATTGATTCATGGTCGTGTCTAGGAGTCCTGAGGGTTCTCTGATCTGAGGGAACTAAGACTCCACAGGACGGACCATACTCTTGAACGATAGTTCGTCATGTGGCTCATGGTTCCTGGGACTTTAGTCTGGTCTGAAGATTCCACGAGTCAAAGGATGGACCATTGTTCTGAAGTATGGTCCGTAGTCTGACTCATGATTTCTGGGCTTGAAATGATGGTCCTCTGATTAAGGGAAACCACAAGTGACAGGATGGACCATGGTTCTAAACTACAGTCCGTGGTCTGACTGGTGGTTCCTGGACCATGAACTGAGGGTCCTCTAGAAATTGGAACTATGATCGAAACGACGGACCATCATTCCAAACTACGGTCTGTAATCTTAACCGTGGTTCCTGGAAACTAGAATTTTTCTGAAATTTTCTTGCTGAGTACAATATAGTAGCTGGTTCAGATCCTGGGGTGTTACATTAACCTTAGACTTCCCAAGTCATCTTAACCTTAGACTTCCCAAGTCATCTTAACCTTAGACTTCCCAAGTCATCTTAACCTTAGACTTCCCAAGTCACCTCACACTAGTCCAACCACCTAGCCTAGACCCAGATTACCACTCAGTTATTCTAGTCAACCCCTATGGCTATACACCCAAAAATAACCCAGTAACTGTCAACCCAAACCCACTACCCTCATGGTATTACTCACAAGTATCCTGACCTCTCAGGGATCCCTAGACAAATCTCCATATGATAATGCCATCTAGTCCCACAACGCCAGACTCTCAGTCATTCCCCTAGCTTATCAATCACATGCAATCCATTTTATAACGATGATCAACAATCAAGATAATAATAAATATTTCCGTTCCACATAGCCCAGACCCATCAAGGTCCCCCTAACATCACCTAAGTATTAACATGCAACCCGACCTACACCAAGACTAAACTCACAATTAAATATAATAACCCAGCCTCTCATGGACAATATGCAGAATTCACAATTCAAGAATACAACCTGGTCCACTCATGGAACCATCGAAGAATAAGATAATATAATCAAAACAACCCATACCAGGCATGATGCCCAAGCTAACCATTAGAATTCCCACACCAGGCGTGGTACCCGAGTCAACCATTAGAATTCCCATACCAGGCGTGGTACCCGAGCTAACTATTAGTAATTCCCATACCAGGCATGGTACCCGAGCTAACCGTTAGTAATTCCTATACCAGGCATAGTACCCGAGCCAACCGAATATCTTAACAAGTCCAAATCAATCACAACCAATGAACAAATATACTTGTAAAACCAACAAGCAAACAAAGAAGTTCATTTCACAAGACCGATTACCGGATGACTAGACATTCACAATTCATTTCCTAAACATGCAACTCATACACTACTACAAAATAGTACGTGAACACATAATGCATATTAGAATCAAAAACCATCACCTACCCCCATTCTGAGTACATAACTCAACCTTGAATTCTGTCCAAAGACTAAACCCCCGTTCACCCCTTTTAACACACATTTAGTGGATACATTAATTCCTGAACTCCTCTATAGATACTACAATATAGGGAAACTGTCCCTTAGCCTTAGCAATTCAACCACCTATTACTAGCATGTTCATTTTTCCGATTCCTTATTTAAGATTTCCCTTTTTACCTAGCCATTTAATTACCCGAGCATTCCTGATTCGCCAAACCTTTTTGACATCCCAGTCCCTGAATTATATCATTTTTCCATACCTAAATAAACATGTACATCCTAAGATACGATAACATTCAATAATTCAATTTAGCCAAAACCTAGTTCACACATAACCAACACCACAATCTATAAGACTCCGTGCCCGAAGGCCTAAGCATGGATTCCCCTTTTCAACTATACAACAAGTATATAAATGTAAATAGGTCATCTACTCGATAAGAAAACTTAGCCTACCTGGACACCAAGCAGCTGCAAAAAAGCATTTTTGGCTCCGTGAAGGAGTTTCCTATCGGATAGTGAGTCTAAAATTTATTGTTGCGCATCGCTTTATCCATAATCCCTTCTCCTCATGGCTCCCAATCCTTGGAGTAGCCTAGGAGGGTTTTTGGAGAAACCCTCATATGTTTTTCAACTGAGGAGGAGAAATCTTTTATTAATTTTGTGTTCTGAGGCTACTGCCTCCCATCATTCTGCTATGGCAGATGGTCATGCGCTTTATCCCCGACAATGGTGCCAAAAACTAGTTGAGTCCTAATGCACACGCAAGTGTACGCGGTTGTATAAGTAATATAGGATTGTAAGTCCAGATATCGTACCCACAAGGACTTGTCGATTAACTCTTCACTAAATTAAACTAGTTCTAATTATTTATTCAAGCGTAAAATCCCAAAGGTGAATTTAAGATTAACTAATCTAAAAATAAAAAGAAGAAGTTAACTAATGAACGGTTAACCAAACAAAGAGCAAATTTTCACGTAACCAATGTAATGAAATTGATCTAGGACTATGGATTCGCTAACAATCATGTTAAGTAAGCAATTTGATCGACTTATTTGTTTATCTAGTTGTTGATTTCGGGGTTGATATTACAACTATGGTCTCTCCAGTCTCTAGTTGCCTATTCAAAATAGCATCACAACTACATCGTTGAGCGGGGATGTGACATCTTATTTTAAAAGCATTATATTTTTTCTCGTATAAACCAAACAAGGCATTCTAGGTATATCTCTATCCTAGTCGCTAACATACCCTTTACGTTACAAAAGAGAGGTCTTGCTCCCTATATTCTTCTTTCTATCTCAATGATTCTTCTCTCGAGTTCACAAAGAGATTATAGATTTATTTTAATGGTCGCAAAGCATTAAAATAGTAAGCACAAGAATATAAGAATAACTAATATGATAAACAAATAATTGAATCAATCGTTTAATTCAACAATCATGTAATTAGCTACCACAATCCTAGAACGAGAAGTTTAACCCCATATAGACATGGAGTAATTACAACAATTCATCCAAAGAAAAACGTAAAATAATTAATAAAGGAGAAGAAAAGATGAAACCAATATTCTTCGGCCTCCACGGCGGCTCCTAGCTCTTCGTAGGTCAAAAGTTGTGTAAAAATTGTGATTTGAGATGTATTTATAGAGTACGAGGAAAATAATCCCTTTTCCTACTTGGATTTGGAGTAGAAAAAAGCTGGAAAATTTCCGGGTATGCCTCTGGCGCGGCGCGCCACCTATAACGCCAACTTCAGTCTTCTGAAGTTTGGGGCCTGAGGTGACGCACCACCAATGCGCCAGCCACACCCCTCAGTAGTTTCGGGACTGGGGCAACGCGCCACTGATGCGCCACAGTGCAGATTGTCTTTCTTTGCTATCTTTTTCTCCCGGAACGTTGCTAACTCCTTTCCAATGCTTTTATTCTTCCATTTTAGCTCTCATGGGTTGTTTTTCTTCATATTTTCTCTACAAAGCATCTAATCACATATATTAGCTCACCACCATGAAAATCCAAGTAATGATAAGGATATGCATCACTTTTGCCCTCGAAACAAGGCTAAAATATGGGTAAATGAGGCAATTAGGCGTATAAATACGCCCAAGATCACCACCCCACACTTATACCTTTGTTCATCCTTGAACAAATCACTACACATCCTACAAAATTTTACATCTTAAGACACCAAGTGAACAGGTCTACTCACATCCAAGTTAACTAGACAGTTTAATCATGACCCATAATCCACTCATCATGCATACATCAATCATTTTTTTCACAGACCCTTCATTGAAAACGACACAACATCTAAAACTGACTCTTCATGAAAAATAAGGCCAACATGATCATGTGTATATAGACATTATTAGTACACCAAGTTTTCACCATTTTGTGCCCTCACATTTAAGAGAGATGCCCATTTATCACATCATACATACATATTCAAATTGGGGCATATAGATAAGAAATTCGCTCACTCTCTCAAAGAAAGTTTTATGCATACAATATATACCATAGGCTTGCCCTTAGTGTAATACTCTATTAACAAAGCATCAGAGATGTAGGATCAAAAGGACTTTTACAGGTTATAATGTCGGCTAAGGGACGGGTAGGAACACTTTGGCCAATAGTGACTACTTTCCCTATGCACTTTACGACACTCACTTTAAAAATAATTCACTCTTTTCCTTATATCACCTCTACTTCAATTTATGTTCATGTTTCCCTTCAAACTCCCCCTTTTTCATTTGGTTTATTTCCCTTAACCTTCATTCACTTATTGGTATCAAGAAGATTTTTCTAAACTATATTTTTTTCCTCTCCTTACTACCAACATGCAAATTATTTTTCACAAGGGCACCACATCTAATTCTTATTCTTACCACAACAACCTCCCTCTATCTTTTTACCTTTTCTCTTTTGTTCCCTTCTTCCTTTTAAGTCTTTCAACTACAAAGTGCCTTAGGGACTCTTTGGATCAAATTAATACAGGGTAATCAACTAAAGGGGATAGGCTAAACATGCGGCTCGTCAAATAAATAGGCTTCAGGCTCAAAGGGGCTTAACTAAGAATACTATAAAGGGTGACACAAATAATAGTCAAAAAGAAGTGGCTTACAAAGAAATGCCTTGATCATATCCCACAAGTCAATACTATGTTTCATTTCATACACACACGGGGCAAGTTCTAGATATCAATATATACAAGAAACACAACAAACACTCACCACACATGGCACAATGGTTCAAAAATAGCTTCCCAAGACTTCATATTCACCACACAATCAAATTGAATGAGTTAACATTATTAAACCCATTTTTAGATTTTATGAGTCTAGTTAAAAAGCCTATGCGTCTCTAAATGAAGTTTCCTACTTTTTATGCTTATTTTGAGTGAATTACCCATGACGTCTAGTGTATACTTAGGCAAAGCACCTAGCATTCAAAAGGCTATGGTTTCTAATCTTTCTCCTTCCTATGACTAATTTTCTCTCAAGATGGTCGTCATCCATCCATCATCGAGAAAATTTCTCTATCTATGACTAAAAAAAATAAAACTACTCCTAAAAAAATAAAAACTACCCGGTTCAAAGGGCACCCCCTCGGAAAAGAACCGAAAAGAAAAACCAAGGGGTGAGTGAGATATGCCTCTAAAAAAAGCTAAAAAAACTTTTTGTATATTTTTTTTTCAAATAAAGTAAACTCCTATGGCATACTCACCCTAAACACATAGTTATCGAAAGAATCCCCACCCCACACTTAAAATCATGCTTTGTCCCCAAAGCAATTTAGAGAAAAAGATGGAGAAGAAGGGTGAGAAATACTCCCTAAGGCCCACTAGGGCCTAGCTAACAACATGTTTCTTCAATTTTGATGAAAGGGGCAAACGACCCCACACTTAAGCTTAAACCATGCTCTTTAGCTTTCAAATTCGGGTACTCAGACTTTCCCAAACCTGCAAAATAAATAAAAAAAATGTGACACTATAAAAAATAAATAAATTAAGAAGCTACACTACTAGTTGGGTTGCCTCTCAACAAGCGCCTGATTTAACGTCGCGGCACGACGCCATCACTACACCACTTTTCTTTCCACTTAGAACTTATGAATTGCACCCCTAACTTTGCATCAAACTTTCTACTCCTCTCAAGGGGCGGTGGTATAAAGATGAAGGAACCAAGTAAATAATGTCGCATCTTGCACTTCTTGGCCCTTAAGTGAGGAATGTCATTTTGTCTTTTTGGTATGGCAAATTTTAGAATATAAGGACCTTGTTCCTCATCCACACACTTCTCCACTAGATCATATGACTCAATTTTCATGTCATCAATCAAACATAATGTTGAAAAGTGATTAGAATGAGGTCCAATAGTACCTAATCCCAAACTTGCATTATTTATGACATGCTCACTTTCATACTCCCTCTCAATGTCACCCTTTATCAAAGAATGATAGCTGAATGGATGAATTTCTTCTTTATGCTCCACTAGTTGGCTAGCATCCACAACAATTGATGATTGGGCATCAAACACCTCAACCTTTTTCTTCAAGTGATCCTCCAACTAATGGATATCTGAGCCAAATTGGTCTATGTCTTTTCTCACTCAACCCTACCTTCTATCAGTTGTGTCATCATGTATGTAAGATTATCACATAGAAACTCATGAAATTTAACTTTTTCCTCTTGTTCCCTTAGCCAAGATTGGCTCACTATATATGCTTCCTCACAACTTTCTTCTAGTAGGGACTCACTTTCTTCTTCTACTAGAGGTTCATCTTGGGTATTGACTAAGATCGTAACTTGCTGATCAATACAAGTTGTAGACATAGCCTGTATCTCTGTGAGTTGGGAACCTATCCTCTCCACAGACTGACTAGTATCTAATTCAGTAGATTTAGTAGGTGCACACCACTCGCTCTCCGAATTGTTTTGACAAATACTCTCCAGGTGGGGTCCTCCACAAAAACAACAAGAATCATCATCATTCGACCACCATCTATCCTAGGCTGACATATCAAGAAGAGTGGTAAAAAAGGTAAAAGACACTAAAAAGATACTATGTAAATATATATATATATATATATATATATATATGTACAACATAAATAAATAACTTGAAAAAGTCTAATCTGGATAAACAATTAACTTCTAAGTCCCCGGCAACGGCGCCAAAAACTTGTTGCGTCCTAACGCACACGCAAGTGTACGCGGTCGTATAAGTAATATAGGATTGTAAGTCCATATATCGTACCCATAGGGACTTGTCGATTAACTATTCACTAAATTAAACTAGTTCTAATTATTTATTCATGCATAAAATCCCAAAGGTGAATTTAAGATTAACTAATCTAGAAATAAAAAGAAGAAGTTAACTAATGAATGATTAACCAAACAAAGAGCAGATTTTCACGTAACCAATGTGATGAAATCGATCTAGGACTATGGATTCGCTAACAATCATATTAAGTAAGCAATTTTATTGACTTGTTTGTTTATCTAGTTGTTGATTCCGGAGTTGATATTACAACTATGGTCTCTCGAGCCTCTAGTTGCCTATTCAAAATAGGATCACACCTACATCGTTGAGTGGAGATGTGATATCTTATTTTAAAAGCATTTATATTTCTTCCCATATAAACCAAACAAGGAGTTCTAGGTATATCTCTATCCTAGTCGCTAACCTACCCTTTACGTTACAAAAGAGAGGTCTTTCTCCCTATATTCTTCGTTGTATCTCAATGATTCTTCTCTCAAGTTCACAAAGAGATTATAGATTTATTTTGATGGTCACGAAGCATTAAAATAGTAAGCACAAGAATATAAGAACAACTAATATGATAAACAAATAATTGAA
This sequence comes from Jaltomata sinuosa, assembly GCA_003996215.1. Classification (NCBI taxonomy): domain Eukaryota; kingdom Viridiplantae; phylum Streptophyta; class Magnoliopsida; order Solanales; family Solanaceae; genus Jaltomata; species Jaltomata sinuosa. The sequence continues at coordinate 84,186 of QJPP01002580.1, read as the reverse complement.
TCAATTGTTTAATTCAACAATCATGTAATTAGCTACCATAATCCTAGAACGAGAAGTTTAACTCCACATAGACATGGAGTAATTACAACAATTCATCCAAAGAAAAACGTAAAATAAATAATAAAGGAGAAGAAAAGATGAAACCAATATTCTCCGGCCTCCACGGCGGCTCCTAGCTCTTCGTAGGTCAAAAGTTGTGTAAAAATGGTGATTTGATATGTATTTATAGAGTAGGAGGAAAATAATCCCTTTCTCTACTTGGATTTGGAGTAGAAAAAAGCTGGAAATTTTTTGGGTATGCCTCTGGCGCGGCGCGCCACCCATAGCGCCAACTTCAGTCTTCTGAAGTTTGGGGCCTGGGGTGACGCACCACCAATGCGCCAACCATACCCCTCAATAGTTTGGGGGCTGGGGCGACACGCCACTAATGTGCCACAACCCAGATTTTCTTCCTTTGCTCTCTTTTTCTCTCGGAACGTTGCTAACTCCTTTCCAATGCTTTTATGCTTCCAATTTAGCTCTCATGAGTTATTTTTCTCCATATTTTCCCTGCAAAGCATCTAATCACATATATTATCTCACCACCATGAAAATGCAAGTAATCATAAGGATATGCATCATTTTTGCCCTCGAAACAAGGCTAAAATACGGGTAAATGAGGCAATTAGGCATATAAATACGCCCAAGATCAGATAGTGAGTCTGCAATTTGTTGTTGCGCATCCCTTTAGCCATAATCCCTCCTCCTCATGGCTCCTAAGCCTTGGAGCAGCCTAGGAGGGTTTTTGGAGAAACCCTCGTATATTTTTCAACCGAGGAGGAGAAATCTTTTATTAATTTTGCATTCTGAGGCTACTGCCTCCCGTCATTCTGCTATGGCAGATGGTCATCCTCTATAGCCCTACTTCTCTAGCAGAATGCTAGAACGGAGTGATGTCATCCCAAACCAAATTCCAAAATTATAAATTATCCATCACGTCAACCCCGCTTAACACAAAATGTGTTTAAGTTATTCCCAAAACTTGTGATATCGTGATTCCTGAAATAACGATAGATTCAATCGTTATAACAGATACCAATTTACCCATTGTTCATCCCTAAATGATCCCAAAAATAACACGATATGGAGGACTAGCCCGGGCTCTCGTAGTCCTATGCGGCCGTGTATTTATGAACCTACGCAAAATACCAAACATTCCTTTATTTAGTCACACCGACTCGAAGAAAAATAATAGATTCCACTTCTTGGGAATTTTTTTGAGCCGCTCTAGGGAAAACTTTTACGCGCGACTTTCTCGAGTACCCAAGAAATTTGGGGCCTTATGTCATGTCAAAGCGAAGGAAATCAAAAAGACCCGGGAGAACCTTTCCTTTCCCAAAATGGACTGATACGTATACCGCTATAGCGTTCCCACTACAGCGGAGCACCGACCGCTATAGCGGTTGGCAACCGATTAAAATAGGGGAGAAATGGGTTTTCATCCCCATTCTTCTCTATTTCCTTTCAAAATACTCCTTTTTCTCCCGATCACCCCGCTCCCAACGTTGGAATTTCTAGGTAACAATCATTCTCACTTGCTACTTTACTTCCCCACACGATTATAGATAGGATTGTGGTAGAAAATAGTGACTTGGGGTATGCATTGTAGTTGGTTTTTGAACTTGAACTTGGGTTTGATTTTATGTTGAATTTCCGAAGCATGGATGCTTCCCTTACATTTATAACGCCTCCCCAGTGTTCTAGGGATAAGTATTATGCAACTTTTGGCCAAAAATGGGTCAAAAATAGTGTGGGAGGTGAAGGGTTATTCTTTAATAAACTTGTGATTTGGACAGAATTTTGGGATTATAATGCCCAAATTTTTATAGAAAACTTTAATAGGATACTTTAGAAGCATTGATCTGAACTTTGATTGTTAAAAATAGAGTTTTGGGTCAAGGGGTGCCATTATTGCACCCCTTGGAGTTTCAAGGACGATGAATACCACTATAGAGGTTGGGTTCCGCTATAGAAGAGAAATATCCGCTATAGCAGACTACCACAAAACAGTAGCCCCTCTAGGCTAACACTTAGAAAAAATTTCCCCTCTTTCTTAATCCCTTATGCCTTATCGAGTTCTAACCCCACCCCTTATTACATTGCAGGTTATCACACCCAATGGCTGAAGGATAATTGCCCATGTATTCTTATGAGTGTTTCCTCGATGAAGCTAGCCGGAAGAGGTTCATGGATTATCGAAGACTAGGATTTTGTTATGTGAGGGGGTGCAAAATGCTAGGGATGGATGGAAAAGAAGCTGCCTTCCATCGCAGACTTCAAGAGTTCGACTGGGGTTCGTTGATAGTGGCTCCCTCTCCCGCTCATACCGGTTGGGTGCGGGAGTTCTATGCCATATTTCCTATCATCCTTAGGGATGATCCCAACCCCACTATCTGAATCCGAGGGGTAGATGTCCCTGTGGATGCTCTAACTATTAATGAGGTTCTAGGAGTGCCTCACATCTCTAATGCTGTATACGAGGCAAAGGCTAGACTTTAGGATATGACATGGTTGAGAGATACTTTGGTAGATGCAGTGTTCAGAGATCAGGTCTACTGGCCCAGTCCCGAGGGCATCACTAGTGCTTACTTCTCAGCTGATGTTAGGAGGTGGTTAAACTTGGTATCCCAAAGAATCCGCCCGCCAGGTAACCAGACTGATGTGACTTATGCCTGGGCCTTGGTGATTTCTTGTGCCATGCAGGGTATTATCATGAATGTGGGGGAACAAATCATCTCCGAGTGGAAGGAATTCTACCGGGGTCATAGGAACGGCCCCTATCTTCCGAGCTTGGTGTCCAAATTGTACAGGTGGATTGGGGTGCCTGAGGATCACACCGACTTTGAGGTAGCTATGGATGGCCCCTTCGACCCTCTCTGGGTGAAAGTGGTCTCTTCTAAGAAGAAGAGGAAGGTGGATGAAGCAGGAAGCAGCCAACCGGTTGAGGAGGCTGACGATGATGATGATGATGACACCCCTACCCATTCCCAGCCTCAGCCCCTGATTTCTAGCCACCAGCTCGAGGAGAATCTGGCCACTGTCAGGAAGTTTATGGAGGATAATAATGCTGGAGGTGTAGTCCCACCCCTTTCTTATCAGGAATTTGCAGCACTCCGCAGGGAGTTAGAGGAAGAGAAAAAGAAAAGGCACTCCCGGGATCACATATTTGCCAAGATGTGGAAGACCGTCAAGGTCATGTTTTCTTGCGTCACCCTAGGTCAGTAGCTTCCCACACTTGAGCCCAAATATAGGCAGGAGTTCCCCTTCTTGAGTGATGATGAGGCTTAGGACCTCCCCCCTCCTCTCTTTATTAAGACTATTTACTGTTTTTTGGGTTTCGCCCCAGTTTGGGGCTTGTTTTAGACACTATTTCCCATTCCCCTTTCCTTTCATTTTTAAGCATGTGGATGCTAGTTTTCAGACATTTTCCCCTTATATGCACACCATATTAGCTATATAGATGATTTTCTGGTTTTGCATTGCAATTTACAGCTTAACTATTGCATTTTTAAGTCTCGAGAATAAAATGAAAAACAGGGGAAAACAGGGCAGGCATTCTGCCCCGCACCCTTCCGCTATAGTGGTTGCCACTCCACTATAGTGGTCCACCATAGTGATAATATGATGACCCCTTCAGTCATCTTTGCATTTACGCATTCATTATAATGTTAGAGCTTTCCTGTAGCAGCCCCAAGTTATTTATGGCTTGCTTAGACCGGTAGTTCGGTGCCCTAGTCGTTCGTTTGGTTATTTTCGGCCGTTTGCCTATTTTAGAACCTTAACTTAGAATATCGTTGATTTAGTCAACATTCTTAGCTAACGTGATCGGAATTGAATTTCGACAGTTTCGTTAGCTTCAGAGCGGAGGTTTTGGTCTAGAAGGACCCTTGGTCGGGTTCTGGGAGCTTGCAGTTTTGTTTTTTCTTGGTTTTCATGTTTTAGCCAAGTTGAACTTGAAAGTTTGACTTTGGTCAACATTCGGAGAAGACATTCTCGGATGGAAATTCTGACAGCTTTGTTAGCTCTGGAATGTTGACTTTAGGCTAGAGGGACCTTTGGTTCGGGTCCCGAGGCTTCCAGACTCGTTTTAGGTCTTGGTGTTCCGTTTTGGAAAGATAGGCCTAAAGTTGGTTATTGGGTGTGGGGCCTATTTTTTGTGCTATCGACTTCCGTTTGGGTTTTCATCAATTCCGTTGAGTCCGGAATGCCATTTTAGTCAAATAGCTATGTTCGTTTATATTCGCGGGACCCCGAATATGTTCCTGAGGGTCCATCAGAGATTTTTGCTCTCATGACTTTGCTGTTGGCTGGCTGTTGTTGTCATGGCACAGCCATGCCTTCGCCTACGTATGTTTCGGCCGCATACGCGAAGGGCAAAGTCAGCCTACCTTGGCTTGGCCTTCGCCTACGCGTGGGTTGGCCACCTACGCAAAGGGCAAGGCAGTCGCAGAGGAATTTTAGGCCATCGCCTACGCGAGCACCCGGCTGCGTACGTGGAGGCCTGGCCTGCCGCCGATAAAATAGGCCATCGCCTACTAGACGCCTGGCCGCGTTCGCGGAGGGGCCTGGCCAACAGTTATTTAAGGTGTGCCATCTCGTTCCAGCTTTGTTTTCTCCAACATTCCATCAACTCTTAGACTCCAAACTCCCTCTATATTACTCCCAAACCAGTTCGTTGCCCCCAAAAAATTGGTGTGCCTCGATAACCCGTAAATTCCCTCGATAATTGGTAAGTTCTCTTTCCCGTCTTGCTTTCCCTTGTTGTCTAAAAATTTCACCATTGTTGCCATCCTCTTCAACTCAAATTTTTGTTGTAAAATCAGTTTGTGGGTGTCGTTGCTGCTTCGTGGAATCATCCAATTCATAGTTCTTGGCTTAATTCTCTTACTTGGTAGGTAATTCTTACCTATTTCTGGTTTTTCGTTCCTTAAATCCCTTTTTGGGTTTCTTAGCTTTAGGGGCTGTTTTAGCTCAAATTTGTTGCCCAATTGCTTTGATTTTTCGGGCATGTACTCCTATGGTCTCAGTGATCATATTATGTATTTTCGTTTTCGGTTTTGGGTTGCGAGGCCCACGAGCCCGCCAGTGACCCAAATTTCAGCCCGACTATTATTATAGCAATATGGGTATCGTTAGACTCGTCTTGATGTGTTTATTATGTTGTTGATAGTTTGATTTTCATTCGGGAGTCCTTGGAGTTTTTCGGGCTTGGATATCATTGTCCCAATAGCTTATCGTCGGACGACAGGTAGATTATGGTCTAAACTCCCTAGACTTAGCATATATTGGATAAAATTGTACTAGCTTGCATCCTTGGGTTGGGTTATTAGGTTGGTACCACAGACCTTGACCACTTTATTCATGTCCGCCTACTTTCCTTCCTCCGATGTTTGTAGTACTTGCTTGATCCATTTTATTCATTCTTGTGGTCTTGTGAGGCCTTGTTGACTCTGGAACATAGAAGATGGGTTATTGGGAATGTCCGCGAGTCCCAGACATAGAAATATCCGTCTAGGCTGGTTATGCTTGCTGAGTACATAGCTATGGGCCTGTGCAGGACCGATAGGTTATTTGTGAGCCGTTGGGCTGTTGATTTCGATTGAGCATTCCATTATCATGCATCTAAAGGATTCTACTCAATTTTACTACGGTTTGGCTTCGAGCCTACTATCTATGATTTTAAACCTTGCATGGCCTCGGGGGCCCATTTTCGGTAAAATGTGTTATGAAATGGTTTGGTATCCCTTTGATGGATCTTCTTGGGGTAAGAAAGGTTAAAAGGAGAGAGATGTCTCTGTTTTCATATCTTATATTGGACTCGGGTGGACCGAGGTTCTGGATTGATTCCTTCTATTTATAAAGAAGTGAGATTAGACTTGGTAAAACCGAGCAACAGACTTGTTTACTACTGTTTTAGACCCAGAGATGCCCGGGCACCCTTGGAGGGGATTTATTGCATTTATTCCATTGATTTAGACCTGGACAGGATTCAAGCATGCATTTTGAGCATTGGTAACTAGTTTGGATCTGGTGACACTCCGAATGGTATTTCGAGGTTAGAGTGCAGTATGTGGTCTACGAGTAGACCTCCATGGATCCTGTCATTCCAGACCAAGTGCTTCGGGCAAAAGGGTGATCGGGGGTAGGGGTTTACGGCGGAGCATATATACTCAGGAGAAGTCCTTTCATGGATCCCGCCTTTACTGGACCTTTGGGGCACCGGAGGGGGTAAGATACTGACACTGAGGTTTCACTGTCTTGGCATTTCATAGCATATCATTCATTGTTTGAGGCTCTACCCTTGTTTGTTTTTATTGAGTGTATGCTCCGGTTGTATAGGAGGCCGGAAGGTTTTGTTTTCACTTGATTGTGTTCCTCGGTTGTATGGGTGACCGGAGGACTGTAGGTAGACTCTTGTTACTTTATCATGATACTATCACCTATCACGGTTATGATTTTGAGATTACATACTGCAACGTTGTTAGTTCTGGTTTGAGATTGATATGATTAGTTTGATTTTGGATTCCTGTTTTCCGAGCATGTCTATCTTTACTCTTCTCTCTCTTTCCTTATACTTGAGGTTACCGGTATATCTTCCACTTCTAAAACTTGTATATATATACTATTTTGCGAGGATCCTAGTTGCGTTATCTCTTACTATGATATGTGCCTGTTGTGTATGTATTCTACTTGCTAGCCTTGTATGTTGTTTCTGTTGTCTTCCTTCTAGGCTAGTTCCTGTGTACTTTTTCATTGATTTATGTGACTACTTGCTTCTATTCTGTCTGTTACTATGCTTTTATCTTATATGTGCCCAGTCGGCCTATGATACCTACTGGGTACCTTATGCTTTGCATTTGGTGCTCATACTACACTTTGCATCTTCTGGTACAGATCCTAGTGTGGGCCATCACCGTTAGCTCATGGAGACTCGTGCGAGGAGCTGCTTTTGTGATATTCTAGACTAAGGGTGAGCTCTTGGCGACCGGAGCTTAGCTTTTAATTATCTTTTGATTATGTACTCTATTTCTACTCGGAGATAGTTTTGTATATATTGTTTTATCCTTGTACTCCTTATGTAGATCCGACTCTCATACGCTATGATACCAGATTTTGGGTTGGGCTTAGCTTCCGCATTGTATATATTACTCCTGTTATCTATTTTCTTCATCTTGTTCCCTTGCTTCCGCTTATTAAACTGTTCTTCCACTTTAGTTGATAGAATATGGCCCATTACTAACTGTTTCGGGCTACGGGAATTGGTTCACCTACTGAGGGGTTGTAGGTGCCATCATGACCAGGAAATCGGGTTGTGACAAATAAAAAAACTGCTATAGCGGGATCACCGTAGTGGTGCAGTTTCGCTATAGCGGCCCCGACGGTAACAACCCAAAAATTTAAATTTTTTAGCAAGTGTACTCATCCCCCTTCTCAGTTATCGTTGTCTAACCCCGTCAATCCCGCCACGGTCTTGAACAACCCCCAAGACTATTTCTGGAAATGCACAGATCAAAACTCAGCACCCAATTATCACCAATCATAAAGGATTTACTGAAGAAAATTGTTCTCAACAATACATTCCGCTATTACGCATGAATAACCCCCTTGTTCCCATGGTTCCCAACCAAGTTTCCGTCTGTCCTGAACCGAAGCTTCCCTACAGTCACAAGTTCCACCCTCTTACCATCTTAACCAATGATAAGCCCCTTTCTGAAAGGAAATATGAAGTTTTAACTCCACACACATAGCATTCCATCACGACCAAAGCACACCAATTCCAATCTATGATAAGCTTTAGACCCACAATTTCATAGCAAGGTAACCAATCATGTACAAATCAAGTATGTCATACAAATACTGTAACACACAACAATTCAACTTGGGCTACAACAAAATCAAGTCACATAAATTTACCCCCTATTTGTCCCATGGATGACAAATAGTCGGTCATTCATGCCTTACCGCAGCCTCTCAGGCTAGATACCAATTGGAACCTTCCCGGTTCCATCTCCTCTTGCTTGTTTTCACAACCGCCCGAGTCAAAAGACATCCTTCACTTTGTTGAGATACCAATTGAAATCGAGAGATACCAATTGGACTCAACCCATACAAGCAAGTAACGAATCCACACGAAAGGATTGAAAGAAGGGAGATGTTTCCTAGAACGCTTCATAGCTTCCCAAGGATTAGATATGGACGTCAACACACCAAATCATAGGACTCTATTAAACATTTTACTCTTGTGCTGGGAGATCGGTAACTTAAGATCTGATACCATCTGTCACAATCCAATCTACTGGCTATGCGGGTGCCTACTCTATGCACCTAGATAGATGAACCCTTACCACCAGTCCAATAGGTAAATGCGGAAAGCCAGATATAACTATAAAATCTTCCTTTTTGATACATGAAAAACCTTTACAACCTTTTATTTAGAAAACCCTTTTAAGAAGTATATAATAACATAGTTTTACGATTTTAAGTCACCCTCCCTAAGACCTAGTCTAAATATGTACAAGAGCTACTACAAGATTTATACAAAGAAAGGTAATATGACACAACTCCCACCATAGAGACAAGGAGTAGAAGCCCCTGAAAATTGTCGTCGTCCTGTACTTACGAAACATCACCAATCCTGCAATCAGACTATACCAAAAAGGTATAGCGAGAGTAGGATCACTATAAACACACGTACTGATAGGCATCATCAGTCGACCCGAATTCACTCATACCATTATATAAGAAAATCAGGGAAAGCATGAAATTAACCAATGTAGTCCCATCCCCCAACATCCACCTTACCCAAACCCAATATCAATACCCATCCACTCATGGGTTCTGCCTTAACCCTTCCTATCCCTTCCGCTTCTAACTTTCTCACTCGGGACTCTACACCCTGGATCCTGGGACTTCGCGGGTCACACTAACCTTAGACTTCCCAAGTCATCTTAACCATAGACTTCCCAAGTCATCTTAACCTTAGACTTCCCAAGTCACCTCACACTAGTCCAACCACCTAGCCCAGACCCGTATACCACTCAGTTGTTCTAGTCAACCCCTATGGCTATACAACCAGAAATAACCCAGTAACTGTCAATCCAGATCCACTACCCTCATGGTACTACTCACAACTATCCGGACCTCTCAGGGATCCCTAGACAAATCTCCATATGATAATACCAGCTAGTCCCACAATGCCAGACTCTCAGTCATTCTTCTAGCTTATCAACCACATGTAATACATTTTATAACAATGATCAATAATCAAGACAACAATAAACATTTCCATTCCATATATCCCGGACCTACCAAGGATCCCCCTAACATCACCTAAGCGTTAACATGCAACTCGGTCTATACCAAGACCAAACTCACAATCAAATATAATAACCCGATCTCTCATGGACCATATGCAGAATTCACAATTCAAGAATATAACCTCATGGAACCATCAAAGAATAAGACAATGCAATCAAAACAACCCATACCAAGCGTAGTACCTGAGCCAACCATTAGAATTCCTGTACCAGGTGTGGTACCCGAGCCAACCATTAGTAATTCCCGTACCAGGCATGGTACCCGATCCAACAATTAGTGATTCCCGTACCAGGCATGGTACCCGAGCCAATCGAATGTCATAACAAGTCCAAATCAATCACAACTAATTAACAAACATATTTGTAAAACTAACAAGCAAACAAAGAAGTTTATTTCACAAGATCGATTACTGGACGACTAGACATTCACAATTCATTTCCTAAACATGCAACTCATACACTACTATGAAATAGTACAAGAACACATAATGCATATTAGAATCAAAAACCATAACCTACCCCCATTCGGGATACATAACTCAACCTTGAATTCCATCTAAAGACTAAACCCCCGTTCACCTCTTTTAACATACAATAATGGATGTATTGATTTCCAAACTCCTCCTTAGATACTAAAATATGGGTAAGACGCGCCTTAGCCTTAGCAATTCAAGCACTTGTTACTGGCATGTTCATTTTCCCCAATTCCTTATTTAAGATTTCCCTTTTTACCTAGCCATTTAATTACCCGAGCATTCCTGATTCCCCGAACCTTCCTAACATCCCAGTCCCTGAATTCTATCATTTTTCCATACCTAAATAAAAATTTACAGCCCAAGATACGATAACATAAAATAATTCAATTCAGCCAAAACCAAGTTCACACATACCCAACACCACAATCCACCAGACTCTGTGCCCGAAGGCCTAAGCATGGATTTCCCTTTTCAACTATACAACAAGTATAAAAATATAAACAAGTCAATCTACTCGATAAGAAAACCTAGCGTACATGGACGCCAAGCAGCTGCAGAAATGCATTTCTGGCTCTGTGAAGGTGTTCCCTAGCGGATAGTGAGTCCGAAATCCATTGTTACACTTTCCTTCATCCATAATTCCTCCTCCTCATGGCTCCAAAGTCTTGGAGCAGCCTAGGAGATTTTTTTGGAGAAACCCTCGTATGTTTTTCAACTGAGGAGGAGAAGTTTTTTATTAATTTCGCATTCCAAGGCTATTTCCTCCCATCATTCCGCTATGGCAGACGGTCATCCGCTATAGCGCTACCACAATAGCAGAATGCTATAGTAGAGTGACATCAGGCTGGACCAAATTTCAAAATTATAAATTATCTGCCACGTCAACCCCGCTTAATACAAAACATTTTTAAGTTGTTCCTGAAACTTGCGATATAGTGATTCCTAAAATAATGATGGATCTGGTCGTTACAGAAAAACTCAATGTATTCCCCAAGTTCTCTACCACCTCTTAGCCTTTCCCTTTTTCCATGGAAAAAAATGTGGATATTAATAGCCGAAAATAGTCTGTTTGAATTTCAAAAAGGAGTCGTTTGAGACAGAGAAGGGGGGAAATCTTCTCAATTAAAATTGAGGATTCAAAATTTGAATTCCTGAGCTTTGAAGAGACAGATTGAGTAAAGCAGGAGGAAAAAGAAAGAAAAAATTTGACAACGGGAATTGGTTACCTGCTCCTCGACTGAGAGATGGAGACTTTTGGAGGCAATAACCTTATGGATTGAGCTCAAAATCTGGCAAATTTTGAGGGATTTTCGCAGGGATAAGGGCTGGTTCGTTGACTTTGGGAGTTTTGTTGTCGTTGTTGCTGACTGCTGAGAGAAGAAAAACACAAGGGATTTGGAGGAAATAATAGAGTTGGGCCGGGTCAGGAAATAATATTGGGCTAAAATTTAAATTAGTTTTGGGCTAAATGAGGTCTGGATATTGGACACAAAAGTGGCTGAAAATTGGAGTTTGAAATGTAGCCAAATATTAAAATTGTGACCAAATTGAATTACATCGAATGATAGTCACAGTTGAGAAAATAAATTTCATATAAAATAACTCATCTAATTAATCAAACAAGCTTCTTAATTTTAACAACATAAGATAATTATTTCAAAGATAGACTAATTATATTAATTAGACTATAACATACATGATTTTGGTAAAATAAAACACTAACTAAATTAAACACTTATTTTACATAAAAATAGTTTTTCCAAATAAATATCGAACTTATGTATAATACATATATTGTGAAATATATTTCTTTTATTGAAAAAATGACATAATTGCCTTGAAAATATTTTAATTTTTATAAAATAGTTATTTCAAATTGGTAAAATTGAAGAAGCTTGAATAATTAACTAAAATTGTGGAGGGACAAAATTGGGTGTCAACAACTGTCCCTCCCTTTGGGTAGGGTGGATGCAAGGAACCCTGAGCACAGAGAGTTGACGATCTTAATTTTGTCCGACCATAAATTTATCTCTCAAATGGTTTTGGCATGAATTTAAAGGAATTATGACCAAACCCCAGTGTCGAGTTTCCTACATATCTCAGATTATATGAGAATTCAGGCCACTTGTAGTTCAAAACGTTTGATTTATCATGATTCTCAAAGAATTCAAAAGCTAACTCAATTTTGAATTATGTACAGACTGAAAAGCCTGGTAAATGGGATGATAGGGTGTAACAATCGGATCCATCGCTATATTAGGAACCGTGACATCATAAAATTTGATGAATGATTTAAATATTTTTGGTATTAAGTGGGGTGACGTGACAAAAAAATTCAGATTTTTAAAAATCATTCTGGCTGACATCACTCCGCTATAGTGGTATTTTATCCGCTATGATAGAAGGCCATCCACTATAGCGGAATAACGGGAGGCAGTAGCCTCAGAACAGGATTTTAATAAAAGAATTCTCCTCCTCAGTTGGAAACCATACAAGTGTTTCTCCTAAAACCTTCCTAGGTTGCTCCACGACTTAGGAGCTATGGGGAGGAGGGATTCTAGCTGAAGAGACACAAAACTATGGATTTGGGCCTGCAGAATCATCAGGGAATGCCTTCACAGAGCAAGAAAGGGAATAGAACAGCTGCTCGACATCTAGGTAGGCTAGGTTTCCATTTTTGAGTAGATAGACCTGTTTGTATTTGTACTTATTGTATAGTTGAAAAGGAGAATCCATGATTAAGCCTCCGGGCATAGAGTCTGGTGGATTTGGTATTGGTTATGTGTGAACTAGGAATCGATTTGATTGAATGGTGGGAGGATGAAGTATATTTTGGGTTGTTCATGTGGTCTCGGTATCATGAAATGATAGGATTTCAGGGACTGGGATGTCGGGAAGGTTCGGGGAATTGAAAAATGCATTGGTAACTGAATGGTAATAAAAATGGAGAATTCCTAGATAAGGTTCGAGCACATGGGTAGGAAAAGTAGGGAGTGGCTGAATCACCAAGGTTAAGGGGTGGTTTTCCATATTGTAACTATCTATGGGAAGGGTTCGGAATCAATATAGTTATTAAGATGTGTTAATAAAGGGTGAACGGGATTTAGTCTTTGGACGGGAGTCAGGACTAAGTTATGTACTCGGGGAAAAGGTAGGTGATGGTTATTGATTCCTGTATGCATTGTATGTTTGTGTACCTTATCTACGTAATTGTATGGTTTGCATTGATTAGGTAATGATTTAGGAATGTCCAAAGGTCATGTTTATGTCTTGTGAAATGAACTAGGTGTTATTGCTTATTGGTTTACAAGTGTGGATTGTTTATTGTTTATGACTGTGGATTTATAGGACATTTAGTTGGCTCGGGTACCATGCCTAGTACAGGTATACTAACAGTTGGCTCGGGTATGACGCCTGGTACGGGTATACTAATAGTTGGTTCGGGTACCACACCTGGTACGGGATATACTAATGGTTGGCTCAAGTACCATGCCTGGTACAAGAAATACTAACTGGTTAGCTCGGGTACCACGCCTGGTACGAGTTTACTTATTACATTGTGTATTTGATTTGGTTCCATGAGTGGACCGGATAATGTTTATAAATTGTGATATTGCATTTGGTCCTTGAGAGGCCGGGTTATGGTGTTGATCTGTGAGTTTGGTCTTGGTGTAGACTGGGTTGTATGTTTGACACTTAGGTGTTGTCTAGAGGGGATCCAGGATGGGTCCGGGATATGTAATGAGGTATAATTATTATTTATTATGGATTGTTGACCATGGTTATAAATGTGGATCACAGGTGACTAATAAGCTAGGGGAATGACTGACAGTCAAGTGTCGTACTACTAGCTGGTATTGTCATGTTGGGGAATTGTCTAGGGAACCTAGTGGGGTCCCGATACTCTTGGGTAGCACCATGATGGTAGTGGGTCTAGATTGACAGGGACTGGGTCATTTCTGGATGCATAGTCATGGGGGGTTGACTAGGATAATAGAGAGGCAATCAGGGTTGGATTTAGTGGTTGGGTTAAGGCTAAGGTGACTTGGGAAGTGTAAGGTTAGTGTGACTTGGGAAGTCTAAGGATTGTGTGACTTGGGAAGTCTAAGATTAGTGCGACTTAGAAGTCTTGAGAGTGAGGGAGTTGGAAGCGGAAGGAACAGGAAAGGTCGAGGTTTGAAATGTAGTTAGAAGGGTGATGCGATGTTAGAGGATGGAGCTATATTGGTTATTTTCATGCTTTCCCTGATTTTCTTATATGATGGTATGAGTGGATTCGAGTCGACCGATGATTCCTACTAGTACATGTGTTTGTACTGATTCTACTCTTGCTATACATTTTGGGGTATAGTCTAGTTGCAGGGTTGATGATGTTTCATAGGTACATGACGAGGGTGATCTCCAGCAGCTTTTGTCCTTTGATTCCATGACGGAAGTTGTGTCTCATTACATTTTCTATATAAATCATGTAGTAGCTCTTGCACCTGTTTTAGACTAGGTCCTAGGGAGGGTACTTTAAAGTTGCAAAATGGTCTTATTGTATTTTCATAAAGATGTTTTCCTGAATAAAAGATTGTAAAGGTTTACATGTATCAGAAATGAAGGTTTTATGGTTATATTTGAGTTTTTCTGCATTTATCTATTGGACGGGTGGTAAGGGTTCGTCTACCTAGGTGGATAGAGTAGGCCCCCGCACGGCCCGGTAGGTTGGGTCATGATAGATGGTATCAGAGCCTAGGTTACCGGTCTCTCAGTACAAAAGCAAAATGTCAAATAGAGTACTACAGATTGGTGTGTTGATGTCCACATCTAATCCCTTAGGGAGCTATGAAGCATTCTAGGAAACATCCCTTCTTTCATTCTTTTCGTGTGGTTCGTAATTTGCTTGTATGAGTTGAGTCCAATTGGTATCTCTCGATTCCAATTAGTATCTCAACGTAGTGGAGGATGTCATTGGACTCCGATTGCGATAAGACAAGCAAGGGAAATTAGAACCAGAAAGGTTCTAAATGGTATCTGGCCTGAGAGGCTGTGGTGAAACATGGGTAACCGGTTAATGATCATCCATGAGTACGAATAGAAGGTAAATTTATGTGACTTGATTTTACTGTGGCCTGAAGTTGAAATGTTGTGTAATTTTTTTGGACTGTTACTATCGGGACTACCATAGCGGACGACACCGCTACGGCAATCCTACTATAGCGGTATTTTCTCCACTATAGTGGAGTGATAACTGTCATAGCGGAGGGACGCGGGGCAGAACACCTGCCCTATTTTCCCCTATTTTTCATTCAATCCTGGGGCTTCAAAATGCAATAGTAAGCTATGAATTGCAAGGAAAAACAAGGAAATTAGCTAAAGAACTAATCTAGTATTGCATAAAAAGGGAAATAGTGTCTGAAACTAGCATCCACGTGCTAAAATGAGGGGGAAAAAGTAAGGGGAATTATGGTCCAAAACAAGCCCAAACAGGGGTGAATCCCAAATATTAGTAAAATTGTATAATAAAGGGGAGGGGGAGGTCCTATGCCTCGTCATCGCTCAGGAAGGGGAACTCCTGCCTATCCTCGGGCTCCAGGATGGGAGGCTCTTGGCCCGAGGCGATGCAAGAGAACATGACCTTGATGATCTTCCACATCCGGGCCAACATATGGTCCCGGGAGCACCTTTTCTTCTCCTTCTCCTCTAACTCCCTTTGGAGTGCATCAAAGTCCTGAGCAGTAGGGGGAGGGGATATTCCTTCGGTAGCGGCAGTGCCCTCCATGAACCTCATGACCGCAGCCAGGTTCTCCTATAGCTGGGTGCTAGTGATCGGGGGCTAAGGCTGGGAAGGGGCAGGGGTGTCATCATCATCATCATCATCATCGGCCTCCTCGACCGGCTAACTTCTCCCTGCTTCGTCCACCTTTCTCTTCTTCTTAGAGACTACCTTCACCCGGACAGGGTTAAAGGGGTCGTCCATAACCACCTTCAAGTCAGTATGGTCTTCAGGCACTCCAACCTGCTTGCACAATTAAGACACCAAGCCCGAAAGATAGGGGCCCTTCCTATGACCATAGTAGAATTCCTTCCACTCGAAGATGATTTGTTCCCCCACATTCGTGATGATTCCCCGCATGCACAAACAATCACCAGAGCCCGAGTGTAGGTCACATCAATCTTATTTCCTGATAGACAGATTCTCTGGGATACCAAGTTTAATCACATCCTAGCATCCGCGGAGAAGTAGGTGCTAGTAACGCCCTCGGGGCTGACCCAGTAGACCTGATCTCTGCACTCCTCCTCCAAAAGAGTGTCCCTCAGCCAAGTCATGTCCCAGAGCCAAAACTTAGCCTCGTAGGCCTCATTGGAGACGTGAGGCACTCCTAAGGCCCCATTGATAGTCTGAGCGTCCACAGGGACACCCACCCTTGAGATACAAATGGTGGGGTTGGGCTCATCCCAACGGATTGTAGGAAGGATGGCATAGAACTCCCGTACCCAGTCTGTATGTGCGGGAGGAGGAGCTACTAGCAAGAAATCCCAATCGAACTCTCGAACTCTATGGTGGAAGGCAGCTACTTTTCCATCCATACCTGTCAGCTTGCACCCCCTCTCATAACAAAAGTCTAGTCTTCGGTAATCCATGAACCTCTCCCGGCTAGCTTCATCAGGGAAGTTCTCATAGGGATACACCGGCAACTGTCTTTTAGCTATGGAAAGTATAACCTGTAATGTAGCAAGAAAACTAGATTAGAACACGATAAGGCATAAGGGATTAAGAAAAAGGGGGGAAATTCTTCTAAGTGTCAGCTTGGGAAGCTACTGGTTCGCGACCTTCTGCTATAGCGGATGATCGTCTGCCACAGCGGAATTGCCATGGCGAAAAAATATCCGTCGTAGCAGAACCGCAATAGCGGAGCCCAACTGCTACAGCAATATTCATCGTCCCAGAAGCTTCAAAGGGTGCAAGAATAGCGCCCCTTGACCCAAAACTCCATTTCTAACAATCCAAGTTTAGATCAGTGCTCCTAAAGTATTCTATTACTGTTTCCTACAAAAGTTTGGGCACTGTAATCCCTAGATTATGTCCAAATCACTACTTTTGTTGAAGAATAACCCTTCACCTCCTACCCCATTTTGGCCCATTTTTGGCCAAAAGTAGGGTAATCCTTACGCCCATAATGCCTTAGAGGCACTCTAAATTTAAGGGAAGCATCCATGCTTCGGAAACCCAACAAAAATCTAACCTAAAGTTCAAATTCAAAACCACCACAATGTATACCCCAAATCCTTGTTTTCTACCAAAATCATGACTAAATTCATACAAGAAAGTAAGGGAAAAAGTAGAAATGATTCTTACCTGAAATTTTTGACGTCGGCAGCAGGGTGATCAAGAGAGAATATGGTATTTTTTGAAGAAATATGGGGAGAATGAGGAGTGGAATCTATTTCTCCCTATTTCAACCAACTATCAACCACTATAGCGGTTGACAGTCCGCTATAGCGAAAAATGCTATGGCAAAATAATGTCCACTATAGCAGACAAAAATTAGTTTTTGGAAAGGAAAAATTCTCCTGAGTCTTTTCAAATTCGTCCATTCTGACACGACACGAGGCCTCAAATTTCTTGGGTACTCAGAATGAGGGACACATGAAATATTCCTTAGGTAGTTCGGAAATTCCTCGTTAGAGCGGGATAATATTAACGTTTCCTTTTACTCGATGTGACTAATTGGGGGGAAGTTTGGTAACTTGCGTAGGTTAGTAATTACGTGGTCACTTAGAACAGTGAGGGTCTCGGGCTAGTTATTTTCATCTTCTGATATTTGGTATCATTCGGGGATGAACGATGGGTAAATTGGTATCTATTGTAATGACTGGATCCATCGTTATTTCAGGAACCACAACCTTGCGAAATTTTGAGAATGATTTAAATATTTTTGGTATTAAGTGGGGTGACGTGATGAAATTTTTTAGATTTTTTGAAATCATCCGGGCTGATGTCACTCTGCTATAGCAGTATTTTATCTGCTATAGCAGAACGGTTATGGCAGAAGGACATCCGCTATAGCGAAATGACGGGAGGCAGTAGCCTCAGAATGAGATTTTAATAAAGGAATTCTCCTCCTCAATTGGAAACCATACGAGGGTTTCTCCAAAAACCTTTCTAGGCTTCTCCAAGGCTTGGGAGCGATAGGGAGGAGGTATTCCAGCTGAAGGGATGCAAAACTACATATTCGGGCCTATAAAATCATCAGGGAACGCCTTCACGGAGCCAGAAAGGGCATGGAACAGCTGCTCAGCATCCAGGTATGCTAGGTTTCAAGTTTTGAGTAGATAGACCTATTTGCATTTGTACTTTTTGTATAGTTGAAAAGGAGAATCCATGATTAAGCCTCCGGACATGGAGTCTGGTGGATTTGGTGTTGGTTATGTGTGAACAAGGAATTGATTTGATTGAATGGTGGGAGAATGAAATATATTTTGGGTTGTTCATATGGTCTCAGTATAATGAAATGATAGGATTTCGGGGACTGGGATGTCAGGAAGGTTCGAGGAATCAGAAAATGCTTGGGTAACTGAATGGTAATAAAAATAGAGATTCCTAGATAAGGTTCGAGCACATGGGTTGGAAAAGTAGGGAGTGACTGAATCACCAAGGTTAAAGGGTGGTTTTCCATATTGTAACTATCTATGGGAAGTGTTCGGAATCAATTTAGTTATTAAGATGTGTTAATAAAGGGTTAACGGGATTTAGTCTTCGAATGGGAGTCAGGGCTAAGTTATATACCCAGGGAAAAGGTAGGTGATGGTTATTGATTTCTGTATGCATTGTATGTTTGTGTACCTTGTCTAAGTAATTGTATGGTTTGCATTGCTTAGGGAATTATTTGGGAATGTCCAAAGGTCCTATTTCAGTCTTGTGAAATGAACTAGGTGTTATTGCTTGTTGGTTTACAAGTATTGATTGTTCATTGTTTGTGACTGTGGATTTATGTGACATTTGGTTGGCTCGGGTACCACTCCTGATACAGGTAAACTAACGGTTAGCTCAGGTACCATGCCTGGTACGGGTATACTAATGGTTGGCTCGGGTACCATGCTTGGTATGGGATATACTAATGGTTGGCTCGGGTACCATGCTTGGTACAGGAAATACTGAGTGGTTGCCTCAGGTGCCACGCCTGGTACGGGTTTACTTATTGCATTGTGTATTTGATTTGGTTCCATGAGTGGACCGGACAGTGTTTATAAATTGTGATATAACATTTGGTCCTTGAGAGGCTGGGTTATGGTGTTGATCTGTGAGTTTGGTCTTGGTATAGACCGGGTTGTATGTTTGACACTTAGGTGTTGTCTAGAGGGGATCCAGGGTGGGTCTGGCATATGTAATGAGGTATAATTATTATTTATTATGGATTGTTGACCATGGTTATTAAAATGGATCACAGGTGACTAGTAAGCTGGGGGAATGACTGAGAGTCAGGTGTCGTACTACTAGCTGGTATTGTCACGTTGGGGAATTGTCTAGGGACCCTAGTGGGTCCCGATACTCTTTGGTAGCACTATGAGTGTAGTGGGTCTGGATTGACAGGGACTGGGTCATTTCTGTATGTGTAGTCATGGGGGGTTAACTAGGATAATAGAGAGGCAATCAGGGTTGGATTTAGTGGTTGGGTTAAGGCTAAGGCGACTTGGGAAGTCTAAAGTTAGTATGACTTGGCAAGTCTAAGGATTGTGCGACTTGGGAATCTAAGATTAGTGCAACTTGGAAGTCTTGAGAGTGAGGGAGTTGGCAGCGGAAGGAACAGGAAAGGTCGAGGTTTGAATTGTAGTTAGAAGGGTGATGCGATGTTAGAGGATGGAGCTATATTGGTTATTTTCATGCTTTCCCTGATTTTCTTGTATGATGGTATAAGTGGATTCGGGTCAACCGATGATGCCTACCAGTACGTGTGTTTGTACTAATTCTACTATTGCTATACCTTTTGGGGGTATAGTCTGGTTACAGGGTTGGTGATGTTTCATAGGTACATGACAAGGGTGATTTGCAGCAGCTTCTGTCCTTCTATTCCATGACGGAAGTTGTGTCTCATTACATTTTCTATATAAATTCTGTAGTAGCTCTTGTACCTGTTTTAGACTAGATCCTAGGGAGGGTATTTTAAAGTTGCAAAATGGTCTTATTGTATTTTCATAAATATGTTTCCCTGAATAAAAGATTGTAAAGGTTTACATGTATCAGAAATGAAGGTTTTATGGTTATATTTGAGTTTTTCCGCATTTACCTGTTGGACGGGTGGTAAGGGTTTGTCTATCTAGGTGCATAGAATAGGCGGTCGCATGGCCCGGTAGGTTGGGTCATGACAGATGGTATCAGAGCCTAGGTTACTGGTCTCCCAGTACAATAGCAAAATTTCGAATAGAGTCTTAAAGATTTCTGTGTTGATGTCCATATCTAATCCTTGGGGAGCTATGAAGCATTCTAGGAAACATCCCTTCTTTCATTCTTTTCGTGCGGTTCGTAATTTTCTTGTATAGGTTGAGTCCAATTCGTATATGTCACGACCCAATTTCTCAAGTCATGATGGCACCTACAATCCCCCAGTAGGCGAACCAATTCCCGTTGCCCAGAACGGTTAGTAATGGGCTACTACCTAACCAAAACGCACCAGCAAGCAGAAATAAGCGAAAGAAAAACTCGATTATAAATACATAAAGGAAACTACACCAACCCCAAGACTTGGTATCAATAGTACAGAAGCTTCTAATAGGATACAAGTGCTAGTAGTAACAAAATACAACATAAATTGCCTCCGAAAGTACAAGGAGCAACAAAGGCGCTCACCCTAGTCTCAAAGATCCAAAAGCTGCACGAGTCTCCAACGTGATCAACGGCGAAAGCTCAGCTAATATCTGCACAAAAAAGTGTAGAAGTGTAGTATGAGCACCAACACCATGGGTACTCAGTAGGTATCATAGGCCGACTGAGCGCATATAAGATATAAAAGCAGTAAGTAACAGATAGCAAGAAAGCAGTCATTGAGGCAATAAGTAAGGCACAAGGAGCTAGCACAGATCATCCATAACCAAGAGCTTCAAGTAACACATGCTAGCACAGAGATACAATTACACAGAATCACAGGTGAAGGAAAGGAGAACGCATCTGGAGTCCTGGCACAACAATATAAGTAAGTAGAGAGAGAGTTGAGAAAATAGCGGTATACCGGTAACCTCAAGTGGAAGGAAAAGATGGAGATTAGTCTACCATACTCAAAATGGAATCAACCAGTATAAGGAAATCATAACACCAATCCAATCATATGATAGCATAACCAGGGAATCACCTCACAAGTACAACCCTAGGATGAAATAACTAGGCCACAATAACCGAGAGATACCACTCATCTTCCCACAAGAAGGCCACACAAAAGTGCCTCAATAATATAGGACTCCAAAGCCCTCTCAATAATCAAAAATCCCACAACCAAAGCCTCAACAGGCTAGCCATCACTAATCTTTCAAGAACCGGGTGCCAAGACAAGCTCTAAATAAAGACAGGAGTAAATATAGTCTACCTACAGTCCCAACGGCCGCCCATACAACCGAGGAACACAATCAAGTGAAAGCAAACCCTCCAGTATCCCATACTACCGGAGCGTACACTGAACACACAGCAAACAAGGGTGGAATCCAATGCATGATATGATATGATATGAAATAGAACCTCTGTATGTACCTCCTCTGGTGCCAATCGGGCCCAGCAGGCAGGTTCCATGGAAGGACTCAGCCTGTATACCTCTACTCCACCGTATACCCTTCCCTCTGGCGCACGCAGCCCGAAGCCCCAGGCCCAGAGCGGCAAGGTCCATGGAGGTCCCCGACCCCATACTAAAACTCAGTATCAAGACATGTCATCCGGAATCAAGTCCGGGATCAAGATAGAGACCCAGTCTCAAATATGCATGCCCAGACCCTGTCCAGGAATAAAGTAGTATAAAATGCCTCAAAAACCCCTCCAAGGGTGCCCGGGCGTAACCGGGTCTAAAACTGTAGTAAATCAAGTCTAGTGCTCCGCCCTACAGAGACTAGTATCAGTAATAAAATCAAGTCTGGTGCTCTGCCCCGCAGAGACTAGTATCAGTAATAAAATTAAGTCTGGTGCTCTGCCCTGCAGAGACTAGTACCAGTAATAAAATCAGTGCAAAAACATCCAAAAATCCCCTTTTTTTATCATCAACAGTACCAAAAAGGGCCCCCAGGGCCATGCAGATTTAGGAAAACTGTCAGTAGTGCCTCGCAGCCAAAACTGTAGTAAAACATGCAGGGGAAAACCTTTTTCATGGTTGATATGCTAGCACACAAATATAAAAGTAGCCAAACAGCTCACAACAATTCCTATCAGCCCTGCACAGGCCCAATAGCTACTCAGCAGACATAACCAGCCTAAAAGGATAATCTCTATGTCCGGGACTCACGGACATTCCCAAATAGCCCACCATCTATGTTCTAGAGTCAATACAAGGCCACACAGGACCACAAGGGTAATATACAATACTACGCGAATACTACAAACAACGCATGAAATAACGGATGAACAAGGTGGACAAGGTCTGGGGTACCAACCTATAACAACCCATCCAAGGATGCTAATTAATGCAGTTATAGTCTATATACGCAGAGTCTAGATAGGGGAAAACCATAACCTACCTGTCATCCGATGACTAGCTGCGGGAACGGCATCGTCCAGACTCGAACTGCTCCGAGAAGCTCCAAATCACAAAAGAATACTTTTAACTGAAGCCCCAAAGGCATCTCTATGAAGCCTGACCAACCAAGGTAATGGAACAATTGCTAGAATCGACAAGGCTGCAAGAACGAGCCATAGCCATTTGATAAGGTGTTAATGTCACACTCGCGACCAGCCAACTCCAAAACATAAAATGAGGCCAATAATAATAACAAATGGCAGCTAAATCCAACAACAATACGTTAACCACATCTCCAAGGAGCGACGAGCTCCCGAGGCACTATTTCAAGGCGTACTTCACGTTTGTCTAATCCAATCACTATCGTATGTGATCCCAAAAAGAATCGCACAATTTCCCAATCCCTCTAGCACCTTACCACAACCAGAACACCACAACAATAACCAAACATAACAAGATAAAGGGGCTGTCCAAAGCCACAAATCCAAAATACCACTTCGTGGCTCAGAAATCCATAAAATAATACTAGAACATATAATAATGAAGGAGGGTCGTAGGGGAGAGATTTTCTTGACAAAAATATTCAATATTCCAAGATTAACCACCTTCCTCCTTTCAGGAACAACAAACATATCCAAATCCAATAAGAAACTACTACAAGTTATCAAAAAATACAACTTTTCGTGACTAGAAGCTTAGAATCTTGATTCAACAAATAGATAAGTGTACGGGATCCATACCTCGCCAATATAACTCCGTAGATACTGCCATATACTCAAAAAACACCTGCTGGATTGCTGAATCAACACCCATGAAGATACGCTATGAAATCGATGGGGAAAACTATACCAAAATAACGAGCTCGCGACGTAGAGCAACTTCCGTTAAACTTCCGAATTGAAAGGATCAAAGTCCATGGATTATTTAGGGACTTTACCTCTGATTTTCAGTGCATTGTGGGTGAAAATAATGAGTTAAAACGAAGGAGAAATCAGCTTTTATAAGCTGAACCGACTTAGGATGTGGGCCTCACTTTGACGTGCCTGCTTGTGCAGTCTTACTAAAATGTGAATATCTCTCTATTCTCAAGTCGTATGGACAAACGGTTTAGTGAGTTGGAAACTAGACTTGTAGACCTTCGATTTGGTATATTGGGGGCCCACTAACTCTTTATAGATAAGGAGAAAAACCCCAAGACATTTAACCCAAATTTAAAGAGAATTCCTTAAAGGAATTTACAATAACTTTTTCCGACTTTTGTTTCGCAACTTGCTTGACTTCAAAACTTATCATACGACCATTTTGCCACTACACTACCTCATAAAACATCCTTCTTAGTATATTAGACACTATTAGTCTTACCCCAAAGGCACGGGTTACTATAAACCTTCCAAACGGGCGAGGTGTTACACGAGGCATTTCTTTAACTCGAACTTTCGAGTAAGGAATTCCTTTGACCTAGAACCTTGGTTTAATTCTTTGATATTACCAAGAATGTTGTCAGAAGTCAACGATTTTCAAAGTTGAAGCTCTAAAATGAGGATCGGCCATAAAGACCAAACAAACGGCCCAGGCACCAAACTACCGGTCCCGACAAGCCATAAATGACTTGGGCCGCTATAAGTAAGCTCTAATGGTACAAGAAAGGCAAAAACGTGTAAATGACCGGAAGTGTCATTACAGTATATCTCGATTCCAATTGGTATCTTAACATAGTGGAGGATGTCATTGGACTCCGGTTGTGATAAGACAAGCAAGGGAAATTGGAACCGGGAAGGTTCTAATTGGTATCTGGCCTGAGAGGCTGTGGTGAAACATGGGTAACTGGTTAATAGTCATCCATGAGTACGAATAGAAGGTAAATTTATGTGACTTGATTTTACTGTGGCCTGAAGTTGAAATGTTGTGTATTACTGTGTTTGTAGGACCTACTTGAATTGTGTGTAATTGGTTACCTTGATATGAATATTGAGTCTACAGAGGGTCATAAGTTGAAAGTAGTGTATCTTGGGTCTGTGCTTAACTGTTAAATGTATTGATTGAAAAAATTGTATCACATCTTGAAAAGGACTTGTCATTGGTTAAGATGATAAGGGGATGAAATTTTTGACTGTAGGGAAACTTCGGTTTCAGGACAGTCGGGACTTGATTGGAAACCATAGGAACAAGGGGAGTTATTCGTATGTAATAGCGGGGAGGTATTCTTGGGAATGGTTGTCCTTGGTAATCTTTTGTGATTGGTGATTTTCTTATACTGAGTGTTGATATGTGCATTTCCAGGAATGGTCTTGGGGGTAGTCTAAGACCATGGCAGAATCGACGGGACTAGACAATGATAACCGGGAAGGGGAATGAGCACACTTTGCTGAAAAGTCCAATTTTTAGACTGTTACCATCGGGACCACCATAGTGGACGGAACCGCTACGGCATAGTGGTTCCGCTGTATCAGAGTGGCAACCGCTATAGCGGAGGGACGCGGGGCAGAATACCTGCCCTGTTTACCCCTATTTTTTATTCAATCCCGGGGATTCAAAATGCAATAGTATGCTATGAATTGCAAGGAAAACAAGGAAATTAGCTAAAGAACTAATCTAGTAATTCATAAAAAGGGAAATAGTGTCTAAAACTAGCATCCATGTGCTAAAACGAGGGGGAAAGGGGAAGGGAAAATATGGTCTAAAACAAGCCCCAAATAGGGACGAATCCCAAAAAGCAGAAAAATTGTTTAATAAAGGGGGATGGGGGAGGTCCTAAGCCTCATCATCGCTTAGGAAGGGGAACTCCTGCCTATCCTCGGGCTCCAGGGTGGGAAGCTCTTGGCCCGGGGTGACGCAAGAGAATATGACCTTGATGGTCTTCCACATCCGGGCCAATATATGGTCCTGGGAGTGCCTTTTCTTCTTCTCCTCCTCTAACTCCCTTCGGAGTGAAGCAAAGTCCTGAGTAGTAGGGAGCGGGGTTGTACCTTCAGTAGTGGTGGTGCCCTCCATGAACCTCCTGACCGTATCCAGGTTCTCCTCTAGTTGGGTGCTAGTGATCGGGAGCTGAGGCTGGGAAGGGGAAGGGATGTCATCATCATCATCATCGTTGGCCTCCTCGATCGGATGACTGCTCCCTGCTTTGCCTACCTTTATCTTCTTCTTAGAGACTACCTTCACCCAGATAGGGTCGAAGGGGTCGTCCATAGACACCTCCAAGTCAGTATGGTCTTCAGAAACTCCAAACCGCCTGCATAATTCAGACACCAAGCCCAAAAGATAGGGGCCCTTCCTATGACCCCGGTAGCATTCCTTCCACTCGGAGATGATTTGTTCCCCCACATTCATGATGATTCCCTACATGGCACAAGCAATCACCAGGGCTCGAGTGTAGGTCACATCAGTTTTGTTGCTCGATGGGCAGATTCTCTGGGATACCAAGTTTAACTATATCCTAGCATCCACAGAAAAGTAGGTGTTGGTGATGCCCTCGGGACTGACCCTGTAGACCCGATCTCTGCACTCCTCATCAACTAAAGTGTCCCTCAGCCAAGTCATGTCCCAGAGCTAAAACTTAGCCTCGTAGGCCTCATTGGAGATATGAGGCACTCCTAACACCCCATTGATAATATGAGCATCCACAAAGACGTCCACCCCTCGGATACAAATAGTGGGGTTGGGATCATCCCAACGGACTGTAGGAATAGATGGCATAGAACTCCCATACCCAGCTTGTTTGTGAGGGAAGAGAAGCTACTATCAAGGACTCCTAACTGAACTCTCAAACTCTTAGGTGAAAGGCGACTGCTTTTCTATCCTCACCTCTCAGCTTGCACCCCATCTCATAGCAAAAGCCCAGTGTCCGGTAATCCATGAACCTCTCCCGGCTAGCTTCATCGAGGAAATTCTCATAGGGATACACGGGCAACTTTCCTTCAGCCATGGAAAGTATAACCTGTAATATAGCAAGAAAATTGGATTAGAACTCGATAAGGCATAAGGGATTAAGAAAAAGGGGAAAACTCTTCTAAGTGTCTGCTTGGGGAGAAACTAGTTCGCGAACTTCCACTATAGAGGATGATCGTCCACCACAGTGGAACCGCCATAGCAGAAAAATATCCGGCGTAGCAAAACCGCAATAGCGAAGCCCAATCGCTACAGCAGTATTCGTCATCCCAGAATCTTCAAGAGGTGCAACAATGGCACCCTTTGACCCAAAACTCCATTTCTAACAATCCAAGTTCAGATCAGTGCTCCTAAAGTATTCTATTACTGTTTCCTCCAAAAATTTGGGCATTATAACCCTAAATTCTGTCCAAATCACAACTTTTGTTCAAGAACAACCCTTCACCTCCTACCCCATTTTTGGCCCATTTTTAGCCAAAAATAATGTAATCCTTACGCCCATAACGCCTTGGAGGCACTGTAAATGTAAGGGAAGCATCCATACTTTGGGAACCCAACAAAAATCCAACCTAAAGTTCAAGTTCAAAACCCACCACAATGTATACCCCAATCCTTGTTTTCAACCAAAATTATATCTAAATTCGTGCAAGGAAGTAAAGGAACGAGTAGAAATGATTCTTACCTGAAACTTTTAACGTTGGGAGCAGGGTGATTGGGAGAGAATATGGTATTTTCGGAAGGAATATGGGGAAAATAAAGGGTAGAATCCATTTCTCCCTATTTCAACCTATTGTCAACCGCTAATCCACTATAGCGGAAGCGCTATAGAGATATAATGTCCACTATAGCAGATATAAATCAGTTTTTGGGAAGGAAATTCTCCCGAGTCTTTTAAAATTCATCCATTTCGACACGACACGAGGCCCCGAATTTCTTGGGTACTTGGAATGAGGGACACATGAAATATTCCTTAGCTAGTTAAGAAAAATTTCTCGTCAGAGTGGGATAATATTAACATTTCCTTTTAGTCAGTGCGACTAATTGAGGGGAAGTTCGGTAACTTGCGTAGGTTCATAATTACGCAGTCACTTAGGACAGTGAGGGTCCCGAGCTAGTTCTTTTCATCTTCTGATATTTGGGATCATTTGGGGATGAACGATGGGTAAATTAATATTTATTGTAATGACAGGATCCATCGTTATGTCATGAACCGCGACGTTGCAAAATTTTGAGAATAATTTAAATATTTTTAGTATTAAGTGGGGTGACGTGATGGAAAGTTTCAGATTTTTGGAAATAATTTGGGCTGACGTCACTCCGTTATAGCGGTATTTTATCCATTATAGTGGAACTGCTATGGCGGAAGGCCATCCGCTATAGTGGAATGATGGGAGGTAGTAGCCTCAGAATGGGATTTTAATAAAAGAATTCTCCTCCTTAGTTGGAAACCATACGAGGGTTTCTCCAAAAACCTTCCTAGGCTGCTCCAAAGCTTGGGAGCTATGGGGAGGAGGTATTCCAGCTGAAGGGACGCGAAACTACGGATTTAGGCCTGCAAAATCATCAGAGAACGCCTTCACAGAGCCAGAAAGTGCATGGAACAGCTGCTCGGCATCCAGGTAGGCTAGGTTTCCACTTTTGAGTAGGTAGACTTGTTTGCATTTATACTTATTGTATAGTTGAAAAGGAGAATCCATGATTAGGCCTCCGGGCACGGAGTCTGGTGGATTCGGTGTTTGTTATGTGTGAACTAGGAATCGATTTGATTGAATGGAGGGAGGATGAAATATATTTTGGGCTGTTCATGTGGTCTCAGTATGATGAAATGATAGGATTTCAGGGACTGGGATGTCGGGAAGGTTCGGGGAATTGGAAAATACTTGGGTAACTGAATGGTAATAAAAATGGAGAATTCCTAAATAAGGTTCGAGCACATGGGTAGGAAAAGTATGGAGTGGATGAATTACAAAGGTTAAGGGGTGGTTTTCCACATTGCAACTATCTATGGAAAGAGTTCGAAATCAATATAGTTATTATGATGTGTTAATAAAGGGTGAACGGGATTTAGTCTTCAGACGGGAGTCAAGGCTAAGTTATGTACCTGGGGAAAAGGTAGGTGATGGTTATTGAATCCTGTATGCATTGTATGTTTGTGTACCTTGTCTAAATAATTGTATGGTTTGCATTGCTTAGGGAATGATTTAGGAACGTCCAAAGGTCATGTTTCAGTCTTGTGAAATGAATTGGGTGTTATTGCTTGTTGGTTTACAAGTGTTGATTGTTCATTGTTTGTGACTGTGGATTTATGTGACATTCGGTTAGCTCGGGTACCATGCCTGGTACGGGTATACTAACAGTTGGGTCGGGTACCATACCTAGTACGGGTATACTAATGGCTGGTTCGGATACCACGCCTGGTACAGGAAATACTGACTGGTTGGCTCAGGTACCATGCTTGGTACGGGTTTACTTATTGCATTGTGTATTTGATTTTGTTCCATGAGTGGACCAGGCAGTGTTTATAAATTGTGATATTGTATTTGGTCCTTGAGAGGCCGGGTGAGGGTTATGGTGTTCATCTGTAAGTTTGGTCTTGGTGTAGATCAAGTTGTATGTTTGACACTTAGGTGTTGTCTGGAGGGGATCCAGGGTGGGTCCGGGATATGTAATGAGGTATAATTATTATTTATTATAGATTGTTGACCATGGTTATAAAAGTGGATCACAGGTGACTAGTAAGCTAGGGGAATGACTGAGAGTCAGGTGTCATACTACTAGCTGGTATTGTCACATTGGGGAATTATCTAGGGGCCCTAATAGGGTCCCGATACTCTTGGGTAGCACCATGAGGGTAGTGGGTCTGGATTGATAGGGACTGGGTCATTTCTGGATGCATAGTCATAGGGGGTTGACTAGGATAATGGAGAGGCAGTCAGGGTTGGATTTAGTGGTTGGGTTAAGGCTAAGGCGAATTGGGAAGTCTAAGGTTAGTGTGACTTAGGAAGTCTAAGGATTTTCTGACTTGGGAAGTCTAAGATTAGTGCGACTTAGAAGTCTTGAGAGTGAGGGAGTTGGCAGCGGAAGGAACATAAAAGGTCAAGGTTTGAATTATAGTTAGAAGGGTGATGCAATGTTGAAGGATGGAGCTATATTGGTTATTTTCATGCTTTCCCTGATTTTCTTATATGATGGTATGAGTGGATTCGGGTCGACCAATGATGCCTACCAGTACGTGTGTTTGTATTGATTCTACTCTTGCTATAACTTTTGGGGTATAGCCTGGTTGCAGGGTTGGTGATGTTTCATAGGTACATGACGAGGGTGATCTCCAGCAGTTTATGTCCTTCGACTCCATGACGGAAGTTGTGTCTCATTATATTTTTTATATAAATCCTGTAGTAGCTCTTGTATCTATTTTAGACTAGGTCCTAGGGAGGGTATTTTAAAGTTGCAAAATGGTCTTATTGTATTTTCATAAAGATGTTTTCCTGAATAAAAGATTGTAAAGGTTTACATGTATCAGAAATAAAGGTTTTATGGTTATATTTGAGTTTTTCTGCATTTACCTATTGGACGGGTTGAAAAGGTTCGTCTATCTAGGTGCATAGAGTAAGCGCCCGTAAGGCCTGATAGGTTGGTCGTGACAGAGGAAGTTTGGAATGCAGTCGAGTTTTCAACATCGAGCATGCCAACATATCTCGAGATTTAGGGAATCGGGTTGCTTGTAGTTTGACTCTATCGGTTGAAAAGGCTTATCCTTATGTGAAAACAACCTTTGATATTTGGGATGGATGACGAATAATCGAGGACAAATAAGAGGCTTGCAATCCTTTAACTATGAATGTGGTGCACTTCACACCCATAAGTAAGAACTTACATGGACATAATTTCCATAGCTCTAAGTGTATTGTCACACAGATTTAAAAAAGTAGTGGATATTGCCTCGGGTATGAGTTCGAAAGTTACCCCGAAAGCAAAACTAAAAACTAAAAACTACTAAAACAAAAAGAAATAACCCACATGCCTTCTTACAGGGGTGTGGTTTGATTGTGGTGGAAGTAAATTCTCAACTGGCACCCAAAGAGTTTGATATTCCTCTTTAGATTGTGTCCTAGTTCGCTGCTAAGAAAAGGTTTCACGTTGTGTTGCATCTTTTTTGGTGTAGTCCACATTTGTATATCGCAAAATCTGAGATAATATTATTAGTAGCAATTGCAGCATAATCACAAATACAATTTGTGCAAACCTGATAGTACATGTCACATTGAAGGAGGTGACGATCCAACTTTAAGTGGAATTTTCTTGAAGGAAATGATGACCAAAGTAGTGTGTCACTTTGAACGAGGCGACGATCCAACATGTCTCCTTAAGAGGTGGATGATCCAACTTGAATTTGATATTCCACTTTGAATGGGGTGGCTGCCCAATCACGAATGCAATATGCCATTTTGAATGGGGTGGCTATCCAACGTGTCTCATTAAAAGGCGGATGACCCATCTTGAATGTGATATGTTGATAAATTATGCTCCACAACACCTGAACTAAATTATTAGTAGCAAGTGTAATATAAGGGCAAATATAAATTGTGCAAACCTTTTTTGAATATGCCACACTGAAGAAAATGATGGTCCAATGTAATATGTCACATTGAAAGAAATGACAAGCCCATATAATCTAATGTGTCACATTAAACGAGGTGATGATCTAATATAATATAATTTGTCACACTGGAGGGGGTGATGCTCCAATATGAAGTAATATGTCACACTGAAGGAGGTGGAACTCCAATATAATGTAATATATCATGTTGAAGGAGGTAAGGCTCCAATATGAAGTAATATACCACGTTGAAGGAGGTGACGCTCCAAATGATATAATATGTCATGCTAAAGGAGGTGGCACTCCAATATGATATGATATGTCATGCTGAAGGAGGTGACACTCCAATATAATGTAATATGCCATGCTGAAGGAGGTGACGCTCAAATATGATCCAATATGTCATGCTGAAGGAGGTGACACTCCAATATAAAGTAATATACCACGCTAAAGGAGGTGACTCTCCAATATGGTGTAATATGTCATGCTGAAGGAGGTGGCGCTCCAATATGATGTGATATGTTATGCTGAAGGAGGTGATGCTCTAATATAATATAATATGTCACGCTGAAAGAGGTGATTCTCCAATATGATATAACATATTATGCTGAAGGAGTTGGCACTCCAATATAATGTAATATGTCACGCTGAAGGAGGTGATGCTCCAATATGATGTAATATGTCACGCTGAAGGAGGTGATGCTCCAATATAAAGTAATATGTCACGCTGAAGGAGGCGACATTCCAACATAATATAATAGTCCTCAATTTCTCTGAGGGTCTGTAATTTGAAATAGTGGGAAGACCGAATCCTTATGTAGGATTCCCTATGTATCTTGCTGGAACAAGAATCAGGTCATACGTAGTTTGAAACTGAAATTGATAGAATTTGCAAAGAACGTAAGATTTGATCAAAAAGATGAAAGATTAGATTTGTCAAGGTATGAATCGATATTATGGCTTGGTTCTTCCAATTTTGAGCGAACCCATTATCATTTACCCCAGATCTTGTCATGGTAAGCAAGCTTTAAAGAACGTCACCTGCATAACTCAAAAATACAATTATTAATAATGCAATAAAGCGATTATAATAAATCAAAGGGTATAACAGAGGATAATTTTAGAGGTAAATTCATTTGGCTTATGATAATTTTTGAACATGATGGTCTGAATGATATCTTCAAGTCTTAATCATTGTGCCCCATCATTTTCCCTACAAAATTTAGAGAAAGTGTTAAAGTTCATAATGAGATATCAGGACTAAATGAAGATAAAAGGAGAAAAGAGGTTGTCTGAATTATTAGGGCGAGGCCACTGTGGATCTAATGATGCCCTTTGGTCACGCTCAGTGATCTCATTGTTTTCAACTTTGTGACTTTATTTTTCCTACAATCAAAGAAAAATTCTTAGTTTGAGAGACTGATTTGTATTTGGCTTTGCCTTGCTCTCCTAGTACTCCTTCTTGTATTTGATCTGCACACTTGTTTGATCTCGAAATGCAGTCTTGATGGAATTTTGAGCACTTTTATCAAAATATTTGCCTCAGTCTAGAACACAGAAGAACTCTAAAACTTGCTTGTAAATTCCATTGTCACTTAATATACCCCAATTGCAGCCTCAACAGACTTCAATGTAGCAAATGTTAGATTTCATGGAATTTTTGAGACCTTCTCAAATATTCTACCCCAGTTGCATATTTTAATGTGATTTTCAATTCTGACTTGCTGGATGTAATGACCCTTCCGATCAATTATGCGTTTTCGCCTTTCTTGTACTGTTAGAGCTTGTTTGTAATGGTCCCAAGTCATTTAAGGCTTCTCAGGACCGGTAGTTCGATGCCCGGGCCATTTGTTTGGTCATATGATAGGTTTTGAAGTCAAGCAAGTCGGCAAAAGTTATCGTAAGTTTCTTTAATAAATTTTCTGAACTTTGGGTCAAATGTATCAGAGCTTTTCTCTCAATATATAAAGAGTTAGAAGTCCCCTGACCTACCAAATCAAAGGTCTACAAGTCTAGTTTCCAACGCAGAAAACCTCACGTCCAACCAATCTTGGAGTAAGAAGTTATGATTGTTTTACCGTGGACTATCTGGCAAAAACAGGGTCGCGGACCGGGTCGGGTCAAAATCGATTTAAAGCCTCAACTTCACATTTTAAAATGCCATTTCAGTTCTGAAAAATAGAGAAAAGATAAGGGAGGGTTCCAAGAGAGTTCTTGAGTGATCAAGGTGTGTTTTTGGTGATTTCTATCGCTAAAGTTTGCCCTCGTGCCGAGAAACGCGACCTCTACGTGTGGCATCCATTTTCCCCTTCGATAAACCATATTTGGAGCTAGTTTCAAAAGATAGGAATTGGTATTTCTTGGTGTTTATTCAAGCTTTACACTTGGTTTGCTAAGGTAACCATCTCGGGGTTCTTTTATGATCATTTTTATGAAATTCTACGGACGTTTCGTTAAATTATGATTCTTTTGGGAAATCTGCCAATTTAAGCTTAATTATGAACTGTTTATAGGTGAGTATAAGCTGCATATATGTAGTGTTTGCGAAGCTTAGGATGTAAGGAACAATTTCCGTGAAGGAACTACGGGCATTCGGACGTTCGTCCGAAGGTATTTTTGTCATTTTGGAGCTTCTTGGAGTGGTTCGAGCTTGGACATCGTCGTCCTAGCAGCTTGTCATCGGACGACAGGTAGGTTATGGTTTAAAATCCCTAGACTTAGCATATATCGGATAAAATTGTACTAGATGGCATCCTTGGGTTGGATTATTAGGTTAGTACCACAGACCTTGATCGCTTTATTCATGTTCGCCTACTTTTGTTCCTCCGATGCTTGTAGTACTTGCCGATATATTTTATTTACCATTGTGGTCCTGTGAGGCCTTGTTGACTATGGAACATAGAAGGTGGGATATTGGAAATTTCCGCGAGTCCCGGGCATAGAATTATCCTTCTAGGCTGGTTATGCTTGCTGAGTAGCTATGGGCCTGTGCAGGGTCGATAGGTTGATTGTGAGCTGCGGGGCAACTATTGTGTTTGATCATACCATTTCCATTGCATATAAAGAGGTTTTATCCAGGTTTTACTATGGTTTTGGCTTCGGGCCTGCTGGCACTATTTTCTAAACCTTGCATGGACCCGGGGGCCCATTTTTGATGGAAATAAATTGGAAATGGTTTGATTTAACTTGTGAATATTCTTGGGTAAAAGAAGGTAAAATTATTATTTATATCACCAGTTTTACGGTTAACGCTAGACTCGGCAGGGCCGGGGTGCTAGTTGAATTTTCTTGCTACTTGAGATGATTTTAGCCTCGGTCGGACCAAGCACCTGAGATGACTTTCTACTGTTTAGACCTGGTTATGCCCGGGCACCCTTGGAGGGGTTTTTGAGATATTTTCCCACTACTTTAGTCCTGGACAAGGTCTGGGCATGCATATTCGAGACTGGGTCTCTATCTTGAACCCGGACTTGCTTCCGGATGACATGTTTTGATACTGTGTTTTAGTATGGGGTCAGGGACCTCCATGGACCCTGCCATCCGGGCCTGGGGCTTCGGGCTGCGTGTGCCGGAGGAAGGGTATACGGTGGAGTAGAGGTATACGGGCAGTGTCCTTCCATGGAATCTACCTGTTGGGCCGGATCGGCACCGGAGGAGGTACATACAGAGATACCATTTCACTTGAGATCTTCATGCATCATATCATTAATTGTTTGAGGCTCCACCCTTATTTGTTGTTTGTTGATTGTACGCTCCGGTAGTATGGGATGCCAGAGGGTTTGTTTTCACTTGTTTATGTTCCTCGGTTGTATGGGCGGCCGGGGGACTGTAGGTAGACTCTTGCTATTTACTTACAGAATTGTTCCCTGTTATGGTTAAGCATGAAATTGGTTACTGCTAGGCTTTTAGTATTTGGATTTGAGATTGATATGATTAGCTGAGTTTGATTCCTGTCTCCGAGCATGCCTATCATTACTCTTTCCCTCTTCCTCTTACACTTGAGGTTACCGATATACCGTCCATTTCTAGAACTTATTATGTATATACTGTTATCATAAGGATCCCAGGTGCGTTGTTTCTTACTTTCACCTGTGCTTATGGTGTATATATTCTGCTTGCTGGCCTCACATGTGGTTCTGTTGATTTCCCTCTGGGCTAGTTTCTATGTACCTTTCGTTGATTTCTGTGACTACTTGCTTCTGTTTTGTCTGTTACTACGCTTTTATCTTATATGTTCCCAGTCGGCCTATGATACCTATTAGGTACCTTATGCTTCACATTTGGTGCTCACCCTACCCCCTGCATCTTTTGGTGCAGATCCTAGCGTGGTCCATCGTCGTTAGATCGTTGTGATTCGTGCAGATCTGTTGGGGACTACTTCAGACTGAGGGTGAGCTCTTGGAGATCGGAGCTTAGCTTTAGTTTATCTTTTGCTTTATGTACTCTATTACCATTCAGAGACATCTGTATATATTGTTTTAGATCGTTTGAACTCCATGTATGTAGTTCTGGCTCTATACTATGATACCAGATCTTGGGGTTTGGTTTAGTTTTCGCATATGTATATATATATATATATTCCTGTTATCTATTCTCTTTATCTTGTTCCCTTACTTTTGCTTAATAAGTTGTTCTTCCGCTTATTTGTTAAATAGTGGCCCATTACTAACTGTTCTGGGCTATGGGGATAGGTTCGCCTACCGGGGGGGTGTAGGTGCCATCATGATCGAGAAATTGGGTCGTGACAGCTTGGTATCAGTGCTCTAGGTTCACCGGTGTCATCGGTATAGGAGCCAATGTCTAGTAGAGTCTTGCGGATCAGGGTGGAGACGTTCGTACTCAATCTTCGGGAGGCTACAGTGACATTTTAGGAAATTTGACTCTTTCATTGCTTCTGTATCATGCGTAGGACCCTTGAAGTTTCTGGAAATCTCATTTGTTCTACTTCATTCTTCCGCAGATGGTTCGTACGAGATCATCGGCATCAGGCAGAGATGAGCCTCCCACTCCAGCTAGGGGTCGAGGACGCCCTCGAGCAGCGGCACCTGCTAGAGCTGCTAGAGTTGAGATAGAGCCCGAGCAGCATGTGGATCAGGGGGCATCCCAGGTACTACCAGCTCCAATACCAGCTCCAGCGCCCACTTCTGTGCCAGCTCCATCCGCAGCTCAGTCTCCAGATATTCGGGGATTACTATTACAGCTTTTATGTATGATTGGAGAGCGGCCTTCTGAGGTAGCACAGACATCCCCTCAGGGGGAAGCCCTGGGTGCATAGAGTTCAGAAGCATAGCCTGCTATTGCGGCTCCCCGTGCGGAGGTCATTCCGGTTCCATCAGTTGCACAGCCTCTTGCTCTTCGCCCAGCTATGACAGAGTCAGAGTAGAAGGCGTTGGGTGGGTTTTTGAGGTTAGCACCTCCGAGGTTTGCTGGTACTTCGGGACAGGATCCAAATGACTTTATTACTACTTGTGAGGAGATGTTGCATCATTTGGGTTTGTTGGTGACTCACGGGGTTGGTTATACTACCTATCAGTTGGAGGGCCCAGCGAAGTTATGGTGGAGGGCCCAGGTTGCTTGTAGACCACCATCGTCACCTCCTTTGACCTAGTCTGAGTTTTATGAGGCCTTTATGGCCAAGTTCTTGCCTCAGAGTGATCGTGAGTGTCACAGGGAGCAGTTTACTCACCTTATGCAGGAGTCTACGACTGTCTCGGAGTATGAGACCCGTTTTCATCAGCTAGCACCATTTGAAGCTATGATCATTCCTACTGAGGCAGATAGGATTCGCAGATTTGTATGGGGTTTGAGGCCAGAGATCAGGAAGCCAACTGAGATATTGATTGCCAGTGGTCGGTCATTTCAGGCTATCGCAGACTATGCCCGCACTGTGGAGGACTTACAGCGACATGATCAGGGGTCCAGAGATAAGAGGCCTCGACATCAGGGTGGCTATAGTGGTTCTAGATATGGTGGTAGAGGTTCTGGCCAGTGGAGCTGGGGTTATCAGCCACAGAAGCACCAGGGTCAGTCCAGCCGACCGGTTCAGGCTTCCCTTCAAACTTTCGGTAGTACCCAGTTCGAGCAGGGTCAGAGCAGCCATCAGGTCTATAGCGGCCAGTCTTTGAGGGGTACAGTTTCTGGGGCATCAGGCCATGGTGGTCATACAGGATCTTCTAGTTCATCTCGACCGAGTAGGCCATCAGGGGCTTGTTTTACTTGTGGTGTGATTGGTCATTTTTCTAGAGATTGCCGTCATCAGGGTACAGTTCAGTTGGCCGAGCCTTTACGAGTAGTTCAGCCTCCGGCTAGAGGGGGTGGTCATCAGAGTAGAGGTGGTGCTCCGCGCGACAGAGCAGGTGGTAGGGATAGCAGTCGGGCAGGTGGAGGCGTCGTCAGTCTTACACGGTCCCTAGGAGACCAGAGGCAGAGGCATCAGATGCTGTGATTACAGGTATGATTTTTGTGTGCCATCAGTCTGCTATGGCTTTATTTGATCCTGGATCCACTTGTTTATTTGTATCTGCCTACTTTGTGCCTTGTTTTGGGTTGGCTAGTGAGCCATTATTTGTTCCTATTTCTGTTTCGACCCCAGTAGGATATTCTTTAGTAGTGGATCGGATTGTCAGATCTTGTACGATATATATTGGTGATTCAGAGACTTGGGGTGATTTGATGATCCTTGATATGGTAGATTTTGATGTGATACTGGGCATGGACTGGTTATCCCCTCGCAGCAGTTTTGGATTGTTATGCCAAGACCATTACCATAGTTGTGCCCTGTGAATCCCCGGTTGTGTGGCAGGGTTCTGTTAGCCTTGCACCGTCTGGGATCATCTTTTGTCTTCGAGCTAGGAAGTTGATTTCCCATGGGTGTTTAGCTTATCTAGCATATGTCCGAGATGCTAGTGCTGACCCTATGTCTCCTGAGTCTGTTCCTGTAGTTAGAGACTTCCTTGATGTGTTTCCTACCGACCTGCCAAGCCTTCCACCTGAGAGAGATATTGATTTTGCTATTGAGTTAGAGCCGGGCACTAGGACCATTTTTATTTCTCCTTACCGTATGGCTCCGGCTGAGTTGAGGGAGCTTAAGGAGCAGCTCCAGGATCTGTTAGCTAAGAGGTTTATTAGACTGAGTGTGTCACCTTGGGGTGCTCCTGTTCTCTTCGTGAAGAAGAAGGATGGGTCGATGCGCATGTGTATTGATTATCGACAGCTGAATAGGGTGACAGTGAAGAATAGGTATCCGATGCCGAGGATTGATGACTTCTTTGACCAGCTTTAGGGTTCAGTCGTGTTTTCGAAGATTGATTTGAGGTCAGGCTACCATCAGTTGAGGATTAGGGCGGAGGACATCCCTAAGACAGCATTCAGGATACGTTATGGCCATTACGAGTTCCTGGTGATGTATTTTGGGTTGAATAATGCCCCCGCAGCCTTTATGAACTTGATGCACAGGGTTCTAGGCCCGTATTTGGACTCATTTGTAATAGTTTTTATAGATGAAATCTTGGTATACTCGCGTAGTAGAGATGAGCATGAGCAGCACTTGAGGGTTATACTCCACACTTTGAGAAATCATCGGCTTTATGCCAAGTTCTCAAAGTGCGAGTTTTGGCTTGAGTCAATTGCATTCCTAGGGCACGTGGTGTCTAAGGATGGGATTAGGGTTGATCCGGGAAAGATTTATGCGGTTTGTGATTGGCCTAGACCTACTACTGCTACTGAGGTCCGCAGCTTTATTGGGTTAGCAGGTTACTACAGACAGTTCGTTCAGGGATTTTCTTCCATTGCAGCACCCTTGACTATGCTGACTAGGAAGGATGTCCTATTTCAAGGGTCGGATTAGTGCGAGGATAGCTTTCAGAGGCTTAAGGCCTTATTGACTTCAGCTCCAGTTTTGACTTTGCCAATTGAGGGTCAGAGCTTCTCCGTGTATTGTGATGCTTCTGGGGTTGGTCTTGGTTGTGTGTTGATGCAGCAAGGTCGAGTAATAGCATATGCGTCAAGGCAGCTGAAGGTTCACGAGCGCAACTACCCCACTCATGACTTAGAGTTGGCAGCGGTAGTTTTCGCGCTCAAGATCTGGAGGCATTACCTATATGGAGTTCACTGTGAGATCTTCACTAATCACCATAGTCTTCAGCATATCACGAGTCAGCGATAGCTGAACTCAAGGCAGAGGAGATGGGTCAAGCTACTGA
This sequence comes from Jaltomata sinuosa, assembly GCA_003996215.1. NCBI lineage: Eukaryota > Viridiplantae > Streptophyta > Magnoliopsida > Solanales > Solanaceae > Jaltomata > Jaltomata sinuosa. The sequence continues at coordinate 44,976 of QJPP01002580.1, read as the reverse complement.
AGGACTATGACTTCACTATTCTGTATCATCCGAGCAAGGCAAATGTGGTAGCAGATGCCCTGAGCCAAAAGATAGTGAGTATGGGTAGCCTAGCTTCTCTTTCAGTTTCAGAGCGACCGTTGGCCTTGGACATCCAGTCCTTGGCTAACCGTTTGGTTAGGCTTGACTTGTCGGATCCTAGCAGAGTTCTCGCTAGTGTTGAGGTTCATTCTACTTTGATTGATCAGATTTAGAGCCGTCAGTTTGAGGATCAGCAGTTGTGTGACCTTTGTGATCGGGTTGTTCAGGGTGAGACCAGTCGGGCTACTCTAGATTCAGATGGGGTTCTGAGGTTTGACAGTCGCCTTTGTGTTCCGAGGATTAGTGATTTAATTCAGTTGATACTTCATGAGGCACATTGTAATAGATACTTCATTCACCCTGGCACAGCAAAGATGTATAGAGACTTGAGATAGCTTTACTGGTGGAGTGGTATGAAGCGGGATATACCGAAGTTTGTATCTGGGTGCTTGAACTGTCAGCAGGTTAAGTTCGACCACATGAGACCTGGTGGTTTGATGCAGCGACTTTCCATTCCTGAGTGGAAGTGGGAAGGGATTACTATGGACTTCGTTGTTAGTTTGCCTCGTACTTCTCATAGGTTTGATTCCATATGGGTGATTTTTGATAGGCTGACTAAGTCAACACATTTCTTGTCGGTTCAGACTTCTTATGGTGCAGAGAGGTTAGCTCAGATCTACCTTCGTGAGATTGTTCGGTTGCACGGGGTCCCAGCTTCTATCATTTCAGACCGCGGCACTCAGTTCATATCTCAGTTCTGGAAGGCTATTCAGCGAGATTTGGGTACAGAGGTCCAGCTTAGTACTGCTTTCCACCCTCAGACAGATGGCCAGTCCGAGAGGACCATTCAGGTCCTGGAAGACATGCTTCGGGCCTGTGTTCTTGACTTTGGAGGTTCGTGGGATCAGTTTGTGCCTTTGGATGAGTTTGCTTATAATAATAGTTTCCATTCGAGCATTGGCATGGCACCTTTTGAGGCCTTGTATGGTAGGCGTTGCAGATCGCCGATTGGTTGGTTTGATGGTTCTGAATCTAGTCCACAGAGTACAGATTTGCTTTGAGATTCCTTAGACCGAGTCCGAGTGATTCAGGATAGACTTCGGGCAGCCCAGATTAGGCAGAAGAGCTACGCTGATCGTAGACTTCGTGCCATAGAGTTCAGTGTTGGTGATTCAGTATTTCTCCGTGTATCGCCCATGAAGGGTATGATGAGATTTGGTAGGCGGGGCAAGCTTAGCCCCAGGTATATTAGGCCATTCGAGATTCTCCAGAGGATTGGTAGTGTTTCCTATCAGTTAGCTTTGCCTCCGATGTTTTCATCTATGCATCCGATTTTCCATGTATCGATGATGCGGCGGTATGTTCCAGATGAGTCTCATGTGTTGCAGTGGGAGACGGTTCAGCTGGATGAGAGTTTAGCCTTTGTTGAGGAGCCGATAGCTATTTTGGCCAGAGATGTAAGGAGATTGAGGTCTCGGGAGATCCCGGTTGTCAAGTATCAGTGGAGGCACCATCCAGTTGAGGAGGCTACCTGGGAGACCGAGAGAGATATGTGGGCTCAGTATCCGTAGTTGTTCGAGCCTTCAGGTACTTCCTTGTTCTTGACTTTCGAGGACGAAAGTCATTTTAGTAGTGGATGATGTAATGACCCTTCCGGTTATTTATGCATTTTTGCCTTTCTTGTACCGTTAGAGCTTGTTTGTAGCGGCCCCAAGTCATTTAAGGCTTGTCGGGATCAGTAGTTTGGTGCCCGGGCCGTTTGTTTGGTCGTATGATAAGTTTTGAAGTCAAGCAAGTCGGCAAAAGTTATCGTAAGTTTCTTTAATAAATTTTCTGAACTTTGGGTTAAATGTCTTAGAGCTTTTCTCTCAATATATAAAGAGTTAGAAGTCCCCCGACCTACCAAATCGAAGGTCTACAAGTCTAGTTTCCAAGGCATAAAACCTCATGTCCAACCAATCTTGGAGTAAGAAGTTATGATTGTTTTATCGCGGACTGTCTTGCAAAAATTGGGTCGCGAACTGGGTCGGGTCAAAATCGATTTAAAGCCTCAACTTCACGTTTTAAAATGCCATTTCAGTTCTGAAACAGAGAGAAAACATAAGGGAGGGTTCCAAGAGAGTTCTTGAGTGATCAAGGTGTGTTTTTGGTGATTTCTATCGCTAAAGTTTGCCCTTGTGCCGAGAAATGCGACCTCTACGTGTGGCATCCATTTTCCCCTTCGATAAACCATATTTGGAGCTAGTTTCAAAAGATAGGAATTGGTATATCTTGGTGTTTATTCAAGCTTTACACTTGGTTTGCTAAGGTAACCATCTCGGGGTTCTTTTATGATCATTTTTATGAAATTCTACGGACGTTTCGTTAAATTATGATTCTTTTGGGAAATCTGCCAATTTAAGCTTAATTATGAACTGTTTATAGGTGAGTATAAGCTGCATATATGTAGTGTTTGCGAAGCTTAGGATGTAAGGAACAATTTCCGTGAAGGAACTACGGGCATTCGGACGTTCGTCCGAAGGTATTTTTGTCATTTTGGAGCTTCTTGGAGTGGTTCGAGCTTGGACATCGTCGTCCTAGCAGCTTGTCATCGGACGACAGGTAGGTTATGGTTTAAAATCCCTAGACTTAGCATATATCGGATAAAATTGTACTAGATGGCATCCTTGGATTGGATTATTAGGTTAGTACCACAGACCTTGATCGCTTTATTCATGTCCGCCTACTTTTGTTCCTCCGATGCTTGTAGTACTTGCCGATATATTTTATTTACCATTGTGGTCCTGTGAGGCCTTGTTGACTATGGAACATAGAAGGTGGGATATTGGAAATTTCCGCGAGTCCCGGGCATAGAATTATCCTTCTAGGTTGGTTATGCTTGCTGAGTAGCTATGGGCCTGTGCAGGGTCGATAGGTTTATTGTGCGCTGCTGGGAAGCTATTGTGTTTGATCATACCATTTACATTGCATATAAAGAGGTTTTATCCATGTTTTACTATGGTTTTGGCTTCGGGCCTGCTGGAACTATTTTTTAAACCTTGCATGGCCACGGGGGCCCATTTTTGATGGAAATGAATTGGAAATGGTTTGATTTAACTTGTGAATATTCTTGCGTAAAAGAAGGTAAAATTATGATTTATATCACCAGTTTTACGATTAACGCTAAACTCGGCAGGGCCGGGGTGCTAGTTGAGTTTTCTTGCTACTTGAGATGATTTTAGCCTCGGTCGGACCGAGCACCTGAGATGACTTTCTACTGTTTAGACCCGGTTATGCCCGGGCACCCTTGGAGGGGTTTTTGAGATATTTTCCCACTACTTTAGTCCTGGACAGGGTCTGGGCATGCATATTCGAGACTGGGTCTCTATCTTGAACCCGGACTTGCTTCCGGATGACATGTTTTGATACTGAATTTTAGTATGGGGTCAGGGACCTCCATGGACCTTGCCATACGGGCCTGGGGCTTCGGGCTGCGTGTGCCGGAGGAAGTGTATACGGTGGATTAGAGGTATACGAGCAGTGTCCTTCTATGGAATCTACCTGCTGGGCCGGATCGGCACCGGAGGAGGTACATACAGAGATACCATTTCACTTGAGATCTTCATGCATCATATCATTCATTGTTTGAGGCTCCACACTTGTTTGTTGTTTGTTGATTGTACGCTCCGGTAGTATGGGATGCCGGAGGGTTTGTTTTCACTTGTTTGTGTTTCTCGGTTGTATGGGCGGCCGGAGGACTGTAGGTAGACTCTTGCTATTTACTTACAGAATTATTCCCTGTTATGGTTAAGCATGAAATTGGTTATTTCTAGGCTGTTAGTATTTGGATTTGAGATTGATATGATTAGTTGAGTTTGATTCCTGTCTCCGAGCATGCCTATCATTACTCTTTCCCTCTTCCTCTTACACTTGAGGTTACCGGTATACCGTCCATTTCTGAACTTATTATCTATATATTGTTATCATAAGTATCCCAGGTGCGTTGTTTCTTACTTTCACCTGTGCCTATGGTGTATATATTCTGTTTGCTGGCCTCACATGTGGTTCTGTTGATTTCCCTCTCGGCTAGTTCCTGTGTACCTTTCGTTGATTTCTGTGACTACTTGCTTCTATTCTGTCTGTTACTACGCTTTTATCTTATATGTGTCCAGTCGGCCTATGATACCTACTAGGTACCTTATGCTTCGCATTTGGTGCTCACCCTACCCCCTGCATCTTTTGGTGCAGATCCTAGCGTGGGCCATCGTCGTTAGATCGCTGTGATTCGTGCTTGGAGATCTGTTTGGGACTACTTCAGACTGAGGGTGAGCTCCTGGAGATAGGAGCTTAGCTTTAGTTTATCTTTTGCTTTATGTACTCTATTACCATTCAGAGACATCTGTATATATTGTTTTGGATCGCTTGCACTCCATGTATGTAGTTCTGGCTCTATACTATGATACCAGGTCTTGGGGTTTGGTTTAGTTTTCGCATATGTATATATATATATATATATTCCTGTTATCTATTCTCTTTATCTTGTTCCCTTACTTTTGCTTAATAAGTTGTTCTTCCGCTTATTTGTTAAATAGTGGCCCATTACTAACTGTTCTGGGCTACGGGGATAGGTTCGCCTACCGGGGGGTTGTAGGTGCCATCATGACCGAGAAATTGGGTCGTGACAGCTGGAGAAAATATTCTTCTAGGGAATTTTTGAGATCCTCTCAAAAATTATGCCCAGTTTCTATTTGAAAGGGAAATGAAAATCTTACGGGGATTATGACCAAACCGTTGTGGCGCCTACGTATTCCACTAGGGAAATCAGGTCAAATGTAGTTCCAACATAAAGCAAAATTGATATTTTTTAATAACGTGACCGAAGCCGATGTAGTCCGCCTACGTATTCCACTAGGGAAATCAGGTTAAACGTAGTTCATTACAGATAAAAGTGCAATCAAATTATAATGTGATTATAGAAAAATAAAGCAACAACATGCGGTTACAAGGAAAGAAATCTATAAAGTGCGATTACAAGAAAAGAAGACAACAACGTCAAAATGCAAAGTTGAAGAATTCCAAAGTGCAACTTCGAGAAAACTCCATTCTTCTTCGCAATTAATTATGCAAATAGTTACTTTTTGTTATTAGGCAATGGATTGTTGTTCACATTTGCTGGAGTTTTTGCAAGTGTTATCACTTTGTTATCAATCAGGTCTTGAATTTTGTGTTTGAGGGTGATACTTTTTTCGGTATCATGTCCAACTACTCCTGAGTGATAGGCACACTGCTTGTCTGGATCGTACCAATTGGCAGAAGTATTCACAGGCTTTGCTTCTACTGGATGAAGTATCCCTGCCGCTTTCAATCTTTCATAAAGTTGAGTTAGTGATTATGCTAGCGGCGTGAAGATCCTCAGAGGCTTTCTTTCATAGTTGGCACGAGGTGCATTATTTTGGAGGTTTTATGGTGCTCGTGGAGAATGGTATGTTGCTTGTGTGTTGTAGACCGAATATGGTGAATATTGAGCATAATGAGCATTGGACTGGTACTGTGGAGATTTTTGGTGGCATGATGTACTTCCTTGAGTCATCACTCCCATAACTTCTTTCTCCTTTTTCTTTGCATAAGCGAAGGAGCCAGTTTGGAAAGCCTTATTGGTGGACAGTAATGCTTTCAAACTTGTTATTCTTCCAGTCTTAAGGCCATCTTCAATCATTTCTGCAGCTTTGATAAGTTCAGCAAAGGTTTTTCCACCCATTGTCACCATTCGTTCATAGTAGTCTGAGTCTTGTGCCTGAATAAAGTAAGTGATCATTTCTGTTTCCTCCATAGGCGGGTGTACCCTATATGCTTCTTCTCTCCACCTTATAGCATATTCTCAAAAGGATTCAGTTGATTTTGGCTTTAGTTTATAATTAAGATTTGGTCAGGAGCGATCTCAACATGATACTTGTAATGATCCACAAAAGCATTTGCCAAATCATCCCAAGTACGCCATTTAGTTGCATCTTGTTTAGAGTACCACTCTAAAGCTTTTCCACTCAAACTTTAATTGAATAGTTTGATTCTTATCCCTTCATTCTTCCCTACACCGATCAACTTTTCACAGTAGACTTTCAAATGAAATAAAGGGTTTCCCGATCCATCAAACTTATCAAACTTTGGAATCTTGTAACTTGTTGGCAGCTCAACCTCAGGAAATGTGCATAACTCTTCATACCTCACACTTTGGTTACTACCGAGCCCGCAAAGACTTCTCATAGCATCTTCCAAGCTTTTGAGCTTCCTATTCATCATTTCATCATTGACTATTCTTGTATCATTTTCAGTTTTAACATAGTGATCAGCATCTAAGCGACATAGCCTTTGGGTTTGAGTCACAGGCAGAGCAGTGGCATAAGTGTACACTGGCGGAACATTCTATGTTAACAATACAATTTGTGCCTTTGGAGCAGCAAATGTGTATACAAGGGGAACATTCTGAGATGCATGATTAAGAGAAGAATTTGGAATTTGTTGAGTAGGGGTGAAATGATCTCCCTGGTCAAACTAGTTCGAAATTGGAAATGAAGGTGGCATGGGCACTTTTTGGCGAACATCAGGAGCTGGAGTTATGTTTGGTGGGGTGTGATAAGCTGCCCTTGTTTGCATTACTATGTGGCTTAGTTCAGCAAGTTTCTTCTCTAGACGAGCAATGACCTCCGAGGTTGTTTCTGATCCTGTCGAAAAGCCAGTGTCAGTCGTGGCAGGCAGAGTGAGGACTGCTTCGGATGAAGTGACTGTGTTGATCAAACTGGGGTCCATATTTGAACGAGTTTTTCCAATTGTCCAAGTATGAATTTGTGAATCTGTAATCACTTTCTTGACCTTAGACCTTGTAAAATACCGATGTTTTGCCAGCTGGGACTTTAAACTGCTTTGCTTTGATCTTCGTGAAGTGAGCAAGTTTAATTACCAACACAAATCAGGCTCTTTAAAGGAAGAAAAACATTCAAAAAAGTGAAAATGTTAGTCCATTAATCATAATAACTAATCAAAGTAATATATAAAATAAATAATATTTGTTTTGCTCGAAACAGACTTAGTCCAAAATTTGAGGAACGAGTAATTTTTAGAAGATGACTGAGTAGACAGAATTTTGGCCATTCGATGGACTTTGAGATTTGATGAAAGAAAAGAACTTTGAACAAAATGACCTACGTGATGTGAAGAAAGGTATAAATGTTTGTACGCTATCTTTCTGAAGGTTTATTTGGGAAGTTCTTTTGAAAATAATCGAGTCCTAAACTTAGATTGATAAAAAATGATTGAGTATTTTGATAACTCTGGCTATAATTATGGGTGAGAAGATGATTTTTAAGAATGACAAGGTCAACATGAATTTGAACGATGACCTAATGACATTTCTAAAAAAATTGGAACATAGAACTTGAAAATTTTAAACGACATTGACAATGGATCGTTTCAAAGTATTGTAGGAAGACTCGAATTTTGAGTTTGTATGCCTAGTGGTGCTCTAAGACTTTGGAGTAGAATAGTGGACTAATCATGTTTAAAGCAAAACATATGTATTTAAACACACAAGTCAAATAAGCGCAAACGAAGCAAATTATGTAGCATTTAGCACATAAATAATATATATCGCGTCCTAACATATATGTGACTTTTTAAGTCAAAGGTGAACCTAACATTTGAAGGATGTATATTCCATTTGTAAGGCGTTTCATTGCCCCAAAAAATGTATTATACAAATTTGTACGAATAAATCGAATGGAATACACAATAAGGGAAAGGGAGAATAAATAACAGCAGTCTCACGCAGGGAACAATCTTAAACTAAACCACCTTAGAGCTCCTCCATTCTTCACCTTTATTGAATTACAATAAAAAGGACTATTTATAAAAATAATAAATTCCTAACCCCCAAGGGACAATGGTTCGTACAACTCGACATACATATCCTTCAAATTTATCAAATAATTGGATTATTGTCTTTTATCAGCTGTGGTCAATTAGACGCAAGGCGGTCTTCTAATGGGCCCAATACCCAAAGGGTATTGGGTCATCCTGGGCCAATGCCTAAACATGGGTTTCGATTTAGCTCTACGCTAGGTGTCTAAGAGTAGGCTTTCTTTGAAATAGATCGGGTCCAAAGTGGACAACTTGAGTTGGAAATATGATAGTCATTGGACGCATGACGTACCCGTGAAACTATCATATTCCCGAGAAAGTGTTATTTATGAAAAGAAACCACGGGATCGTGAACCTCTCTTGAACATAAATAAAATTACATGTCATATGACGGAAGATGCTATGAAATGCAATGACAATAATAATTTTAATTAAATAAATAATTGCAAAAAGTAATAATTATTACGAATAAAGGTTAGCCAAACAAATAAATCTTTTTGGTTAGAACCTAGATGAATTCCCAGCAGAGTCGTCATTTTGTTATGACCCGTTTTTAAACTATGTTAAAAACGTCCCATAACTTGGCTATTTATTTTGAAAAATAAAGAAGTAAAAGAAAAGAGTCGCCACTTAATTTTTTAGGAAAATTAAGAAACCAGTTAAAAAGGGTGGTTTTAAGAAAAAACCTTTATTTGAAAACCAGAGTTTTGGGTAAAGGTTCAAGTGATTTCTCGAGGAAGGTGTTAGGCATCTCAAAAAATTCGCAAATGCGGTTAACCGACGAATTTAAATAATTGTGGCAAAAAGAATATAACTTGTTTATAAAAATGGGAATTAAACTTGAAATATCGATCACATTCTAAAATTATTGGAGATAAGCAAATTTGATTTAACAGTGTTAGATTTAAAAATGATCAAAACTTTGGACAACTAAATCTGAAAATGGGTTTATTTGATTTGAAATATGATTAGTACATGAAAAATTTCCAGAAGCTGTAAACCAAATACCAAATGGCATTTGATCGCTATCCATGATAAACAAATTGATTTCGAAATGACGTTATAAGCTCAACCGGTTTCAAAGAAACAAATACTTTATATAAAATTAACAATTAATCTCGACGATTAATGCAGTCACGTTCTCCCTGTGGGATTCATCTAACTTTAAAGTAAAACATGAGAAATGTTAGTATTTGGTACATCTTGAAGTAATAAATAAATCAGGGAAATATAAATAAAAGGTAAAGAAAGATTGAGCTTAAGGCTCAAATTCTGCTACTCTCGGACTGCTGCTAGCAGCTCCATTGTTGTTATGATGATTTAAAGGAGAAGGCGAGACAACATCAAAATGGTAGATAGATGCTCGTTTCAAGGCTTGCGGTGACGTCAAGTCTTAAAGTGGAACTTTTCGACTCCGATGTTCATGTGAAACAAAGAAAAGAAACAGAAAGGAACGATTAGGAAGCAGTCTGTTTCTTGACATAAATAAACATAAAGAGAGGGTAAATATTCCACTCACAATGAATAACGTAGATATACTAAACATTACCAAAATGAGGCAGGTTTTGTTGCTAAAATTTTAAACACGGTTCATTTAATAACACTTAACAGTTTGATTTAAAAAAAAAAAAAAAAAACTTTAGAGGAAGACATATTATAAAGGAACATAAGAGAAAAGGACCTAAGAGTTCTGTTATTACAAAACAAAGGTTGGCAGCAGAGAGCTTTAGCATGAAAATGCCTAAATCTTGGCTTTCAGTACGTGAAACACACAAGCAGCTCATATGAAGGAAACACATATTTTAATTGTTTTAACTTAACTAAAACACAATCAATGCCAAATATTATTAAATGAGAGTTAAACATGCCCTTTAATACTCAAACAAAATTAAAGAAATACTCTTCCTAGACAGCAAAGAAGAACTGGTACATTTTTATATAAAAAGAATGGTGAGAAACACTACGTGAGCAGTTAACCCAATATTATCTAGGCAAAAGGAGTTAAGAATCAAGAGCATTGCTTATTTTTATTTTCAACACTAAAGAGCCTCCAGTAACTTTCTTTCACATCAAACCACAAGGTAAGCACATATTTACTACTAAATCAAAAATGACTCAAGCTCTACTGCAAAAACAAAAACCACAACTTAGCGCACATGATTTAAACACAACACGTTTAGGCCAAGGGAATTGAATTAAAGAAATGACGGAGAAGGGACAGATTCCTAGCACAAAAGAAAAATGAGAACAAACTAATATTCTAACACAATGATACTTACTAACATTTACGTGCATGAACAAACCTAAGGAAAGTGCAGCCGTGACACCAATGTTTCAAGTCAAATCGGCTAGATACTATACCTCCAAATACATGATATCTAAGATATGAAAGAAGAGACTTAAATTGTGTACTCTACTGGAAAGCATGGGGGCATTCTTTATGTTGATTATACAAAAAAGAAACAGAGATACATATACTTACATTTTGGGTTCATGGCAGATTTAAGAAATCAATTGCTCTTTCCATTAGAGGTACATACATTCCAAGGCATAAATATCGAAAGCAATAATACTTTGGACAAAGAAAATAAATTTGAAAGACTATTGAAACATCGCTATACTCTTTCACACATTATAAAAAAACTGGAAAAAAACTTAAAACGGTTGAAAATAAATCAATAGTGAAAGGAACGATAAACCAACGGACAATCCTTCATATCAAACAGAGGAACAGAAACAAAACCAATTGATCAGGAACTCAAAATTTAACCAACGAAACAAGAAAGACATCACTTTTGCACAAGTTTAGAAAGTCTAGAAAACAGGATAGAATCATATAAATAGATAGATCCCATGAAATTTAGCATATGAATCCAAAAGACAATTTGTTAAAAAAAAAACCTATACCATTAAGCTAACACTAAACATTATTCAACTTTACATAAATGGCCACCTACTTGAAGTAAAGTAAAGGAACGACTATCATAGGCTTTAAACTACATCACGCAGTGAAAACAATTTGAGACAAGATAAGGCAACGTGAAAATGGACATATTTATACCAGCTAATCGAGGCAAAAAAAATACCTAGGGGTATCATATAGAAAGAAGCTATTTTTAGTGATAAAAAGAATACTCTATTCATATGTCATATTAAGGATTGAAAGAAAGACTAAGTATCTCAAAACAAACCATTAAGTTAAAGGAAAATATGAGACTAATGGCTTAAATTTAAATTCACACTAACGTAACCACAGGATAAAGAAACATATAAGACATTAGGACGATAAGAAAGTAGCTAAATAACAGGAAAATTTAACTAAGCCAATCAACTGAATTTAAACAAAAAGCACAGGGTAAAAGGGAATGAAATTACCTTATTAGGAGCAGCGAACTTGAGACGACGAGTTGGATATTCACACCAACTTCGAGTGCGAGTGATTAAATGACAGTAAGCACAGGGTAAAGAAAGCAAGGAGAATAGAGGAATTCGCGAATGCAAGAGTATGAAAAAAACTCAAATACTTACTTCTCTCTGCCACCCCCTTTCCATGGAAATAAGTGTGGATATTTATAGCCAAAAATAGTCGGTTTGAATTTCAAAAAGGAGTCGTTTGAGAGGGAAAGAATTTGGATTTGACAAAGTTGAAAGGAGATGAAGACATATCTCCAATAATCTGAGTTTGACTGTGATGGCTTCTGATTCAGATCAGATTTTGGGTGAGAAAACAAGCAATGTTTGAATCAAAGTCAACAATGAAGGCTCTGTGAAGTCTCAGAGATAGAGGGTGTCTTGAAGCTTGAAACCCGGCGGATTTGGGGGATTTTCTCAGGGGGAGGGGCTGGTTAGGTTGAGGGTTCGTTTGATTGAGTTTTATCCATCTCTATTCTGCTGTGTGCGCATGAAGAGAGAAGAAAGAGAGAGTATAGGTGTTGATGCGCGTGTGGTAATATATTATGTGACTCAGAGGAGGAAAGAAGAGTTAGAGTGTTTAAGTGAGTATTTGGGCCGGGTTGTATAAATTGGGTCAGACGTTTTTGGGCTAAATCTTGGGCTCAATTGGGGTTATAATGGAGAACCCAATAGCTGGAATTGAACTTTTGCAAGAATAGCCAAAATTGAGTTAAAAAAGCAATCAATTCATATAAAATTGGCCAAATTGATTTGAGTTATTATAATCAAAATAAGATAAATTATTGATCTGATTAATTATCAAGATTCTTAATTTAACAAAATAATTTTAAAAAAATTATTTCAAAAATAGACTACTTATATTGATCAGACTATAACTTATCTGATTTTGGTAAAATGGAATAATAACTCAATTTAACACTTATTTTATATGTAAAAATAAATTTTCAAATAAATTTTGAAATTATGTGTGACATATATTATGGAATATAAAAACAATATTGCAAAAAAAAGAATAAAATTGCCTTGAAAATATTTTTAAATTTTGAAAAATAATTATTTCAATTTGTTTGAAGTTGAAGAAGCTTGAATAACTAACTAAAATTGTGGAGGGCCAAAATTGGGTGTCAACAAGGGTGACCACTTCACATTTCATTCAATGTGGCTCTTTTTGAACAAATTCAAGTGGGAACCTACATAAATATTTTGGTTTAAAGTATTCCATGATTTTAAGAGAAAAAGATGTACAATGGTCTTTATCGTTATTAGATGGACTCGACCTTACGTTCCTTGTCGAGTACTTAGGCAATTGGGAATGACACAAGTTACTCCACAAGTGGCAAAAATGGCTAAGTTTGTGATCGACCACGAGGATGACCAAGTATCACTCTCAAGAATAATTATTTGAGAATGGAGGAGTCGTAAGATTGGTGGGAAAAAGGTCAAGGATAGGTTCAATGCCAAATTTAGCGGAACTTACAAAGAATGGTTGGAAAAGAATCTCGCCGAAACCATCAAAACTGGCACTAATGTGCCCGCTTATAACTGTAGATATTGAATTTGAGCATTACATCCGACTCCGTTAACTTCAAGAAAAGGTATCAAGAGAATGAGTTGGCACATCAACGTCAACAATTGATAATGCAAGAAAAATGCACTATTTAAGGGAAGAAATAAGATGCACAAGGCAAGAGTTAGAGGATGCAAAGCAATGCCTATCTGAGCTAGATGATCGCATGGAGCGACAAGTCAAGACCATAGAAGGAATGAATTTTTAAGAAAGGGATAATTTTATAGGGGTCCACTTGATAATAGATAGGAACTTCATTTGGCAAGAGGTGGACAAAGACATGAGAGCAAGGACTGATGAATTCTTATTGCACTTTTTTCCATCCCCTAAAATGTATCCCTATTTGCTATTATTTCTTGTAAAACACTTATGTACTATTATTATTATTGATGAAAGCATATTTTTGGAGATAATAGATTGACTTAAAGGAGCATGCATTCTTCAATTTTATAGGCCCACATTTGGCATAACAAAGGTCACCCAATATTAGGACGTGTAAATTTTTTTTGTGCTATAACAATTTTTATGTTCTTATGTGTTGCTCCAATCAAAAGTGAGTTAGTCCACTCTGTCACACCCCAGATTTAGGGAGTCACAATTGGCACCTGATGCCCAACCTGACCGAGCGAACCATACTACTAGTAGCCAACTAACGGGCTAACATTTGCTAGATCGTTGAGGCCTGGCTTAATAATCAACAATCAACATATAAAAATAAATAACAACGGGGACTGGCAAGGTATAACTCACAATGAAATATAACACAATTATATATATATATATATATATATATATATATAACAATGACCGACAAGGCCAAGTTTCACTACAACAACTATACAGAAAGGCTGGCAAGGCCAACAATATAACAAAAGACAACTATGCTAGTCTGTGAACCTCTTCGAGTGTGAAACTAAGATAACAGTGGGACAAGGCCTCAACCTACCCACAATCGTTTAAACATCAAAATAAGAAATTACATAAAAGACCCGGTAACCCGATCAACTGGAGCTTACCAACTATCTGGAGAATCTCACTGCTATCAGAAATCACAAGATGCTTGTTAATTAACACTTGCAGGCATAAACACAGTTCCCTCAGGTTCGGGGTATCAGTATAAAATAATGTACTAAATATGTAAGGCGGAAAGTAAACAGAAATAGAAGCAGCACAACATAATTAATGAATTCCACACAAATATCACCTTACCTGCCCCTGAGTCAAATTCTCGCGATAAGATAACCACCAATTAGCCAGAAAAATCATAATATAGGAATACAATATAAGATGAACAACACCAATCAATCAACCCTACCAGACATAATCACGGTCAAAATGATGCACAATATTGTCACGACTAAATCCGCCGCGAGTGGCACCCACACTAAACTCCCGCTGGGAGAACCAAATAATCAAATAAACCAATCCAACATTTAACTAAAATTAAGCAACTAAAGCAATTCTCATTAATTAAACCAATAATCCATATCTTTAAAACGAAAGTAAGAACAACTTGCGAAATGAAAACCCCTAGAATTTGAAAGTCATCGTACCAAAACTCTACTAACTGTCTGAAAGAAGGGGATGCAACTCTAAAATAAAATAATGTCTAAGTCTAAATAATGGACCAGAAATAAATAAAGAACTCATGGTAGCCCGAAAGATGCAACTCATCCTTAAGTTCGGATATCGCTTGAATCACAGTTGAGATCTCGAAGTAGTAACTAGAATATGCCTTGTACTCAATAAAAAAAAAAGAGCACGTATAGTACCAGTACACAAAAAATAATAGTATACTAGTAGGATCATCGACTAATCCAAAATGAGAAATATGAATATATAACTATAACATAGTACAAAGAAACAATCATGGTTCCCTATTATGCAACTCTAAATGAAGTTCATAATCATTTAACCATGTAACCAGTACTACATGAAATTCAGTCAAGTGAGCTAACAAGAATAAAAAAAATCAAACTAAACCACCAATAAGACTCCAAGTCGACAATCCTGACTCAACAACCATATAAGTCATGTCTAACTACACAAGTAACAAATAACATAGAGTTATGTCACATCGTGAAAGTAATCTGTACCACCCAAGGATCCTTAGGACATCAACTATGGCAATTAACATGCATCTCAGTTTACATAATAAACCACCTTAGCACTTAAGCACATCAACTCGGTCACTCAAGGACCATCATGTATGTCAAGTAAATAATAAATCGCGGTTCACTCAAGGAACCAAAATATATGCCCATTAAACAGTTAAGCCCGGTTCACTCAAGAAACCAACACATATGTCAAGTAAATAATGAATTCCAGTTCATTCAAAGAACCAACATATATTCCAATTAAACAGTTGAGCCCAGTTCACTCAAGGAACCAACATAATCAAGAACATGTAATCCCTGGTTCACTCAAGAAATCATCACATTCACCAATTACCTATACACACATGCTAAGGGTCTTATGGTCTCCCACTAGCCATGATCTGCAGGGGACGAGCTCTTGTCCATGTACCAAATCTCAGACATTAAGTGTCTGCCAACATTATGTCAATCAATCCCGTGGAGATATCCAAATACCGGTATATTCCACAATAATGAAAGGTATCAATTCAATCACAACCACAATGATAAGAGAACAACACTTGTAAAAACCAACAGGCTTTCAAATAGACTCATTGCATGTAATTAACACTTAGGATACCATTTAACAATCATTCCCTTTTTTCTGAATATGTATTGTCCAAGTAATACTAAGAAATAGTTATCATGCACACATAACACAAATTAGATTATCAACTATAATAACCATCTCCTACCTCAATCCAAGCCTGAAATGCTCTACCAAACTTGAGCTTTCTCTTTTCTTGCAACCTCAGCTTGATTGTGGTCTAAAAATAGGAATGTAAACACAAAATCAATCAATAACCTAAAACATCACAGATTATAGCCTAGTCCCAAACCCCCAGGCCAAGTTCATGAGCATTCCACCCATTCTAGGGCTTTTCCACCAGTAATTCACTTTAAAACTACCAATTTTATGGTTACACTAGCGAATTATGGTCATACAATCATAAATGATCAACTTTTAATCAAAACCCAAAGATTTTACACCTTATTATCACCCTTACACCAGAATTTATATCTAGGTTAGGCTAAACCCTCCCCAAGACCTATAAACTAGTGATTTTAAGAACTAGAAATTGAAACACTAGTTAGCAAGAATAAAAGACACACCTTTATGAAGAATTCTGGTGGAAAACTGGTAGAATTCACCCCAAATTGCCACAGTCTTCCCCAAAATGTGTTCGTGAAATAATGAGTATTTTTGGAGAAGTTTCCGCATTAACGGTGATTTACCCTGCTATAGTGACCCAGTGCTGTTATAGTGGAAGCCTCCCACTATAGCGGGATTGGCCGCCTTTGACTCTCGCTATAGCGAGAATTATTCCACTATAGTGGTAGCCTCATATCAGCCTGCCACCCACTATAGGGGATGTGGCGAGGTAGAAACTTAGAAATTCTCTCTGTTTTGCCGTTTTTGCAATGCACCCTCAAACCATAACATCTCAGACTAACCTCTTTATGTCAGGTTCGATATAGGGAGTTCTAGTTACCAGAATTTACTTTCAAAACATTCTACGGATACCTTATCGTCTTAGCTAACATAAAAATAACCTAAACTTTATCGCATGTACCTAATCCTTTCCCGGATTGTCCTAGACCATAACTTGCTCAAATTTCATACAAGACTAGCCTAGCTTAAAATTTTTAACTTCCAATTCCAAAAAAGTTCTAACCCTGATTCTTGCATTATTAGCTCACTCATAACGACGGAAAGGGTCATTACAACAGATACCAATTTACCCATCATTCTGTCACGACCCAATTTCTCATGATGGCACCTACAATCCCCCAGTAGGCGAACCAATTCTTGTAGCCCGGAACAGTTAGTAATGGGATACTACCTAACCAAAATGCACAATAAGCAGAAATAAGCGGAAACAAAATATAAAGATAAGGACAAAGCGGAAGCAACAACCTGAATATATACATAATGAAACTACACTAACCCCAAGACTTGGTATCGATAGTACAGAAGCTTCTAATAGAATACAAGTGCTAGAAGTAACAAAATGATAAGTACACCTGTCTTCGAGTATACAAAGAGTAACAGTACGAAAGATGAGATGTGGTCAAGCCCCGACCGTCAGGCGCTCACCCTAGTCTCAGATATCCAAAAGTTGCACGAGTCTCCAAAGCGATCAACAGCGAAAGCTCAACTAATATTTTCACCAGAAAGATGCAAAAGTATAGTATGAGCACCAATTGCTAAGCAACAGGTACCCAGTAGGCATCATTGGCCGACTGAGCGCATATAAGATATAAAGACAGTAATATAGTAGATAGAAAGAAAATAGTCACCAAAATAATAGATAAAGCACAAGGGACTAGCACGGAGAATAGTCAACCAAGAGTTATAAGCATACAATGCTAGCACAAAAGATATACAATCACAGAAACACAGGTGAAAGAAAGAAGAACGCACCTGGAATTCTTGCAACAATAGTATAAGAAGGAGAGAGTTTAGAAACATGGAGGTATATCGGCAACTTCAAATAAAAGGGGAAGAAGGCAAGCAATTTAACATACTCAAGATAGGATCAACATACATAAGGAAATCATATTATAAATTCAACTTTAAGAAGCAAAGACGGAGATCAACCTTACAAGTACAACCCTAAGGTGGAATAACTAAGCCACAAGAACCAAGACTTACCACTCAAAATCATACTAAAGAATAGAATCAGGAACCCACAATCCGCTCAGAAGACCACTCAATAGTGCCTCAATAATATAGGACTCACTAGCCCCCTCAATACTCAAGCCCAAACTCGGAGCCTCAACAGGCTAAAAACTTACCAATCCACAAGAACCAAGGACCACAACTAGGTCTATGAGATGACAGGAGTAATAAAATCTACCTACAGTCCCAACGTTCGCCCATACAACTGAGGAACGCAATCAAGTGAAAACAAACCCTCTGGCCGCCCATACAACCAGAGCGTACACTGAACATACAACAAATAAGGGTGTAATCCGAGTCAAATATGCATGATGATTTGATATGATGAATCTGTAACCAAGTGGGATCGCAGTGTTGTATGTTACCCCCTTTGGTACCCCAAAGGTCCAATAAAGGCGGGATACATGGAAAGACATCTCCCGAGTACCTTTCCTACACCGTGCATCCCCTCTCTCCGATTACCGTCGGCTGGTAGAACTTGGTCTAGAATGGTAGGGTCCATGGAGGTCTACTCATAGATCACATACTAACATGAAACTCAAAATGTCTCAACAATCAGAATCTCGTAGTACGTGCCCAGATTCGATCCTAGTCTAAATCAGTAGTCATGTATCAATAACCCTCATCAAGGGTGCCCAGAGCATATCCGGGTCTAAAGCAGTAGTCATGTCTCAATAACCCTCATTGAGGGTGCCCGAAGCGTATCCGGGTCTAAAACAAAAATCAAGTATCAAAATCCCTAAACAGGGTGCCCGACTCGTATCTAAGTCTAAATCCATAGAAAATAATGTCTAGCGCTATGGTCCAGCCGAGCCTAGTATCAGGATGAAAACCAAAATCAAATTATCATAATATCCTCTCTACTTCGAGAGGTTTCATAAAAGTCAATTTAAAAACCCTTTCGAAGTCATATTACCGAAAATGGGCCCTCGGTCTATGCAAAGTTTAGAAAATCATTTATAGTAGGCTCGAAGCCAAATTAGTAGTAAAACATGCAGCGAAAACCTTTTTCATGTATGATATGCTCACAAACAAGAGAGTAGCCCCAAGTGGCTCACAAATAATTCCTACCAGCCCTGCACAGGCTCAACAACTCTACAACATTCATAACCAGCCTAGAAGGATATATCTATGTCCGGGACTCACGGACATTCCTAAATAACCCACCATCTATGTTCCAAAGTCAATACAAGGCCACACAGGTACACAAGGGTAATATACAAAACTACACGAATACTACAATCATCGTATGAAATAAATGGACAGAAAATATGGGCAAGGTCTAGGGTACCAACCTAAAACAACCCACCCAAGGATACTAATTAATGCAGTTATAGCCTATATATGTAGAGTCTAGGTAGGGAAAATCATAACCTATATGTCATCCAACGAATAGCTGCGGGGATGGTGTCGTCCAGGCTCAAACTACTCTGGGAAGCTCCAAATCACGAAACCACTATCAATACAATAATTTACATATTAAAATAAGGCTAACGATACCCATAATACCATAAATATAACTGGGTTGAAATCCGGGTCACAAACGGGCTCGTGGGCCTCATAACCCAAAATCAAAAATGAAAAATATACATGTGTTCCTTACCATCCCGGAAGAACATGCTTAAAATTTGAGCAAAAATGGACACTAAATGGGGCTCCAAAATAGCCCACCCATTTAAGAATTCAAGGAGAATCAAATGAATGAAAATTAAAAATTAACATGAAGGCTTACCAAATTAAAGACGGGAAAAAGGTCACGAAGCAATGGTGAAGCTGCTTCAAGAAATTGATGGGAAAAAGAGAGAAAATGGATCTTTGGGAGCTGATGTTAATGGTGGAAACGAGTTAGGGAAATAAAATGAAATAAAGGAGATAAGGAGACATTTAAAAGCTTCCAGATACCGCAATTGCGGCACTTTTATCGCAATTGCAGAGGCATATATGAATATTGACCTCCGTAAATGCGGAGAAATCATCGCAAATGCGGAACTCTGCAATTTCAGCCAAAATACCACAAATGCAGCCAAAATACCGCAAATGAAGCATTTCACTGCAAATGTGGTCAAATTCTGCAATTGCGAACCCACCAGATACAACAAAAATTAGCAATAGCCAAAACTTCTATGGGGCATTCCAGGCATAATCAGAACCCGATACTCAAAAACCAATAGTGCTATTAGAGTGAAAACAACATTCTGGACTTAACAGAATTAATGAAACTCCCATACGAGGTTGTCTCGGAGGAATGTTGACCCAAGTCAACACTAGCTAACGCAAACCAAACATCCAAAATAAGCCCGGCTCACCCGGGACCCGAACCAACCAACTACCTAACACAAACTCGGCATTCTGGAGCTAACAGCGCTGATGGAATTTCCATCCGAGGCCATCTTATCCAAATGTTGACCAAAGTCAACCAAACAAGCCCAACTGGCCTGAAAACACAGAATGAGAGAGAATTTCAAGCTGAAAAGCTTTTGGATCCTGACCAAAGGTCCTACTAGACCAAAGTCCACGCTCCAGAGATAATAGAATTGTTAGAATTCAATTTTGAGTATGTTCACCAAGAATGTTGACTGAAGTCAACAATTTTAAAAGCTTAAAGTTCTAAAACAAGGAACGACCAAACAGACCAAATAAACGGCCCGAGCACCAAACTACCAGTCCCAGCAAGCCATAAATGACTTTGGGTCGCTACAGGCAAGCTCTAATAGTATAAAAAAGGCAAACACACGTAAATGATCGGAGGGGTCATTACACGTTCATCCTTGAACTATCAAACAAGAAAAATGAGCCAAGTCAAGAAAATAAATAGTACCTGAATTCTCAAATAAGTGAGGGTATTTATCCCGCATGTCCTTCTCGGTCTCCCAAGTGGCTTCTTCAATTGAATGATACTTCCATTAAAATTTTACTTATCTAAGCTCCTTTGTCCTCAACTTCCGGACATCTTGATCAAGAATGGCAACCGGCTCCTCCTCATAAGTAAGATCCTTATCTAACAAAATTGAATCTCACTTAATAATGTAATCCCCGTCCCCATGGTATTTCTTAAGTATGGATACATAGAATACCGGATGGACTCCTGACAATCTTAGTGGTCATGCCAATTTGTATGCTACTGTAACACCCTGGAATTCGATCCAGCTTTTAAACTTAGAAGAATCTGCAAAATTTAACTTCCCAGGAATTACGGGTCCAAACCACGAGTTATGGTTTGAACCACGAGCCATGGAATGAACCTATGGTTTTAGTTCTGCAGGTCAGTCTCTGGTCTGAGAACTACAAGTGGGTTCTACAAATCGTGGTTCAGTCTATGGTTTGTCTTGTCCACTCGTGGAATTAGATCATAGGACTGGTTATTTCCCTCTGAAAACTACGAATAGGACTATGGACCATAGATATTTCTATGGTCCATCCTGTTGACTTGTAGAGTCAGATCTTCAGCCTGACATTTTGGCCAGGAACAATGAGAGGCAACCACAGGCCGTGGTTTTATCTGTGGTCCGTAGACCTCGCCCGTGGAACTTGAAGCTGAGCTTTTAATTTAGTTCTTTTCCAGCTTTTACCCAGGGGTATTTTTATAATTACCCACCCTTTTAACTCCTAAGTGAGGTCATTTTGACCATTTTTAGTAGGGTTTTATTCCTTAATAGCCTAAAACTCTTCTCATTCTAATAAATCCTATTCCAAAAGGAGAAAGAATTCCTTCAAGCTCCAAGTTCAAGTCTCCATTTCTTTTCCACCTTGGATCAAGCTAGATTCAATAAGGTATGTGGGTATTCAATAAGGCAATTCCTTCACCCTTATGCCAAAAACCCCAATCTTCTAAATTGGTTTTATAAATTTCTAAATTAGGGTTCTTACCCAATTCTCATGGGTTCTTCTATAAATTGTTTCCTCATGATTCTTCTATGAATTCTAACTCTAAATTGCATGATTTTGCATGAATTTTTATAAGTGGTTTCCTATTTATAATTTGAAGGCTAACTCTTGCCAATTTTTAAAATTATTATGAATTCAGTTTATTAGCATCAATTCATGGTTTCTCATCATTTACCCATAATTCATATGAGATTCCTTAAGTATTTTCAAAAGCCCATGCATTGATAATGGTTCTAGCATGAATTCATCCACTTGCATGTTTTCAAGAAAAAATTGGCATGTTTAGAGAACATGACCCCAAGTATTTATGAAAATTGCATGCCTAGTTCTTCAAATTATGAGTTTTAATAAAAAGTATATTTTAAACTATGACCATGCTTTGTTTAAAAGATTTTAACGTATGATCAACATGACATCAGATATGTCCCTATGTTTTATGAAAGGTTTGGCATTTAGATATGCATACCTAAGCTATGAACAATTTTTGACATCAGATATGTCTCTATGTTTTATGAAAGGTTTGGCATCTAGATATGTCTACCTAAGCTATGAACAGTTTTGGCATCGATATGTCACAAGAATTATATGAGCTATATGTATGTTTTGGGAGTAGTATCTAGTACCAAGAGATGAGGGTTCGATTACCTAAGTCCAAAAACTATGTTGCCAGCGTAGGATATGTATCACTCAATAGGCTTATACACGTGGTTCCACGCTATGACTTTATGGTGCCCTTGCCTTAGCGGGGCATAGAGCAGCTTTGCCAACTAGGGTTATATAGTTGGATTATAGTGGCCCATACCTTGGCAGAGTTCGGGGCAGCTTTGCTAACTAGGGTTAATAGTTAGATTCTATGTAGCCCACATGGTCTATTATCGGTTATAAAAAAACTCTCGTATGAATGCTTTCAAGTTTTCTAAGCTTTATGATATCTTATTTTTGAGGTTTGACTTCTATCTCATGCTTTACCTTTCAATTATAACATTTTCTTATGATTTCTCTATTTAAACACTCAGTTTCAAATATGTCTTAAGTATGTTTTCGAGTATGTTTTTATCATGTTTTACTATATTTATGCATATCTCGCATACTCAGTGCATTCCATAGTACTGACTGCATACTTCTTTGTGCTACATCCTATTATGATGTAGATTCTGTAGTCCGCTCCCTAGTTTATGGTTAGTAAATCAGCAGCACATCCAACCATCTTGGTGAGTCCTCTTCCTTTGAGGACTTGGAGTTTATCTTTATTCTAGACTATTAGTTCTTTCTTTCAGTTTTTAGTATTTAGAGTTAGCTGGGGGCTTGTCCCAGCAGCTCATCAGTAGTAGAGTCTTTCAGACATAGAGTCAGATATTCATCTTAATTCAGATTGTCATTTTTAGACTTATATTTTATAAATAGATTAAGTTGCTCATTACTTTAATTAAGCTTCTGTTCTTATGTCTTGTTCAATTTTTAAGTCATGTTAATGCCAGAGAGTTATCTTGAGATCACTTATGATATTGGGTCCCATGTTGCGTCCAGGGGGTAGGCTCAAGGCATGACAAACTTGGTATCAGAGCTAGGTTTAAGAGTTCTAGGGTGTCTGAAAGCAGCATCAAGTAGAGTCTCTTTCATGGGTGTAAAGCGCATCACACTTATGAGAGGGAGGCTATGAGGTATTTTAGGAAAAACTCCATTTCTTTCATATTCACTATTGTGCGATAGAGTTATACTCTATTCACTCCTCTACTCCATTGCGTACGCGCTTCAGACAATGTCTCCATGAAGAAACCCCACGAGGAATGCTAATCCGACCGCTCCAGATCATGAGGTTATGAATGCAGAATTTTGTGAAGCCATCTGTATGTTGGCTCAAGCCATGACAGCTTAGTTAAATGAGAAGGAGAAACTAAAGAAGAGGAAGAAAAAGAACAAGAAGACTAGAACATGGAACCAGTCATATTTTCAGCAGAGGTCATCCGGACCAACCCCATCTTCAGTTATCACACCTGCACTCGATTCTCAGTCTTGTCAGAACACAGCTCTGAAGACCTTGAGGTACTCTCGTTGTAGTAGTTGCGGTAAGTTTCATCTAGGTGAGTGCCTTGCAAGCAAGGAGAGGTGTTTTAGGTGTGTTTAGTTAGGCCATAGGATCAGGGATTTCCCCTCAGCTAAGCAAAGTAACTGTGGTGTTCAGCTCCAAAACCTATTCCCTTCATTGCCTAGCCAGCTGGGTCAGAGTATTCCTCCAGAAGTTGAATTAGGTATATCACTAGATTTTCTTCCTTTATGCATCCATAGTCTCCGGACCCTTATTCTTGTTTGGTTGTGAGTTGTCTTAACTTAGAACAAAATGGAGATAGAAGGGTTGAGGCCTAGATTTTTAGGCAAAGGAGAGTCTTAGACTATAGAAGGAAGTGGGTATTCATGCTAGATTCTAGAGTAGTGTATGTTCTATTAGAGTAAATGATCATAGTACCTTTGAGAGATTGGTGAGAGGTCCATAGACTTAGAAGGCGTAGCATGAGTCTAAGGTGGAGATGGTGGGATGTAGAATCGATAAGATTTTAGAGGCTCACGTAGTGATGCTTTTGGGTGTCGGAACAAAGTTAGAAGGGGAGGCAGAAGCTTATTTCCAACCTAGCATCCTAAGTATGCTTCTGCCACTACGATGCCTTTTGCATGTCTTATGTGTTAGCGCCATGGTCCTATTTCAGATTCACGCTCATATTCAGCTTCTAGAATGACAAGTGATTACTTCAGACAACGATTCTACTCTAACTCTGCCTATGTTGGCCATTCTCTGGTAATTGTTTGCCCTTTTTCCGCCCTAAACACTTTAGCCAACTAATTTATAAAATATATACAAAATATATCGGTTGTGAAAACCTTATGCAATTCTATAAATCCCAGCTTTGTGCCCTGAGGTTCGTTATCTATGTAAACTCATGCCTCTCAGTACGTTTAGTCCTGTTTACTCAGTTTAGTCCTCAGACATGCCTTAATGGCAAATAAAATCATGTTAGGTCATGTATATGCTCAGACCTGATTCTTGAAACAGTTTGCGCTTATGATTTCCTTGCTCTAAAGCCCTTTGACCATTGTCTTTGATGAAGAGGGGTGGTGATCTCCACTATTCATGTCTTACGTTCCCTATATATAAAGTACTCATGCCTATTGCACTCAATTCCCTAAGCCTCACCTTGAGTGGATTGATCACGCGAAGAGTAAGTCAAGATCAATCTATAATCCTTCATTCGTGGCGCTCATGCTCCCACTCTTTTCTTTCAGTAAATCTGGTTTATGTTGTTATAAGTGTTGGGGGAGAAGGCCTTGTAGTATCCTGGCTGGGAGGTAGCAGATTTCTTTCCTTATTGGTGTACTTGTTACACCTTGGCTTCTAGGTGTGGGTGAATTTTGAGGTAAGGATTATTCATGCGAAATAGTTAGATAAGGAATTTTAGTATGTCCCTTTGTAGAAGTTCTTGAAGTTGTGACTCCTAATTATGCTAGGGATAAAGAGAGTAGTCGTGAATAGGGTAAGCTCCAAAACCATAAGGTGACATAGTTATAGGCTTGAATATTGTGATGAAATGCATGTGGACTCTTGCTTTATGCAACTAGTGACCCTTTGTTTTAGGCGGTTAAGGTTAGTTGGTTGTTGTGATAAGGAGAAATACTATTCTTTGAGGATATTCTAGATGCAAGAGATTTAGTAGAGATAGGCTTGGGCATGGAGAAACGGATGGTTAGACTCAGACCTTAGTATCTATATGTGCGTTGTTGAGACTGTTAGTTGCAATTGGTAAGTGTGGTATTTAAAAGAGGATAGTTTTACCGTGTGGCTACTTCTCTCAGTTTGACATCCCTTTTGATTAACTGCAATTTCTAAAATGCATTTGTTCTTTATGAGTTCCAGCTAAGTCCCTGCCCTTAATCCAAACCAGACATCAAGTTAGATATTCATTTTCTTCTCCCATTAGTTGTTCTTATGCTCTCATTGTGCATACATGTCTCATGAATCCAGCCCAGTTATATTTCAGTCAGAAGTCAATTACCGCGTTAGTACTTCAGTCTTTAAAGCTCAGTTGAGGGAGATACTTGGGAAGAATAAGCAGCCATGAAGGCCAAGTACCCTCATCTTTTCCTTCCGGCCCAGTTTAAGTGTAAGGTAATAGTTTCCTCCTTAGCATGTCCCTCCGATTCCATTCCATCGGTTTCTCTAATGATCCTAGCATGCATTCATGTTTTCCGAAGTTAGTTCTATCATGTTTTAAGTTGAAAAGCTCAATTTTCATGTTTATTCTTCAATTTTCCAGTTTTGTTGCTTGGTTGGGCAATTTTCTCTCCAGTTTTCCTTGCTTAGTCTTCATTCGAGGACGAATGATCCCAAGAGGGAGATATTGTAACACCCCAAAATTTGATCCAGCTTTTAAACTTAGAAGATTCTACAAAATTTAACTTCCCAGGAATTATGGGTCTAAACCACGGGCTGTGGTTTGAACCACAAGCCATGGAATGAACCCGTGGTTTCAGTTCTGCATGTCAGTCTCTGGTTTGAGAACCACGAGTGAGTTCTACGGACCGTAGTTCAGTCTACGGTTCATCCTGTCCACTCGTGGAATTAGATCAGAGGACTGGTTGTTTCCCTCTGAGAACTACGAATGAGTCTACAGACCATAGATATTTCTATGGTTCTTCTTGTTGACTTGTAGAGTCAGATCTGCAGCCGGCCATTTTGGCCAGGAACCACGAGAGGCAACCACGGGCCGTGGTTTAGTCTACGGTTCATAGACCTCACCCGTGGAACCTGAATCTGAGCTTTTAATTCAGTTCTTGTCCAGCTTTTACCTAGGGGTATTTTTGTAATTATCCACTCTTTTAACTCCTAAGTGAGGTCATTTTGATCATTTTTTGTAGGGTTTTATTCCCTAATAGCCTAAAACTCTTCTCATTCTAAGCAATCCTATTCCAAAAGGAGAAAGAATTCCTTCAAGCTCCAAGTTTAAGTCTCCATTTCTTTTTCACCTTGGATCAAGCTAGCTTCAATAAGGTATGTGGGTATTCAATAAGGGAATTCCTTCACCCTTATGCCCAAAACCCTAATCTTCTAAATTAGTTTTATGAATTTCTAAATTAGGGTTCTCATGGGTTCTTCTATAAATTGTTTCCTCATGATTCTTCTATGAATTCTAACTCTAAATCGCATGATTTTGCATGGATTTTTATAAGTGGTTTCCTATTTATGATTTGAAGGCTAACCCTCGCCCAATTTGTAAAATTATTATGAATTCAGTTTATTAGCATCAATTCATGGTTTCTCATCTTTTACCCATGATTCATATGAGATTCCTTAAGTGTTTTCAAAAGCCCATGCATTGATAATGGTTCTAGCATGAATTCATCCACTTGCATGTTTTTCAAGAAAAAATTGGCAAGTTTAGATAACATGACCCCAAGTATTTATGAAAATTGCATGCCTAGTTCTTCAAATTATGAGTTTTAATAAAAAGTATATTTTGAAATATGACCATGCTTTGTTTAAAGGATTTTGAAGTATGAACAGCATAACATCAAATATGTCCATATATTTTATGAAAGGTTTGGGATCTAGATATGCCTACCTAAGATATGAACAAGTTTTGACATCAGATATGTCTCTATGTTTTATGAAAAGTTTGGCATCTAGATATGTCTACCTAAGCTATGAACAGTTTTTGCATCGATATGTTACAAGAATTATATGAGCTATATGTATGTTTTCGGAGTAGTATTTAGCACCAAGCGATGAGAGTTCGATTACCCAAGTCCAAGAACTACGTTGCCAGTGTACGATATGTATTGCCCGATGGGCTTATGAACGTGGTTCCATGCTATGACTTTATGGTGCCCTTGCCTTAGCGGGGCATAGGGACACTTTGCCAACTAGGGTTATATAGTTGGATTATGGTAGCCCATACCACGGCAGGGTTCGGGGTAGCTTTTGTTACTAGGGTTATACAGTTATATTCCATATAGCTCACATGGTCTATTATCGGTTATAAGAAACTCCTGTATGAATGCTTTCAAGTTTTCTAAGCTTTATGATATCTTATTTTTGAGGTTTGACTTCTATCTCATGTTTTACCTTTCAATTATGATATTTTCTTATGATTTCTCTATTTAAGCATGAACTCGGGTTTTAAATATGTCTTAAGTATGTTTTTATCATGTTTTACTATATTTATGCATATCTCACATCCTCAGTACATTCCATAGAACTGACTGCATACTTCTTTGTGCTACATCCTATTATGATGTAGATTCTGTAGTCCGCTCCCCAGTCTGTGGCTAGTAGATCACCAGCACATCCAACCATCTTGGTGAGTCCTCTTCCTTTGAGGACTTGGAGTTTATCTTTATTCTAGACTATTAGTTCTTTCTTTCAGTTTTCAGTATTTAGAGTTAGCTTAGGGCTTGTCCCAATAGCTTGTCAGTAGTAGAGGCTTTCAGACATAGAGTCAGATACTCAGCTTAATTCAGATTGTCATTTTTAGACTTATATTTTATAAATAGATTAAGTTGCTCATTACTTCAATTAAGCTTCCATTCTTATGTCTTGTTTAGTTTTTAAGTCATGCTAATGCTAGAGGGTTATCTTGAGATCACTTGTTATCTTGGGTCTCGTGTTACATCCGGGGGGTAGGCTCAGGGCGTGACAGCTACTGGCCCCACGTCTATGAGAATCTCGAATGGGCTGATATACCAAGGGCTAAGCTTTCCCTTCTTGCCAAACCTCATGACTCTGTTCATAGGTGATACTTTCAGCAAAACTTGTTCACCAACCTGGAACGACATGTCCCTCACCTTTCGGTCTGCATACTCCTTTTGCCTACTCTAGGCTACCAATAATTTGGTTTGGATACATCTCACCTTTTCCTGAGCTTTCTTCACCAAATAAGTTCCTAGAGGTTTTACATCACCAGCCTCAAACTAGACTATGAGTGATCTACACCCCCTCCCTTAGAGAGCCTCGAATGGAGCCATGTAAATGCTAGAGTAGTAACTATTGTTGTACAGGAATTCACACAATGAAAAGAACTGGTCCCAATGGCCAATGAAGTCAATCACACATTCCCTCAGCATGTCCTCAAGCACCTGAATCATCCTCTCTAGGTGTCCATCAGTCTGAGGATGAAGGGATGTGCTAAAATTGAGTTAGGTGCCCAACTATTTGTGCAACCTGCCCCAAAATTTCAAAGTAAACTGCGTACCTTTATCTGAAATAATGAAAAGTGGCACCCCATGTAGCCTCACTATCTCCTTGACGTACATCTTGGCCAACTTTTAGAGCTGCAATCCACTCTAACCAAAATAAAATGGGCTAATTTAGTCAACCTATCCACTATAACCCAGATTGAATCATACTTTTCCAATGTTTTAGGAAGATCTACCATGAAGTCCAAAGTTATCCTCTCCCACTTCCACTCGACAATGGGCATCCTTTGGAGCAAACCCGCAGGCCTTTGATGTTCGTACTTTACCTGTTGATAGTTGTGACATCTAGATACATACTCCACTATGTCCTTCTTCATCCCAGGCCACCAATAAAGCTACCTCAAATCCCAGTACATTTTAGTCACTCCTGGATGAATAGAATATCATGAACCATGAGCTTCAGCTAGCACATTCTGAATCAAATCACCAACCCGAGGAACACATACTCGCCCTCTAAACCACAATACTCCACACGCATCAAGTGTGGCATCCAAAGCCTCACCAGACACCACCTTGTTCCAGAGTTTATTCAATTGCACATTCTCAAATTGTTTGGCCTTGATTTCATCCAGAAATGTTGACTTTATTTTAATACTAGCCAATACACCACCTCTTTCTGAAATACCAAATTGCATTAACTTGGATGCTAGAGTTTGAAACTCCCTAGCCAAGGGCTGCTTGGACACCCTCAAATAGGCTAAACTTTCCACACTTACCGCTTTTTGGCTCAATGCGTCTGCCACCATATTGGCCTTACTCGGATTATACTGGATGTCACATCATAGTCTTTTAACAACTCCATCCATCTCCTCTGTCTCAAGTTTAAGTCCTTCTGTGTGAACATATGTTGCAGGCTACAATGATCTGTGAATACCTCACACTTGACACCATAAATATAATGTCTCCAAATCTTAAGTGCAAACACCACCACTGCCAGCTCCAAATCATGGGTCGGGTAATACTTTTCATGAGGCTTCAATTGCCTTGAAGCATAAGCAATCACATTCCTATCCTGCATCAACACAACACCTAAATCCAAATGTGAAGCATCACAAAATACAATAAAATCCTTACCTTCAACTGACAATAAAAGAATAGGAGTTATAGTCAAAAGTGTCTTGAGCTTTTGGAAGTGTCACGACCCAACTACTGGGCCATGAAGGCACATATTTTAACCACCTAGATAGTCAAACCCTTACCACCCAATCCAAGAGGTAAATGGGGGAAAACAAAGTATAACTATAGATAACTTCCTTTTTATACATGAAAATATTTACAACCTTTTATTTCAGGAAAACCCCTTTACAAAAGAATGCAGTAAACCATTTTTACAACTGGAAAACAACCCTCCCTAAGATCTAGTCTAAGCAGGTACAAGAGCTACTATAGGAGTAATATCGAAAAATGTAAGAGGACACATCTCCCACCATGGAAACAAAGACTAGAAGCTGTTGAAAATCACCGTCGTCATGTACCTATGAAACATCACCAACCCTGCAACCAGACTATACCCAAAAAGGTATAGCAAGAGTAGAATCAGTATAGACACATGTACTGGTAGGCATCATTGATTGACCAGAAACCATTCCATACCATCATATAAGAGATTAAGTAAAAAGAATGCAATTAACTACAATACTCCAGCCCTTCAACATCCACCTATACCAAAACCCGATATCAACCCATGCCTTCCTATCCCTTCCGCTGCCAACTCCCTCACTTGGAGGCTCTGCACCCTAACTCCTAGGACTTCCCAAGTCATACTAACCCTTAGACATCCTAAGTCACCTTAACCCTTCGACTTTCCAAGTTATCTTGACACTAGACCGACCTCTAAGTCCAGACTTAGACTACCACCCGTTGCTCAAGTCAACCCCTATGACTAAATATCAACAAATAACCCGACTAACCGCCCAACCAGACCAACTACACTTATGGTGCTACTTACAAGTGTCCAGATCTCTCAAGGACCCCTAGGACAATTTCCCAACACGATAATAATTGCCAGCAATACCGCTCCAGACTCTCATTCTTTCTCCCACTTAACAATAGTATGGGACAGGTTCAACCATTAATTAACAACGAACGATAATTATGACACCTATTCCCTTCCATATTTCCCGGACCAACCAAGGATCCCTAGGACACCACCTACGTGTTCAACATGCAATCCCGACCTATACTAAGACCAACCTCATAATTAATAAAAACACCCGGCCTCTCATGGACTGTTATGCAAAAATCATAATTCAAGAATACCACCTGGTCCACTCATGTAACCATCAACAGAATACAATTAATGCAAGTAAGATCAAACCCATACCAGGCATGGTACCCGACCCAACTATTTGTAAAACGTGTACCAAGCATGGTACCCGAGCCAACTGATAAATATCTTGTACCGGGTGTGGTACTCGAGCCAACTGATAAATATCCCATACTAGGCGTGGTACCCGAGCCAACCGATAAATATCCCATACTAGGCATGGTACTCGAGCCAATTGAATGCCACACATAATCTAACAAGTCAATAAAATAATGAACAACGTCATACTTGTAAACCAACAAGCAATCAAACCCAGTTCATTTCACACAATTGACACAAGATAGCTAGACATTCATAATCTCATTCCCTAAGCATGCAAACAAACACAATACTAAGCAATAGTACATGAACACATATTGCATATTGGGAAAACAGTAACCATCACCTACCCCAACCCAGGTACACATTTCAATCTTGAACCCCGTCCGAAGACCGATGCCCCGTTCACCCCTTCGGATACATGACAAGTAGCTACATTATTTCTGGACTCCTTATAAGACAGATATAACATGGGGAAGACATCCCCTAACCTTGGTACTTCAACCATTCTTGTTATTCTACTTTTTTTACATCAAATCATTTCCAAAAACCCCTTTTTGCTAGTCATTTAGTTACCCAAGCATTTTCGATTCCCCAAACCTACCCAACAGTCTAATTCTCGGGTTCTATCATCACACAACACATAACAATATCAAACAACCCAAAATATGGCAACACATCATCCCAACCTTATCATTTTTCAATCCCAACCAATCCAAACACAACAATCCTCCAGACTCCATTCCCGAAGGCCTAAGCATGGATTCTCTTTTCCATTTATACAATCAATATGAAATGAAAATAGGTCAAATATACTCAATAGAAAGAACCTAGCCTATCTGGATGCCAAGCAGCTGCACGATGCATTTTCTAGCTCCGTGAAGGCATTCCCTGGTGGATGATGAGTCTAAAATCTGTGATTTCATGTTCCTTTAGCCAGAATCCCTCTTCCCCATGGCTCCTAAGCTTTGGAGCATCCTAGGAGTATTTTTGGAGAAACTCTCATATGATTTCTAACTGAGGAGGAGAAGTCTTTTATTAAAATCGCATAGCTGAGCTACTGGTTTCTGCCTTACTGCTATAGCGGCTACTGACCGCTACAGTGGCGGTGCTATAGCAGAAAATTGTCTGCTATAGCAGAGTGACATCAGCACAGAAAAAGTAATGAAAAGTCGAAAATTTCTGTCATGTCACCCCACTTTAAATCAAAATGTATTTTAATCATTCCCAAAATTCATGACATCATGATTTCTAAAATAACGATGGATCAAGTCATTATAGGAAGCTCTCCTCACACTTTTCTGACTAAACAAATGGCACCTCCTTCTGATTCAACCTTGTCAAGTGAGTAGAAATAGAAGCAAATTTTTTGACAAACCTGCGATAGTAGCTAGCAAGATGCATGAAGCTCCTAACCTCAGTCATAGAGCTAGGACAAACCCAATTTTTAACCACCTTAATCTTCTGGGGATCTACCATCACCCCTTTTTTCTAGACCACATGCCCTAAGAAGGCAACTGAAGACAACCAGAACTCACATTTTGATAACTTCACATATAACTGCTTCTCCTTCAAAATTACCATGATAATACGAAGATGACCTGCACGTTCCTCCTTTCTCTTGGATTAAACTAAGATGTCATCAATAAACACTATCACAAAAGAATATAAGAAGGACTTGAAAATACCATTCATCAATATCATGAAGGCTTCCGGCGCATTGGTCAACCCAAATAACATTACTAGGAATTTGTAGTGCCCATACCAAGTCCTGGAAACCATCGTAGATATATCCTTAGGCCGAATTTTTAGCTTATGATAATTTGACCTCAAGTCAATAGTGGAAATTACTGAAGCACCCTATAACTGGTCAAAGAAATCATCTATGCAAGGCAAAGGATACTTATCCTGATGGTAACCTTGTTCAACTAACTATAATCTATGCACATCCTCATGCTACCGTCCTTCTTCCTAATGAACAAGACCGGAGCACCCCAAGGTAAAGCACTGGGATGAATAAATCCCTTATCAATTAGTTCCCATGACTAGGTTTTGAGTTCTCTCAACTCTGCGAGAGTCATTCGATAAGGAGGAATAGAAATTGGGTGAGTACCCGGCTCCAAATCAATACAAAAGTTAGTGTCCCTGTCTAGAGGCATATCAGGCAAATTCTTAGGAAATACCTTCTGAAACTCAGAAACTATGAGAATTGACTCAATCGAAGGGGACTCCGCTCTAACATCCTGAAGATAAGCCAGGAAGGCTGAACACCCCTTCCCCACTAACTTTCTTACGTTTCGATAAACGGATGCCAATAGTAAAGAAATAGAAAACCCATGAGCTGCCTCGTTGAATTAAAAAAATCAGAGCCAAAATTGATGAGAAAACTATACCTTAATGACATGCTCTTGATGTAGAGCAACTTTTGTTAAGCTTCCGAGCTAAGATCATTCACACCCATGGAGGACTTAGGGGCTTTATATCTAATATTCTATGGATTTTGGATAAATTTTCTGGGTTTAAAATGAAAGAGAAGAAGTTTATATGAATGTCCACTGACGTAAAGGCTAGGGGGCCTACCCCACATGCTTGTTTGTGTAGTCTTACAAAAACACAAATATGTCTCTATTCTAAAGTCGTATGGATGAATAATTTACTGCATTGAAAACTAGACTCGTAGATATTCTATTTGATAGGTCATGATCCCTCTGACACTATACAGATTGAGATAAAAGCTCTGAGATGTTCGACTCAAATTTCAAAGAATTTATTAAAGTAATTTATGATAAATTTTGTTGACTTTTATTTCGCAACTTGCTTGACTTTAAAACTTATCATATGATCACTGTGCAATTAGAATACTTCATAGCACATCATTTATGACATATTAAGCACTTTTAGTCTTACTCCAAAATTATGGGATAATTGAAATATTTGAGTGTTATATTCTTCTTCCTCTTCACGCGATTTCTCCTCTTCTCCTATTAATTTTTTTAATTTTTCTACAATGATATTCAAAGCTTTAAACAAGGTATTATTTCTTTTGTTTTTCTTTCTTATTCCATGCTACACCTTTTTTCTAACTTTCTCATAGTAGTAGAATTTACATTATTATTTTAGATTTTACAAATAATCACAAAGCTTGTAATTTCTTGATCATGAGTTAATCTTGGTATAATGTGAGTTGATTTAGATAATTAAATATATTTAAATAGTTGGAAAGATGATACTAGGAACATAAACTTGTTATTTTAGAATTTTCATGACTACTTTTTGATTTTGATTATGTGGGTCTGAGAAAGTGTTGCAATATTACTCATTTTGGTAGTAATTGAGTGTCATTATATTCTTGTGAATTAAACAATGATATTTGTGATAGGTTTAAACCCCATAATTATTGATTGGAATTTGTTATGATGAAATTGATAAATGGGTAGAAATTGAGCAAAAATGTAGACTTTTTTCACATGAACACTTGAAATTGGACTTGAAAGCTTGCATATATGTGAGAATAACGTCCCAAATTATAGTCTTGAAAGTTATGTATCCTATGATAGATGGATGATGACCGTCTTAACGATATTTTAGTCAACTTAGTTAACTTTAAAGGACTATAAGTGTGGGGTAGTTCATATGTAGAGAAAATTAAGTATGGAAAATATTGGTAGGATAATGTTTGATTATGGATGATATATACGGGAAAGTCTGAGTATCCATGATATCAAATTAAGTGTTGGGTCCATAAATTCCATCGTTGCTTAATTTGCTAGCTTCATTGTATGATTATTAATGCTTAAGTTTTTTTAGGTACAATGAAAGGTTCACGATAAAACAAAGGGAAAAAGATAGCTTTTGAGAGCCAACAAAGGAAAAGGGACTGCACAGATCGAGCATCAGGGAGTTCAAACCTGATACATCCTATGGTACCACCACCACAAGTTTTGATCCCTAAAAAATATGGGATCAAGTGGGTTGAAGAGATTCCTAGACTGTGGTTCAAGAAGTTTATGCGAGATATGTACCTTGATGAGGTGTCAATACATGAGGTAAGACTTTATGGGGCATGGGTACATGAATTTTGGTGCACTTTAATTTTAAGGATCTAGGAGAGTGCAACCTCAACCTCATCAGGGAATTCAATGTGAATTAGCACCCAAAAGATAGCCCCTATGATGTAAAGTTTAGGGATATGATGATCTTAGAGATGTAAAGTTTATTTACCGATTGTTAAGGGCACCAATTGTCACATATCCATCGTATTGGATGATACACCATACACTTTGTGGATTGTATTTTACTGCTAGATGGGCTCACAAGAGGACTGATGGGACACATGTTGAGATGTGAGTATACCACAATAGTCACTAGAGACCGTGTGTGTTTGGTGTACCATCTAATGATGGATCAATCGATCAGTATTGGTGCTATTGTATAAGCAATGGTGACATAATCACGGACTCGAGGTGGCTGTAGTTTCTTTTTTAGAGGGACCTTGACTAGGTTTCTACATCAGCAACATGCCATGGAAGAGCTAGCAGATTACTATCTTGTGAGGGAAGGTGAGCTGGATGATATCACCACAGTGAGAGCACCTGAGGAGGTTGATGGATTGTCGATGAGACCTTTGGAGCTCCATGGTAGGGATGATTGTATTACTAGATTGATGTATGGAAAAGCGAGTCTTTAGCTGCCTCTTAGAGGAGCTGCAACTGAGAAAGAGATTGAATAGTTAGAGTAGTGGTACCCGCTCAATACTCATGCACAGATTACGTGCAAGATTGGTCCATAGTTCAAGGAGCCTTTAGATGACAATATCCCTACCCCTCCACCACCAACCCACCGCTCTGATGGTGATGATGATATCTTGAATCATGATAGCAATGAGGGTGATTTTGAGTTTGCACCTACAGACGATGAGGATGAGTGATCGGGGAATTCTTTTTACCTCTCTCTTACTTTTGATTTTATTTGAAATATTGGGACAATGTCAATCTTTAAATGTGGGGTGAGAGATTAAGAAATTCTATTTATTTGATATTGGATTTGCATGATTATTATGCTTGGATAATTTTTATTTTGGTAACTTGATCATTATTTTGATTTGATCATTATTTTGATTTATTTTATTCTTTCTAGAAAGTTCATGTTAATTCGGTTTATAATAGTAATGATAGGACGTAATATTCTAAGTAGTTTAGTAATTAACTTATATTGTAGTAATTTTAATTAATTAATGTATCGTATCAATAGTCAGTTTTATTCATACAACCCTTGATTTTTATTTTCAATTTTTTTGCCAGAGAGTCCTTTGAACCATATATCATAGTAAATTTTCTTAGTTTTTAGACATTTTTTAAAAAGAATTGTAGTATTTTTTTCTTTTTAGAATTTGAAAGAGTAACCCAAATGCCTTAATAAGTTAGGTACTTGATCTAGATATGCTAAGATTGTATTAGGTATCTCTCTAAAAGATATTGTACATAAAAAGATAGATTTTCTAGTTAAGACGCGAGCCCTAAGATTGACTCTAAACGAATAAAAATGGGCTTAAAATGTATTCATTGAGTTGTGTTGTTAGGTAGAGAATTAATAGGGAGCCAATTTTTATCGTTTATGTGTCACTGTATGGTGAGTTTTTATATTTTCCATATTTTGTATTGATATCTAAAATTCGTTTGATGTGGGTAAAGTGAAACAAAGTGAAGATTCATAGGATATAATTATGTTATTTCTTTGTTTAAACTCAGATTCTGACTATATTATTGCTAACTTTTCATTATCCATAGTTAGCCCCCTTCAACCTCTTTTTAGACTATTTCTTGGATACTATTATATTTTCCCCTTTTTTGATTAACCTAACATTAATTTAATCCAAAAATTTTGTAGTGCACTTGAAAGTTAAGACTTTAAAGTAAAAGTAAAAAAAGGATGGTGAGTCAGTGGGAATTGGTGTAGGAAAGAAAAGAAAAAAAGTTATAAGAGTGGTTGTGTGCATAAAAGGTAGTTGTTGTAGTAAGGTGAGCAAAAAATAAATTAAAAGATAAAATATAAGAAATTACTCCTTGTTAACAATGTATGAAAGAAGATGAAAAGTAAGAGATGCAAGAAAGTCAAAAACGGGTAGTTACAAAGAGATATTGAGCTTTAAGAGATCAAAAAGTTTCAAGTCTTAAAAGTGCATAGTGAAAGTAGTCACTATTTTTATGAAATATTTTTTACCTATCCCTTAGCCGATATTATAATTAAATAAAAGATATT
Source organism: Jaltomata sinuosa (assembly GCA_003996215.1). NCBI lineage: Eukaryota > Viridiplantae > Streptophyta > Magnoliopsida > Solanales > Solanaceae > Jaltomata > Jaltomata sinuosa. The sequence continues at coordinate 7,477 of QJPP01002580.1, read as the reverse complement.
TTGATCTTATGTTTCTATACTTTTGTTAACAAAGCATTACACTAAGGGCAAGCCTATGGTATATCTTGCATGCATGTGAAGTCATTTGTGAGAGTGAGTGTGATTGGTTTATTTATATGGCCCAAGAATTTTCATATATTGTGAATGTGGGGGGCATCTCTCTTGAAGTAAGGACACATAGATGGTGTTAACTTGGTGATCTATTTAATTTCTTTGCTTGACCACATGATTTTGATTTGCCCCATGTATAAGTAAGAGAGTCGGTTCTAGAGGTTGCGTCGTCTAGATAAAATCTTTTTGTCATAAATTGTTCAATGTACTATGTTTGAGAGTTATTTGCATCTTGAAATAACTTTAAAATCTAGATATAAGTAACTTATTGAACTTGCATAGTGAAAAGGACCTTAATCTAGAAGTATGGTGCTTGTTCAAGGATGAACAAAGGTTAAAGTGTAGGGTTGTGATGCGGATCTAATATACACTCCTTTTCACTATATTTTGCACATATTTAAGTTTTGTTTTGAGAATAATTTAGTCTAATACTTATGGTTTATGTTTAATTTCATGATATTTCACCTATACAAGGTGTTTTGTGCAATTTACATTAAATAAGCAAATATAGGAGTAATTTAGAGCATAAATGGCTAATTTTTGCAAAGAAAAGTCCAGGAGGTAAAGCCGGAAGATCGCAGGGCGAGCTCTAGAGCTATGTGAGGTAAAAAATACACAATCTCAAAAGTTGACACCGTAAAGAGATCCCCAGGGCAAGCAAGAAGAGTTCACAAGGCGAGCTTCAAGGCAAGCAAGGGGAGCTCGCGCAGCTAGCAAGGCATGGCGGAGGGGCATTTTTTCACTTTTCCCAATCTGACTTGGAGGGTTCTTTTAGGTATTTTTAAATATTATAAATATCCCTTTTGGTCATTTTTAACATATTTTTTGGTTAGAGAAAGATTAAAAGAGCACAGAGTTCATCATACCACTGAGGGTAACTTCTTCACTCTTTTTTTAACATTATTATTTCTTTGGAATCGAATTATGAGTGGCTAAAAGCCCTCTATCAAGGGGTTGGTCGTAGTATGAACATCATAAGTTGTATATAGATATTTTTACAAAATTTACTCATATATTTTGTTCTCTTAATCTTATGCTTACTATTCTATTACTTCGTGACCAATAGGATAAATGAATAATTTATAAAGGAACTTGTGAGATGGAGACTAGAAATAGAATGTGGGTTAGGGGTATAGGATGCGTCAACTAACAAATTTACGGCTAGGATGGAGACATATATACCTAGATTGCTTAACTTGGATGAAATACTGGATGATAACTTATTTTCATTCAAGTTAGTTCGATTATCCCCACTCAATAATGTAGTAAGAAGACCAATTCAGGTAGATGATTAGAGCGTTTCCAGAGCCCATGACCATACTATTAACCCTGTGATTCAATAATTTGTTGGATATCTTAATAATATGTCACACTCCAACCTTGGGAGATGCAATTAGAACTTGATGCCATACATGACCCTGAGTCATTTCTTCTGGATATGTACGCTACTGGCGCATTTCAACTACACCCAAAAAATACAAACAAGTATATCTCTATTTAAAATAATTTTCTATTAATTATAACATATTTAAAAAGTTATATTTATTTTACCACAAACCTACGCAATACCCGAGTACGTACGTAATAGGTAATCTATTTTCACCTTCCCTCCACGTGTAAGTGGAGGGAGTGTGCATCATTTGCTTAAGGTAGTTAGTAGCCAACACATGGCATTTAATGGTATCAATAGGTGGCTATTACCAATTATTAATTACTATGTATAGTAGGTAGGACTTTATTTTGAATAAGCAGAAAGTAACATATTCTCTATATATGCTTCTGCATCACGAGTTTCAATTGGCATATGAAAATAAATACAATATACTATCCATATATCTACGCACACCAATCGTGAAGAAAATTATAGTGAAAAATATATTTTGATGTTATATTTAATCGCCAAAAGAAATTTGATTATCTACGTCAAGTTATTCAAGCTCGAATTCGAGTTTGATTTTGTTTCAGAGCTTCTCGGAGCAATTCAAGCTTAGACATCATCGTTCTAGCAGCTTGTCATCGAATGACAGGTAGGTTACGGTCTAAACTCCCTAGACTTAGCATATATCGGATAAAATTGTACTAGCTGGCATCCTTGGGTTGGATTATTAGGTTGGTACCACAGACCTTGACCGTTTTATTCATGTCCACCTACTTTTGTTCCTCCGATGCTTGTAGTACTTGCCGATATATTTTATTTATCCTTGTGGTCCTGTGAGGCCTTGTTGACTCTGGAACATAGAAGGTGGGTAATTGGGAATGTTCGCGAGTCCCGGACATAGAAATATCCTTCTAGGATGGTTATGCTTGCTGAGTAGCTGTGGGCCTGTGCAGGGCCGATAGGTTGATTATGAGTTGTTGGGCAAAATTTGAGTTGATCATTCATTTCCATGCATATAAAGAGGATTTATCCATGTTTTACTATAGTTTTGGTTTCGGGCCTACTGGATTTGTTTTCTAAATCTTGCATGGCCCCGGGGGCCCATTTTTGATAGGAAATGAACTGAAAATGGTTTGATTTAACTTATGAATATTCTTGGGGTAAAAGAAGGATAAATTATAATTTCTATCACCAGTTTTACTATTAATGCTAGACTCGGCAGGGCTGGGGTACTAGTTGAGTTTCTTACTAAACCGAGATGATTTTAGTCTCGGTCGAACCGAGCATATAAGATAACTTTCGACTGTTTAGACTCGGTTATGCCCGGGCACCTTTGGAGCGGTTTTTGAGATATTTTCCCACTACTTTATTCTTGGAAAGGGTCTGGGAATGCATATTCGAGACTAGGTCTCTATCTTGAACCCGGACTTGCTTCCGGATGATATGTATTGATACTGAGTTTTAGTATAGGGTCCGGGACCTCCATGGACCTTGTTGTCTGGGCCCGGTGCTTTAGGCTGCGTGTGCCAAAGGGAGGGTCTATGGCCGAGTAGAGGTATACGGGCAGTGTCCTTACATGAAACCTACCTGCTGAGCCCGATCAGCACCGAAGGAGGTACATACTGAGTTTCTATCCCACCCTGAGGTTATCATGCATCATATCATCCAGTGTTTGAGGTTCCACCCTTGTTTGCTATTTGTTGATTGTACGCTCTGATAGTATGGGATGCTGGAGGGTTTGTTTTCACTTCATTGCATTTCTCGGTTGTATGGGCGGTCGGGGGACTGTAGGTAGACTCTTGTTACTTTATACTGATACTATCCCCTGTCACGATTATGATTTTGAGATATTACTGCAACGTTGTTAGTTTTGGTTTTGAGATTGATATGATTAGTTTGATTATTGATTCCTATTTTATGAGAATGTCTATCTTTATTCTTCTCTCCCATCCATTATACTTGAGGTTACTAGTATATCGTCCACTTCTTAAGCCTATTATATATGTACTATTATTGCGAGGGTCCCAGGTGCGTCATTTCTTACTTTCACCTAAGAGGGGCACCGGCACCGGCACCGGTAGTACCGGACCGGTATTAACCGGAACCGGACCGGTACCGGCGCATCCTTCCGCCGGTTGGCCGGGAACCGGGACGGTACCGGTACCGGTACAACCAGGATTTTTTCCCTTGTTCGTCCCGGACCGGTACCTACCGGGACCGAACCGGACCGGGACCGGTCCGGTATACCGGGTCCCGGTCTTTTTTTTAAAAATTTTTTAATTAAATTAAAATTCGGTTATTTATAATTGAAAAAGTTTCAAAATATATAAGTTATTTTATATTTCTTTTAAAAGTATAACTTAATAAATTAGATTTTTTTTAGAGTTTAAATTTTAAACTCTAAAAGTTTAAAACTTTAAATTTCAAATTTTAAACTCTTAAAATCTTTTTAAACTTTTAAGTCTTAAGTCTTAAGTCTTAAGTTAATAACTTACTTACTTAAGTTTGAAACTTTTTAAACTATCATTTGTTAAACAACTTTTTTAAATTTCAAATTGTAACTTAAGTTTGAAACATTTAAAAATTGAAATATATAAAAAAGACTTGTATTAAATTGAAGACAATAATTAAAAAAATTAAGGCGAATAGCCTATAATTTTATTCATAAAAATTAAATAATACAATTTGTATTACAAATATTAGAAGAGAACTTAATCTACGCAGCCACCTTCTAGGAAGGGTTCTGTTTGAATTAGGCCTCGAACTATCATACTAATATTTGAATCCTTGAAAATAGTCTTGACGTAGAGTTTCTAACAATTCTCTCGTAACATTTTCTGGAAGTGGTTGTTGTGCTTGATCCTCCAATGCATCCATGCCGCCTTCACTAGAATTTACCAAAATATTATCTATATCATATTCAAATTGGACAGATAAACTAGGACGCCCATAATTCCTTCGCTCGGCATTGATCCAATCTCTAAACAATACCGATATCTCCAAGCTGTCCGATGCTAATGAATACCTATGCTCCCCAATTTGATATCTTGCTGCACTAAAAGCGCCCTCCGAAGCTACTGAAGATGCTTGAATAGCTAGCAAATCTCAAACCACCGGTTGAAGTTTTGGAAATGACTTGCCGCGAGTCTTCCACCATTCCAAAAGTTGAGGTTTTCCTTGTGCATCCTTAATGCTTTCCATTCCCTGATTAAGATATTCATCAAAATCATTCCTTTCATTAGAAGTAAGACCAAGATAATTTTCCATCATATCATCAATATCATCTTCATTTGAATATCTACGCCTAGAACTTGAAGGTTCTACATTATGCACTTCATCATTTATTCTACTAGAATTATACAAGTCATACAATTTTCTAGCTTCAATTCTTATGCTATCTTTAACATCGGACAAACTAGGTAATTTGCCCTCTTCGGCAACTTCGTCACCTTGGATACTTTGTTGATATATAATCTCTAAAATATCTAAATTAGAATATATTCTTTCAACCATTCGTGATGCACTTATTTCTTTGTAAGTTGGGTTTAATAAACAAGCAGTTAAATAAATTTGAGGAATAGGAATAAAATATTTTCTAAATTTTTTAATCATTGCATTAATAGAATCTTTAAACCGTGGAATATTTTTGTATTGAAAAAATTTATCAGAAATAGCACATATATTTGGTAAAACTGAACAAATAGTTGGATAATAAAGTCAAGATATTTGTTTTGTAGCTAAATAAAAAACTTTTAAAAATTCTTTAAGTTCATATACTTCTTTCCAATCAGTGTCAGTAATTCTATAATCAATATCTGAATTGTGAGCATTCCAAACCATTTGTAAAGGCTGTCTATATTCATAAGCAACTTTAAGCATTTCATATAAAGAATTCCATCTAGTAGACACAGTTTTTGGAATTTTTCTAGGGGGGAGTTCTAATTCACGACACCGATTTTCAAACTCTACACGCCTAGACTTTACTTGACATTTAAAAATAAAATGGCATGCAGCTTCACATTTTATACAACCATTATTATACATTGCTACACCATCTCTAATAATTAAATTATATATGTGTGCAGCACACCTAATATGAAAACCGTCAATATAAATAGGGCAAATTGCCGGTTTTAGTTTATCAACAGCATTTGTATTAATAGAAGCATTATCAAGGGTGACACTAATTACTTTATTACAAATTCCATAAAATTGTAAAACATCTATAATAGTTTGAGCTATGTAACTACCGGTTTTCAGCATTTCACAACATTTATAACCTAAAATTCTTTTTTGCATGTTCCAATTTTCATCAATCCAATGACCAGTAATAGTGAAATAATCGTTACCATTAGGACTACGACCCATATCAAAAGTGATAGCCATTCTACAAGTATTATAGTTAAATAAACAACGAAGATATTGTACATGTTGTCCTTGATAATCAAAAATAGTTTTTTTAATAGTATTTCTTGAAAAACCTGTGAAAAAAGGATTATACACTATTTGAATATAATGAACAAAACCGGGATTTTCAGCAAAACTAAAAGGCAAGCCACAAAGAACAATCATTTTAGCTAATTCTTCAAGATCTCTTTCTCTACTATAACTGCGATGTGTACTAGGGCCAGCAACATTAGAAGGGTTTAACTGTGATTGGATCATGTTAGAGGCCCCTACTCCTACAGATGCATCGGGAAGGGGAGTACCATATTTTTTTGCAACGGCTATAGCCTGAGCTTGCAAAAATTCATTTTTACAACATCCCAGTAAATGATTTCTTAAATGTCCCGTCCCACCCGACTTTCCCGTAGTTTTATGATTCAAAATATATTTACATACTTTACAAATAGCTTTAGTTTTATCATCACTTTGAATCATAAATTGCCACACAACAGATTTTTTAGGACGTTCAGCCTTTGGCTTAGCCCTAGTAGGATGTACAGGGGGAGGGGGAGGGGGAGCGGGAGCAGGAGTGGGACTAGTAGCCGTAGGCGGCTCTGTTTCATCATCATCATAAGTATCATTACCATCATATTCATTATCATATTCTACTTCTTCATCTAGCTCTTCATTAAAATTACCAAACCTTGTCTGTAAAAATTCATGATCTAATTGAGTATTTCTATCAATATTAAAAGGAGTTTTATCAACATGTGTAAAATCATCCATATTTATTCTTAATTCAGGTTGTTGTCTAGTTTTAGATTTGGATTTAGAAGAACTACCGACTTTAGTTTTTCCGGTTACTGCATTAGTCAACCTACCAAAAAGTGTTTTTTTACCTTGGCCAATATTTTTATCACCGGATTCCATATTAAAATATTAATAGTACGCAAATAAATAAATACAAAAATTAAATGCAAAAAAATAAACAAGTAAAGAGATGAAAGTTGGAACGAATGTACCAAACGTCTGCGTAAAAACAGACGTGTATAACCAAAAGCCGAAATTGATAGATGAAACTTGAAGCTTGAAAATTGCTCCAAAATAATCCAACAAATAAAATTAACAATTTAATAGAGACTATTAGAGAATAGAGAATAGAGAGTAGAAGAGATTGAGAGTTGAGAGAGTAGATGAAGAAGAAGAAATTTTGTGTAATAAATAATGAAGGGGTGGGGGGTTTTTATAGTTAAAATTTAGGACTAAAATGTATTTTTAAAAACTTTGGGGTATTAAAAAAAGTTTGGGGGGCAGGGGGGTGTTTTGGGGGGCTGTTTGGCTGTTCTAGCCGTTGGGTGGGCCCCACTGGCCGTTGCCAACGGCTACCCAACGGCTATTTTTTTTTTAAAAAAAAATAAAAATAAAAAAAATTTGAAAATCGTCCACCGGATCGAACCGGACCGGACCGGACCGGTACCGGGACGATCCGGTAAATACCCCCCTTCCGTCCCGTTACCCCTTCCGTCCCACCCCTCAACCGGACGGGACCGGAGTCCACCGGACCGGAACCGGACCGGTAATGGACCGGGACGGTCCGGAACC
>QJPP01002579.1:147500-311246 GCA_003996215.1 Jaltomata sinuosa | reverse complement strand
TTCTATGCTGTTGAGTGACATGAGTATCTCCAGATTTATGACTCATGCTCACTAGATCAAGGGGTACAAGCTTAGGGAGATGGTTAGAGAGAAAAAGAGAGTTAGGTCCGAGTGTTCAGGTTTTGTCCATCAGAGGTCCAGTGGTGGACATCGCTCCTCATTTCAGAAAAAGTCATCAGGACCCGTTCATTCTTCTTTTAGTTCTCCTACCCAAGACTCGAGGCCTCATCATGATCAAACTGGTAGAGGATCAGGTTTCTATTCGCAGTCCCAGGGGAGTGTTGCTAAGGGATCTTCCCATCCTATTTGCAGCAAGTGTGGGAAGAATCACCCGGGAGAGTGTCGTTTAGGCACATGTGCATGCTTTGGATGTGGATAGGCTAGACATATGATTAGAGATTGCCCTTCGGCTAAGAAGGGGAAGGGAGGTGGTAGGACTCAGTCTACCCCATCAACTTCAGGAGGTCAACCATCCTAGCAGGGCACTGCTTCTAGTTCTAGTAGTCAGCGCCAGAACCGTCTTTATGCTATGTCCTCTCGTCAAGACCATGAGAGTTCACCGAATGTTGTCACTGGTATGTTGAAAGTCTTCTCTCTTGATGTGTATGCTTTGTTGGATCTTGGTGCTTCCTTATCTTTTGTGACCCCTTATATAGCATGCAAATTCAAAGTTTGTCCTGAATTGCTTTTAGAACCCTTTTGTGTTTCTACCCCTGTTGGTGAGTCAGTTCTAGCCAAAAGAATCTACTGAAATTGCCCTATCTCAGTGCTTCACAGAGTCACTTCTGCGGATTTAGTAGAGTTGAAGATGACTTATTTTGATGTTATTCTGGGCATGGATTAGTTGCATGCTTGTTATGCTTCGGCTGATTGTCGTACTTGGATTGTCAGTTTCAAGTTTCCAAAAGAACCCGTCTTAGAATGGTAAGGTAGTCCCCCATCCTCGAAAGGTTGTTTCATACATTATCTTAAGGCTAGGAAGATAATTTCTAAGGGTTATGTTTATCATATAGTTTGAGTTATGAACACAGAGTTCGGAACCCTATCCCTTCAGTCTTTTCCTGTTGTGAATGAGTTCACAGAAGTGTTTCCCGAAGATTTGCCCGGAGTCCCTCCCGAGTGGGAAATCAACTTTGGGATCGATCTTCTTCCAGATACAAATCCTATCTCTATTCCTCCCTATAGAATTGCTCCTGCAGAACTTAAAGAGTTAAAAGATCAATTGAAGGATCTTCTTGATAAGGGTTTCATCAGGCCTAGCATTTCTCCATGGAGTGCTCCAGTCTTATTCGTGCAAAAGAAAGATGGTTCCCTCAGAATTTGTATTGATTACCATCAATTGAACAAGGTCACAATCAAGAATAAGTATCTCATTCCTAGGATTGATGACTTGTTCGATCTGTTTTAGGGTGCTAGTTTCTTCTCCAAGATCGACCTTAGATTCGGTTATCATCAGCTTCGTGTTCGAGAGTGTGATATTCCAAAGATAGCCTTCAGGACTTGGTATGGTCATTATGAATTTATTGTTATGTCTTTTGGTCTAACGAATGTCCCTGCAGACTTTATGGATTTGATGAACTGTGTGTTCAAATATTATTTGTTTATGTTTGTGATTGTTTTCATTGATGATATTCTTATCTACTCTCAGAGTGAGGAGGAGCATGCAGACTATTTGAGAGTGGTGTTGCAAACTCTCAAGGACCAATAGTTATTTGCTAAGTTTAGCATGTGTGAGTTTTGGATGCAGTTTATTGCTTTTCTGGGTCATATTGTGACTAGAGATGGTATTCGAGTTGATTCTCAAAATATTAAGGTAGTAAAGAACTGGCCTAGACTCCCTTCCCCGTATGATATTAGAAGCTTTTTGGGTTTGGCTGGTTACTACAGGAGATTTGTAGAAGGATTTTCTTCAATTGATGCTCTTTTAACTCGATTGACTCAGAAGAAGGTGAATTTTCAATAGTCTGATCTATGTGAGAAGAACTTTCAGGAATTGAAGACTAGGTTGACCACAGCTCCAGTGTTGGCTCTACCCAAGGGCCTAGATTACTTCGTTGTGTATTATGATGCTTCTAGAATTGGTTTGGGTTGTGTTTTGATATAGCGTGGTAAAGTTATTGCTTATGCCTCTAGACAGCTTACGGTTCATGAGAAGAACTACCCTACTAATGATCTTGAGCTAGCAGCCGTGGTTTTTGCTTTGAAGATTTGGAGACATTACTTGTATGGGGTGCACGTGGATGTATTCACCGATCATATGAGTCTTCAGTATGTGTTCACTTAGAAGGAATTGAATCTGCGAAAAGGATATGGATTGAGCTTCTTAAGGATTATGACATGACTGTGCTTTACCACCCGGGTAAGGCTAATATTGTGGTGGATGCACTTAGTAGATTGTCCATGGGTAGTGTGTCTTCAGTTTAAGATGGAAGGAAGGAATTAGTTAAGAAGGTTCATAGGCTTTCTCGGTTGGGAGTTTGCCTTATAGACTCGACATAAGGTGGTGTTATTATGCAGAATGGTTTCGAATCATCTTTGGTAGCTGAAGTAAAGGCAAAGCAAGACAGTGATCCTATTTTGTTTCAACTAAAGGGTGCAGTCCTTCAGCAAAGGGTTGAGGTTTTCTCCCAAGGGGGAGATAGTGTGCTTTGTTATCAGGGTCGATTGTGTGTGCCAAATGTAGATGGGTCTAGACAACTGATTCTGACTAAGGCTCATAGTTCCAGATATTCTATTCACCCCGGTGCCACCAAGATGTACTGTGATCTACGGGAAGTCTATTGGTGGAATGGTATGAAGAGGGACATAACCGGTTTTGTGGCTACGTGTCCCAACTATCAACAAGTGAAGGTAGAGCATCAACGACCGAGTGGTATGACTCAGGATATTGACCTTCCTACTTGGAAGTGGGAAGTGATTAATGTGGACTTCATTACGAGTTTGCCTCGTACTCTAAGGCAACATGATTTGATTTGGGTGATTGTCGATTGGATGATTAAGTCATCCCACTTATTGGCTGTTAAGACTGCGGATTTAGCGGATGACTATGCCAGACTCTACATTCGGGAGATAGTCTGATTGCATGGTGTCCCATTGTCCATTATTTCAGATAGGGGTACTCAATTTACTTCTTAATTTTGGAGATCATTTCAGAAAGGTTTTGGTACTCAGTTGAAGCTTAGCACAACTTTTCACCCACAGACGGATGGCCAGGCAGAGCGTACTATTCAGACCTTGGAGGATATGTTGAGGGCTTGCGTGATTGACTTCAAGGGTAATTGAGATGATCACTTACCTTTTATCGAGTTTGCCTACAACAAGAGTTTTCACTCTAGCATCCAGATGGCTTCTTATGAGGCCCTTTATGGTCGAAGGTGTAGGTTTCCTATTGGTTGGTTTGAGGTAGGTGAGGCAGCTTTGATTGGTCCGGATTCGGTTCTTGAGAATATGGAGAAGGTTCAACTTATTAGGGAGAGGTTGAAGACTGCTCCGAGTCGATAGAAATCATATACGGATGTGAGGAGAAGAGAGTTAGAATTTGAAGTTGATGATTGGGTTTTTTCTAAAGGTGTCACCCATGAAGGGTGTGATGAGATTTGGCAAGAAAGGAAAGCTTAGTCCCCATTTTATAGGTCCTTATCGGATTCTGAGGAGAGTTGGTAGCGTTGCTTATGAGTTGGATTTGCCAACAGAATTAGAAGTGGTTCATCTAGTTTTCCATGTTTCCTTGTTGAAGAAGTCTGTTGGTGATCCGACCTTGATTGTTCTTTTGAAGGATTTAGGTGCGAAGGATAGTCTCACCTATGAGGAGGTTCCCGTAGAGATCGTTGATCATCAGATTCGAAGGTTGAGAAACAAAGAAGTCACTTCGGTAAAAGTCCTTTGGAGGAATCAGCTAGTTGAGGGAGCTACTTGGGAAGCAGAATCAACCATGAAAGCCAAGTACCCTCACCTCTTCCCTTCCAATTCTGTTTCGGCTAGAGGTAATAGTTTCCTCCTTAGTATGTTCCTCCGATCCTACCCCATCAGTTCCTTTCATGATCCTAGTATGTATTCATGTTTTCGAAGTTGATTCAGTCATATTTTAAGTTGAGAAGTTTGGTTTCATGTTTATTCTCCAGTTTCCTGTTTTGTTGTTGTTTGGTTGGGCTATTTTCTCTCCAATTTTCCTTACGTAGTCTTCATTAAAGTACGAATGATCCCAAGGGGGAGATATTATAACACCTCGGAAATCAATTTAGCTTTTAAACTTAAAAACTTGTAGAATTTTTGAACTTCTAGGGATCACGGTTCAAGTCCACGAGTCATGGAAGAGACTCGTGATTCCAGTCCTGCAAACCACCCTCAGGTTTGAGAACTACGAGTCAGTTTCATAGTTCGTGAAAGTTTCCACTGGTCGTGGAACCAACCCATGGAAGTCAGACAGAGGGTTGGCCTTTTCTCAAAAACCACGACTGTGTTGCACAACTCGTAGAAGTTTCTATAGGTCATCTTGTTAATCCGTGAAAAATGATCCTCAGCCTAAAATCTTGGCCCAAGAACCACGACTCCAGTCCATGAGCCGTGATTAGTTCTACGGTCCGTGGAAGGGACCCGTGGAACTTGAAGCCGAGTTTTAAATCAGCTTCTTTTTAATTAAGTCCCAGGGGTATTTCAGCCATTACCCATCCTTTTAACTCCTAAGTGAGGTCATTTTGGCCATTTTTAGCATGATTTCTAAACCTATTAGCCTAAGTCCCTTCTCATTACCTCATTCATTTCCCAAAAAGAAAAAGAACTCTCTCAAGCTCCAAGTTCAAGTCTCCTAGTCTTTTTAATTTCAAGTGGGTTAACTTCAATCAAGGTATGTGCGTATTCAATAATGGGTTTCTTTCACCGTTGTGTCCAAAGCCCCTAATTTCTATTTTGATTTCATGAACTTTCAAATGAGGGTTCTTATCCAATTCCTATAGGTTTTGCTATAAATTGCCTTCTTATGATTTTATTATGAAATTTTATTAAATTACATGATTTTGCATGGGTTTTTCCATATGAACTCTTATTCCATGAATTGAAGGCTAATTATGGTAAATCCTACATGCATGAATCGATTTAAGTAAATTGGGTATTTGATAGTATGTGTGATACGCCCAAATTACGACTCCAAATACGAAGCGTAAACGGTCGCTGTCAAATATAGAACCCAACTAAGGTTGGGGTCGATCCCACAGGGAATAAGGTGCAAATTAAATCGATAGTGAATTAAATGACTAGTAGTCGATAGTTTCCGGTAAATTGGGGGGTGTTGTGTGAACAATATTTAACCAAAGTAAATAATAATGTGCGATTAATAATTAATATGAGAGTGAACTAGGGAAGTGTTCACCATGGCGTCGTAACAACTTCGACTCAAGGCTTAACCGGGTTCTCTCTATATGCATATCACGATGTGATTGAATTCATGGTGTCGTCTAAACGTTTCTCAACCAATTAGACAAATTTCCTTCTCAATTCTCTCGAACTTGAAAAGGTGAACTTTATCATTTCAATCCTAAACATCAAGTAGATTAATCTAGTTACAGCATTAATCATGAGACGAGAGTTGGTAATCTCGAATCCTTGTAGTTAATCACATTTCCCGATTTTAATCTCTTTACTCAAGCAAATTTAAACCTAGGCATGTTCTAATGTTTGCAACCACTAGAAAACGTTAGTAAGTAAATGATTAACCACGTGACAACATAAAGATTGAACCCTACGCTACCCGGAATCTATATTGCAACATTTGCCATGGCTCCCACAACCCTAGTTGTGGGAAGTTAGTTACTCATGCTATTAGGAAAAGAGAAGAGATTTATATTCATAATAAAGCGAAAAGAATCTTACAATAGAATGAACACAAGCTTCACTTTATCCAATAACAAGAATCCAAGATCCCAAGAACAATGGAAGAACAAGATTGAAGAAGAAGACAAACGTATTTTTTTTTGTGTTTCTTCCTCTCAAAGTCGCTCAAAATGATATCCTAAAATATTTTCTAATGAATTTTTGAATACCCTAATGAAATAACCTAACTTAGGTATTTATAGGAGTCCAGGAAATAAACCCAAAAAAAGTTCGGAATCCGCGTCGCGCGTACTGCCTCAACTTGACGGTCTGAGTGACGGACCGTCGCATGCTTGACGGACCGTCACAGTGACCGTCGCCACTAGGCAGTGTGCTGCCTCATCTTGACGGTCTACTTGACGGACCGTCGCATGGGTGACGGCCCGTCATGGTGGCCGTCACTCTTAGGCAGAGTGCTTGCTCAACTTGACGGTCTTCTTGACGGACCGTCACATGTGTGACGGCCCGTCATGGTGGCCGTCACTCTTATCCAGAATTCTCTTTTTCGCGTATTTCCTTCCGTTTCCATGTTTGTCTCCATTTCCTGAAAATACAACATAAAACATCAAAAACGACGACGGTTGCTTGAAAACTCACGATTATTCTTAGTTAAAGGAGTCAAATGTGCCGTAGAATGGCGGCACATCAATGTGTTCTCATAAATTATTAAGCAAGTGCATGCCTAGTTCCTATGTTCTATGAAATTATATGTTATTATGAAAATTGAACTAGTGTCCTGCAAGTTTTCAAGTTATGAACTATTATGCAAGACAACAAACCCGATGTGCCATCAATGCTCATGAATTATTTTTTAAACCAAGATTCGTGAGTAGAATGAAGATCTGGGTTATGAACATATTTATGAACAAGCCTTGACATCTAGATATGTCACATGTATGTGAGACCATATTATATATTTCAGGAGTAGTATTTAGCACCGAGCGATGAGGGTTATAGATAACCCAAGTCTAAAACTATATTGCTACCGTAGGTTGCCCTTCGTTGCTTATGAAAGGATCCTTATGACATGGTTCTGACCTTGGCCGGTAGGACAACCTTTTTCAGTGTGGGTGCATAACACTGGACTCCATGTAGCTTAGCATGGTTTATGTCGGTTAAGAGAAACTCCCACATGATTAATTTCAAGCTATGAAGTTATATGATACTCTACTTTGAATCTTGACTTTACTTCATGTTTTATGTCTTATATCTTGATAATTTCTGATGCTATATCTTTTTACGAGCGAGTTCTTTTTTAGTATATTTTAAGTATATTTTCTTAACATGATTATGCATATCTCACATACTCGGTACATCCTATAATACTGACGCTTATTTTGCACTACATCCTCTTGATGATGCAGATTCAGGTTCCCTCCCTCAGGCACGTGGCTAGAGACCGTAGGCCATATCCAATCAGTTTTGGTGAGTCCTCATTGTTCGAGGGCTAGTTATGACTCTATCTAGTGTTGATTATTTACTTTCGTACCTTGAGTTAGCTAGGGTATTGTCCTAGCAACTCTTTATGTCATATGTAGAGGCTTTTCAAACATAGACAATATTCGGGTCTTCTTCGAAACATGTTTCTCTTGATTTTATCTTATGGATTGAGTTATCTAATTCTTATCATGCTTCCACTATGTTTAATTGATATACCTAAGTTATGCTATGACCAAGGGTTAGCTTGGGGCACTTGTGGTCCCAAGTCCAGTGTCGCATCCAGGGGATAACTTCAGGGCATGATAGATACACGAGCAATTATCCTGCAGCCATTGGATGTAATAACCTGTAATGTAGCAAGAGAACTGGTTTAATACTCTATAAGTGATTAAGGAAAATGGGGAGAATTTTTTTTCTAAGTGTTGGCCAGAGAGGCCACTGTCTTGCGGTCTTCCGCTGTAGCGGATGATCGTCCGCCATAGTGGAACCGCTATAGCGGAAAATTATCCGCCATAGTAGAACTGGTATAGCGGAAAAATATCCGCCATAGCGGGACCACTATAGGAGCCCCACCTGCTATAGCGGTCTTCATCATCCCAGAACTCCAAGGGGTGCAACAATGGCTCCCCTTGAACCAAAATTCCTTTTTAAGGATCTAAGTTCAAATCTATATGCCCAAGGTGTCCTTATTACTATTTCTACAAGAATTTGGGCATTATAGCCCTATTTTCGTCCAAATCACAAGCTTATTCCAAGAACAACCCTTTACCTTCCCCACTATTCTTGGCCCGTTATTGGCCAAAAGTTACATAATTCTTATGCCCAGGATGGTGAGGAGGCATTTTAGACGTAAAGGAAGAAACCATGCTTCGAAAAATCGCCAATAAACAAATTCAAGTTCAAGTTCAAAACTAACTACAATGTATACCCCAAGTCACTATTTTCTACCCCAATCATATCTATAATCATGCGGGGAAGTAAAGTAGCAGTGAGAACGATTGTTACCTGGAAATTCCAAAGTCGAGAGCGTAGTGATCGGGAGGAAAAAGGGAGAGTTTGGGTTGAAAATAGGAGAGAATGGGGAGAAAACTTGTTTCTCCTGTATTTCAATCTGTTACCAACCGTTATAGCGGTCGGTACTCTGCTATAGCGGAACTGCCATAGCAGTATAATATCCGCTATAGCGAACGATAGTTAGTTTTGGGAAGGAAAAAGTTCTCCCGGGTACTTTCAAATTCCTTCGCTATGACACGATGCGAGACCCCAGATTTATTGGGTGCTCGGGGAAGGTCACGTGTAATTTTATTTGGGAGGCTCGGGAATTCCTCATCAGAGCGAGATAATATTAATTTTTTTATTGGTTCGACTAATTAGGGAGAAGTTCGGTAACATGC
Source organism: Jaltomata sinuosa (assembly GCA_003996215.1). Lineage (NCBI taxonomy): Eukaryota > Viridiplantae > Streptophyta > Magnoliopsida > Solanales > Solanaceae > Jaltomata > Jaltomata sinuosa. The sequence continues at coordinate 302,547 of QJPP01002579.1, read as the reverse complement.
GTAGGTTCGTAATTACATAGTCACTTGGGATAGTGAGGGTCCCAGGCTAGTTCATTTTGCCCTCTTATGTCTGAGATTGTTCGGGGATAAATGATGGGTAAATTAGTATCTGTTGTAACAACCGGATCCATCATTACTTTAGAAATCACGATATTAAGAAATTACAGGAACGATTTAAAAAGGTTTTGAATTAAGTGGGGTGACATGATGGAAAATTTTAGAATTTTTGAAATCATTCGGACTGACATCACTCCACTATAGTGGAATAAATACCGCTATAGCGGTAACGCTATAGGCAAAGGCCGTCCGCTATAGTGGAACGATGGGAGGCAGTAGCCTCAGAATGTCTTTTTAATAAAAGACTTCTCCTCCTCAGTTAGAAAACATATGAGGGTTTATCCAAAAACCCTCCTAAGCTGCTCCAAGACTTGGGAGCCATGAGGAGGAGGGATTATGGCTGAAGGGATGCGAAACAATGGATTCCAGGATCATTATCCAGCCAGGAACGCCTTCACGGAGCCAGAAATGCATCCTCGCAGTTGCTTGGCGTCCAGGTAGGCTAGGTTTTCTTATTGAGTAGATTGACCTGTCTACATTTTTATACTTGTTGTATATTTGAAAAAGGAGAATCCATGCTAAGGCCTTCGAGTACGGAGTCTGGTGGATTGTGGTGTTGGATATGTATGAATTAGGTTTTGGCTGAATTTAATTACTAAATATTGTCGTATCTTGGGCTGTAAATGTATATTTAGGTATGGGAAAATGATAGAATTCAGAGACTGGGATGTCAAGAAGGTTCGGGGAACCGGGAATTCTCGTGTAACTGAATGGCTAGATAAAAAGGGAAATCCTAGATAAGGATTTGGGAAATTAAATATACTAGTAAGAAAGTGGTTGAATTGCTAAGGCGAAGGGGTGTTTTCCCCATATCGTAGTATCTAAGGAGGAGTTCGAGAATCAACGTGTCCACTAAATATGTGGTAAAGGGGGTGAACGGGGGTTTAGTCTTTGGACAGAATTCAAGGTTGAGTTTATGTACCCGGAATTGAGGTAGGTGATAGTTATTGATTCCTGTATGCATTGTATATTCGTGTACTTTTGCTTAAGTATTGTATGAGTTACATGTAGGGAATGATTTAGAAAAGTCTAAGTGTCATGTAATTAGTCTTGTGAAATAAACTAGGTGTTATTACTTGTGGGTTTACAAGTGTTGATTGTTCATTGTTTGTGACTGTGGATTCTGTGTGACACTCGGTTGGCTCGGGTACCACGCCTGGTATGGAATACTAACAGTTGGCTCGGGTACCAGGCTTGGTATGGGATAACAAATAGTTGGCTCGGGTACCACGCCTGGTATGGAATATTAACTGGTTGGCTTGGGTACCATGCCTGGTACGGGTTTATTTTATCGCATTGTGCATTCTTGCAATGGTTCCATGAGTGGACCGGGTTGTGTTGCTGAATTGTGATATTGCATATGGTTCTTGAGAGGCTAGATTATTATTATATTTGATTGTGAGTTAGTCTTGGTGTAGACTGGGTTGTATGTTTAACACTTAGGTGTTATTAGGGGGATCCCAAGGTGGGTCTGGGCTAGGTAAAATGGAAATGTTTATTGTTGTCTTAAGTTATTGATCATGGTTATAAAGTGGATTTCATGGGGTTGATAAGCTAGCGGAATGACTGAGAGTCTGGAGTGGTGTGACTAGTGGGTATTTCCATTTAGAGAATTGTCTAGGGATCCTTGAGAGGTCCGGATACTTGTGAGTGGTACCATGAGGGTAGTGGGTCTGGATTGACAGTACTGGATTATTTCTGGGTGTATAGCCATAGGGGTTGACTAGAGCAACAGAGTGGTAGTCCGAGTCTGGACTAGGTGGTTGGGATAGCGTGTAGGTGACTTAGGAAGTCTAAGGTTAAGTGTGACTCGAGAAGTCGTATGTATCGTGGAAAGGCTAGAGTAGTAAAGTTGGAAGCGGAAAGGCTAGGCAGGGTTAAGGTGCGAGGTCTAAGTATACGATCAGGTTGAGACCAGGTCTGGTGAGGGTAGAAGTTGGAGGAGGGGTCTAATGGAATTAATTACATGTTTTCCCTTATTTCTATTACATGATGGTACGAGTGGATTCGGGTTGATCGATGATGCCTACCAGTACGTGTGTTTGTACTGATTTTACTCTTGCTATACCTTTTGGGTATAGTCTGCATGCAGGGTTGGTGATGTTTCCCAGGTTTAGGATGACGGTGATTCTCCAGCAACTCCTACTTCTCATTTCTATGGTGGAGTTGTGCCCTTTCTACTTAAATTGTATTACTCTTGTAGTATCTCTTGTACCGGCTTATACTAGATTCTAGGGAGGGCTATCTCATATTATAAATGATTTTCCGCAAGTTCTATAAGTCGGTTATTTTCTAAAATTATTGTAAAAAAAGTTCCATGTATTAAAAAGGGTTTCATTCACGACTTATGTTCTTTCCCGCTTTGCCTGTTGGTTCGGGTGGTAAGGGTTCTCCTATCTAGGTGGATTAGAGTAGGTGCCCGCACGGTCCGGTAGTTGGGTTGTGACATCTTCTCTGGCTTTGCTTGTTCTTTGTTTAGTGTTTAGCATTGTTGTCCTGTTTCCATTAGAATTAGATTAGTCTTAGTTTCATTAGCTATAACTATCTTTTGTTAAATTTAGTAAATCCTCACTCTTTTAGCTTCTGCTTATAATCTCTGTATATTGAGTAAAATGTTTATTGATTCTTTATGTATCTAGATCCTGTAGAGTTATAAATTATATACCTATTTTGCTAGCTTTGTTTAATTTCAGCATTTAGCTGATAACCATGAATCCTATTTCCCTTTCTGATTTACTTTGAATCTAGTAGCTTTAATCCCTTCGTGCCTGGTCGTATATGAATTCTCGAATTAAATTTACTTTGAAGGGATGAAGTATTTGGTAGCAAAGCCTATTTTTATGCTCCCTATCCTGCTCATTCTTCTTACTTAGTCTTGTTTGAGAAATTATGTGATCACATGTTAAGCCGAGTGTGTAATTTAATTTTATTTTTATTATTGCTCAGTTACTATCAGACTCTAAATTGGTTTTTTCCCTTTCAGATCTATAACCCAATTCATCGGGCTGCCTTATCTTCATCTTTGATTTCCCCCATGTCCTCTTAGGTTTCCACATTATAGAAGTTGAGTTTGCAGTCATCGAATAACATTGTTATACCAACAATCTTCAACAACTGAACATGAACATAGTAAGACATTTGGGAATGGAAGTGCAAGAGTCGTAGTATGATATATGGGAAATCTCGTGCAAGAGTTGTCTAGTAATTGCATTTCCTCCTTATTCTCGAAGACTTTGGTAATATCTCTATTGTACTATTATGTTTATCTTGTTTGTTGAGATAGATATGAAAATATACCATGTTATATATCTGGGACTATGTGAAGGAAAAGATGATTAATTAGCCTGCTAAAATGACTAAGGGTAAATGGGTAATGCTGATTTCAAGCAAATTAAGACGTCCTGCTAAATTATATTGCTAGTATGAATATAAATCTTTATTGCATATAACCTGTCCTACATATAACCTTGATGTGAGTAAAACCTTTTTAAATTCCCGCATTCAAGAAATAAGTTCCATAGATGAATCTGAAAAATGGCTTTTGCCAAGTATGAGGTATCCTTCTATGCTAAGTTCCACAGATGAATCTGGAAAATGGCTTTTGCCATGTATGAGGTTTCACAGGTTAACTTTCTATTTTATTTGTATTCTTTGGATTGAATTTGACAATCATGACGAGATTTGATTTTTCGTTGTTTGCATTATATAGTATTAATGATAATATACATACTTTGTTCTATGCTCATTTCTGTGCAGGTTATTGTTGTTGTTTTGCTTCAATTTTTTAATCAGGTTTGATCTTGTTTAGTTCAACTTTGGTCTCATTTTTATGTAGATTATTGCTGTGCTATTTTGCTTCAATTTTTGGATCAGGTTTGATCTTGTTTGGTTCAGCTTTGAGATCAGTTTTGTTGTTGTTTTGCTTTAGTTTTTTCTAATACTTTGATAGAGTTCTTGTCCAGTTTTTTATGCTAGCTATTTTGGTCCTGGTTTGATGCAGTTTTTGTCAAATTTTTGTTCACCATTGATGAAGAGCTATAAATCTTAAACTTGTTACCAATACAAGCATTATAGAGATGATTGAGTTAGCCATTTTTGTTCACTGTTGATCAAGAGCTATAAATGTATTATTCTTTCTTAATCTTTACAAAGATGATTGAGTTAGCCATTTAATTCAAAATTCCTCTTCAAATATTGATTTGAGCTATAACCATTTCAATGGTCATTTCCATTTAAAAGCATTTTCATTAGTCATAATATGAGTATGTTCTGGTTGTATTTACTTAAATATTTCCAGTAGCTAGATGAACCTATGTATAACTTAAAAATCAAGGTTTTTACTAGTTTTGAAGAGCATGAGATTTTTACTATAAGAAAGGGTAATGATATTATTTATCCTCTTTTGTAGGTGTCCAAAATGAAGAAAGAGAAGAAGAAAAGTAGTGAAGACCTTGACTTTACTTAAGAAGATTTTTGGGTTGTTGATAGATGTTCTAATATTGTTTTTGCTAACGAATATTTTGGAGCTTATCGTAACTCTTGAAATCATGTAAAATTTAATGAATCATTTGGATTTGAGTACATTTTGCTTTTAGGGATATTTTTTTATAGCTTGTTGGATGTTTTAGATTATGAATAAAAAATTTTATTTTGTGATTTATATAATTTGTATTGTATTATAATTTTATTATATATGTAAATGCTAATTTATGATCATTGCAATAGGACCACAAAAGCATGAGAATTATTGCAATAGGCCGTGGAAACCATTGCAATAGGTCATATAAATCGTACCATTATAATAGATTCATAACCGTTACAATAAAGGTCTATAGCAACGATTATAAATCATTGCCATAGACATATATATTCGTCGCATCAGAAGGAAGAATAACCTTTGCTATAGTTATGTTTATGGCAAGGATTTTTACCACCCATTGCAATAACTGTTGCAATAGAGCTATGGTAATGCGAGCTAGTGCGGCGGATCTACTAACCGTTGCCTTAGTGCAATGACGACGATTTTAGGGCCTACTACACCGAATTTGATCCTGTTGCTATAACACTTATTTCTAGTTGTGGGAAAATAGGGCAGGCATTCTGCCCCGCGCCTTACCGCTATAGCGGTTGTCACTCCGCTACAGCGGTTCCACCATAGCGATAGAAAATCCCACTATAGCGGGATCTCTATAGTGGTGCAGTTCCTCTATGGCGGTCCCGACGGTAACAGTTCAGAAATTTGAAATTTCTAGCAAAGTGCACTCATCCCCCTTTCCAGTTATCATTGTTCAACCCCCCTCAATTCTGCCATGGTCTTAAACAACCCCCAAGACCATTCCTGGCAATGCGCAGATCAAAACTTAGCATCCAATTATCACCAATCATAAAAGAATTACACAAGAAAATTAATCACAACAATACCTTTTCGCTATCCTGCAGGGACAAATCCATTGTTCCCATGTTCCCAACCAAGTCCTAACTGTCCTGGAACCGGATTTTCCTACAATTGTAAATCTTTTTCCCTCACCATCTAACTAATGATGAGTCCCTTTCAAAAAATAACATGAAATTTTAACTCCACACACATAGCATTTTATCACAAACCAATCATACCAATTCAAATTATGAATACCTTTAGATCCACAAATTCACAGCAAGGCAACCAATCACATACCAACCAAGTAAGTCATACGAGCATTGTAACATACAAACAATTCAGTTTTAAGATACAACGGAATCGAATCACATAAATTACTCCCTATTCTTCCCATGGATGACCATTAGCCGATCGTCCATGTCTTACCACAGCCTCTCAAGACAGATACTAATTGGAACCTTCCCGGTTCTAACTTCTCTTACTTGTTTCATTGCAACCAGAGTCCAATGACATCCTGCATGTCGTTAAGATACCAATTGGACTCAACCCATACAAGCAAATAAACAGTCGCATGAAAAGAAATGAAAGAAGAGGGATGTTTCCTAGAATGCTTGAAAGCTTCCCAAAGATTAGATGTGGATGTCAACACACTAATCCGCAGGACTCTATTCGATATTTTGCTCTTGTACTGGGAGACCGGTGACCTGGGATCTGATACCATCTGTCACAACCCAACTACCGAGCCGTGCGAGCTCCTACTCTAACCACCTAGATAGATGAACCCTTACCACCCGATCCAACATGTAAATGCGGAAATAAAATGATAAACCATAACTCACCTCTTTAATACATAAAAGATTACAACTTTCTTTCAGAAAACCCTTTCTTTTTACAACCTTGAATACAATAGACCAATTTTACAACTAGAAAACGACCCTCCCTAAGATCTAGTCTAAAAAGGTACAAGAGCTACTACATGAATATTACAAAAAAAATGTAAAAGGGACACAACTCCACCATAGAAACAAGAAGTAGGAGCTGCAGGAGATTGCCATCACCGTGTACCTATAAAATATCACCAACCCTGCAACTAGACTATACCCAAAAAGGTATAGCAAGAGTAGAATCAGTATAAACACACGTACTGGTAGGCATCATCGGTCGACCTGAATCCACTCCTACGATCATATAAGAAATCAAGGAGAATACATAAGTTAAATACTTTCAACTCGTCAACGTCCATACCTACCAACCTTAACCTTACATCTGCCCAACCACCTACCTATACATCGGGCCTCAAACCTTCCTGTCCATTCCGCTGTCAACTCCCCCCTTTTCTAACCTCACACCCGGCACTACGACTTCTCAAGTCACACTTATTACCTAGACTTCCCAAGTCACACTGATTACCTAGACTTCCCAAGTCGCTTTAACCCTTAGACTTCCCAAGTCACACTTATTACCTAGACTTCCCAAGTCACCTTAACCCTTAGACTTCCCATGTCACTTTACACTAGTCCAACTACTAGTCCTGACTCGGACTACCACTCCGTTACCAAAATAAATTCCTATGACCAAGCATCCACTAATAACCCAGCTAACTGCTGTTGACACCCAATTTTCCCCTCCATATTATTTTAATAAATAATATATTTATGAAAAATAAATGTTTTAAAATTACCTTAGTAATTTGCCACCCATTTTTAAGAAAAACTATCTCATATATATTATTATTTTATAAATTCAAATATTTTATAAATCTACAAATATTTATTTCATGTTTTGAGTCGTTCAAAATTATTTTACTTCAAATAAAGTAGTTTTAAAGAAATAAACCAATTTTGGTTAATTTTAATTTTTACTCTTGCAAATAAATATTTTTTCATAATTTAGGAAGCTTAATTATTTTACTAATTACTAATTAACCTTATTTTATTTTTTTATTACATTTTAAACTAATTTATATAATTTTACAAATTAATTCTTTTCAATTTAACAAATTGTGGCTATTTTGTTAAGAATGGCTACAATTGGAATTTTTAAAATAGCCAATTTGAGTAAAATAATGTGGCAATCCAAGACACCTTTAATTAGCCTATCCATGTGTGCCACGTAGGCATCACATGGATTTGTGTTTCTTTGCTTTTAATCGTGGCCCTCCAATTTAATCCAACAGTCATGGATTTATCAATTTTTTGCCTTATTTAATATATATATATATATATATATAATATTATATATATTATTTATTTATTCTTTTAATTCTTATTCCGAATTAATCTTGACCGTCCGATCAAAATCAGTCAACAATTACCAAACCCCCAACATCTCTTTCTCTCTCCCCTCACACGTTTATTTCTCTCTCTCTCCTCCACCCCCAATGTTTTCTCTCTCCCCTTTTCTCCAAAACACGTTTCCCTTTTCCCCGTTACCCAAAACGCGTCCCCCTTTCCCCAAAAAACCAAATCAGACGCGTTTTTTCCTTTTTCTTCCCAACTCCCAACGTTCATCTTCCTTTCCCCTTTCTCTCCCATCTCCATCTTCCTCCCAAAACAACCCCAAAACTTTCTTCTTTCTTCTCCTCTCTTCCCCCTTGTACGAAAATGGCCCAAAATAAAAAAAATAAAAAAAGAAACGCTGCCCCCCCATCTGCCTTTGACCGAGAATCTTCCATTTTTGGCCATCCCAACTCGTGATTCCGGGATGGCCAGAAATCAGGCCCGTTTCGGTGCAAAGTGTGGATTCAAATTTCGAATCTTTCTCCTCTCTTCATCATGATTTTGGTTTAATTTTTGTGTTCAATTCCGGACTTTCAAGTCCGGATTTTCCCTATAAATGGTGGGTTTTCTATCCATTCAAAAAAAGATCAAGGAATCAGATAAGAAATCACCCATAAAGCATTCAAAAACATCCAAAAAATATTTAGAATTATCATTGAACAAGAGAAACACAACGAAAATAATAAAAAAAAGGGCAGAAAATTCAGAGATCCTTTTCTTTGGTTTTGAGTTCGAGTGTTGGCCGGAGAACTTGACGTCGAGCCTCTGTTTTGCTTCCCAACACAAGGTAAAAACCCTTCCTTTACTTTAGTTTCTGTTTTTTTTTTTTTTCTTTTTCCGTAAGATATATTGTTCGTAAAAGAAAAGTATGTATCTCGTTTTATTTGTTGTTGGTTGTATATGGCTGTTTTTCTGAGCAAAAACATAAGATATGTATATGGAAAATATAGTCTTGTTTTTGTTGCTTTGGGCGATGCAAAAATCTAGTAGTGAAGTTAGTCGGCTAAATCGATAACTTAATCTTTGTATTATGTTCGATATCGTTTCTTTGGATGATGGGTTGATTTTCTCTTTGGGTTGTAAGAATATTTGAAACATTATCTTTGTTTCGTTCGCAACTACGTATGGCTGCCCGGGCATGAAAATATAGGATATGTATGGGATTTTATTTTATTTTAGGAAGATTGATTTAATAGTGAAGTTGGTGGATTAATTCGTTAATATGATTGTTATCATTTTTGTTGGTTGGCTGGTTTCGTGTAAACTGGAAAGGGTATATGTATGCTATGTTGCGTTTCTTGAAGTTTAAAGTCTTAAGGTAAAAGTTTTCAATAGGTTTTTTTTTTAGTCCCGAAAAATGTTTGTTTAAGATATGAATGTATTTTTGGCGTTTGTTAAATATTGTGGTCTTGCTTGCGATCTAACTTTTCTTTAAACACCTTAATCCTAGTAAAAAGTGGTTAAATTAGTGTATAATGTTAAAAAGAGGGCCGCCCGTATTTTAATATTTTGGTTTTTAGCTCGGATGAATTTTGGGAATACTAACTTAAGGAATTCATTATAAGCCAACGTAGTAGTTTGGTTCCCTTCTAATCTTCCGGTTACTAGTGTTATCTTTTTGAAGTGATTTGTTCATAACTACTTATTTAATTGAAATGAATAAAAATAATAAAGATTTATATAGCTACTTTGTTGTGTGCTTTGTTTTCTAATAATCGACTAGTGTTGAAGTTGTTTGTTTTACCTAAGATCGTTTGTTTATAAAAAATGAAACAAAATATGGTTACACGTTGTCTTTCATATATGCTTGTGTATTTACCAAATAGCATGTTTGTTTTCCTTATCACTTTATTATTATCTTGACATATTTCTACATTTTTTGCAAATTTTGTTATTCAAGTTACTAATCCTTATCATCTTTTTTGTGTTACATGAAACAACCGGAGAGCTGGAGTTCTCATTTGAAACTCATTTTCGGCCCAATATATTTGGGTCGAGCAGCTATTAGGAACTATCGCGGTGCTCAGAGTCGTTCTTTAGAAGTTTAGTTTCTCCAAAGGAACTTGGTGTATCTAGCCCCTTTACATTTTTTTTATTGCTTTTTTTTTTATGCTTACTTGAATTGTTTTAACTAACCTTGTATTATTTGGATATTTGGTTTTTTCGTGATTTTGATTAACGTTTATTCTTCGGCTTATAGTTTCGTGGATTACTTTATTTAGTTTGAAATTTCGAAAGTGAGTTTCCTTCACTCTTTTAGTTTAGGCAAATGTTTCGGGTTTTTCCTTTTAAATACTTTAAAAATTAGTGAGTAAACACTTTCAAAATAGTAATAATAAATAGTAAATAAAACAGATTTTTCTTAAGGATTAATTAATGTACGCTTGTTTCAAGGAAAACTTGTTTAAATAACTCGCGGTAGATTTTCAAAAATCACTAATTAGCGATTCAATTTATTTCAAACAAATATTTAGTCATTCTTGGGCCATAAACTATAGATATCTAATCTAGGCAAGCCATTTTTATATTTATTTATAACCTATGTATTATCTTATTCTAACTACAATATTTTACAAATATTTTTGTTATACTCTATATATATATTATTTTTTTTGAAATTTTTAGATTTTTAAGGTCTCAAAACGCAAGGTATATATGTCATATGCTATCTACTACAAGGTATATATTTATATTTTACTTAACCATCTTCCTACTTAAATTATACATATATTATTTTATCGCAATTACATTTACGTACATAACACTTTCTTTCATATCTAACGCATGTTTATTTTTCACTTTACAAATAAAAGTCTTCTTTATATGAAACAAATAATTTTCATTCTCTACTCAAGTCTTCAAATTATTCTTTTACATGAAATATATTTACAAAATAAATAAGATTTTTTTATATTTTTCTCTATTACCGGTATACTTATTTCCTACATGTTTTTTTTACTTATCCAAATCTTTTAAATAATAAACTTTTCACATGATTTCTTATATTTTAAATATACATACGCCATCTTCATTTTATTTTTAATAAACATGTCATAAACTTTCAAAAACTCTAAAAACTACATATATTTTTACTTTACAAAAAGTATATTTGTATAAATAATATCTTCAATTTTTACGTAGCTTTTTAAGTATATATTCTTACAAATCATAGAGTTCTATATATTATAGTTATGATAAGAATATTACTATTAAATTTTTCATATATTTTTGACATATACATATGTGCATTTTCTAACCATAAATATTTTATATTCTTTGTATATTGTAGTAGCATGTGTCATATATCTTGAACTTTCTTTAAATTAATAAAAAGTCTTTTTATCACCTTTTTAAGCAAATAATGAACAAACATTTTCCCAAATATTTTTTCTAAAATTGAGTAACCAAAACCCTTACTCAGAATCTCAAATGTTTTTGAAAGACCAAAACATAGTTTTACAAAAAAGTGGTTTCCTAAGTTTTTCCTAAAATTTAGGTGGCGACTCTAAAAAATAAAATTTTCAAAACCAGAGAGTCACGACGACCATATGTTGTGCACTATTTCGGCCGGTTTGAAAGAGGGCGCGACAGCGTGGCGACTCTGCTGGGGAATAACTTAGGTTTTTACCTTAGCATGCTTAGTTTAAAAATATTATTCGGGATGTTTGTTTATTTTCAGTACATTATTTGCTTTATTTATGTTTATATCATGCTTTGTTTGAAAGGACGCAAACCAAATCCAAACTTGCGTTTCTTATTTGTCTGATAAACACTACTTGTTACTGCTTTCTCACTTGCATTTCTCTATCGAGTCTTTGGCCATACACATTTCACACACTGTGGTACACGCGGGGTTTTTTATGCCCCCCCAAACCTTCTTTTGGATTCCTTAGTTTTAGAGTCGGTGCAATTAGGTTAGTGTGCCGTCTCGCAGTTATTCAGTCCTACTCTCAAATCTAGGGAAATACTCTTATTCTAGAAATAGGTCATGTTGCATAGCCCTAGGCAGGACGATCCTTGGGATTGACACTGCATTTAGGAAACCGCCCTTGTGTCAACGGATTTTTCATAAAACCCAACGATATATACTTTTGTGGGAGATTGATGCAAATGATCCAAATTAAAACACATAATGAATTTGGGATAAACAAACTTATCATACCCTTTACCCTTTCTTTCAGATGGAAATCAACCAAAACTTACCCAACATCCAAATGATCTTCTCAGCTCCCCATAACCTAAAACACTGGTGGAACAACATCAGGACTCCATACGGACACGAGATTGTCAAACCCTTGGGAACTCTCACTGCGTTGTTGGACATCCAAGCCAATGAGATGCTAACAAAGTTGCTGATTGAATTTTGGGACCCAACCACCGTGATATTTCAGTTTGCTAACTTTGAAATCACACCTACCTTGGAAGACGTCAGTAGCCTCACATATCTGGCGCTTGAAGGAAGAGAACCAGTGTTGCCCTCAACTATGTCCGGAAGAAAATTTCTACATGTTTTGAGTCTAAAAGTCTTCCCGGCCCTTAGGAATGTAGAAAAAGGATGCGTAGGTTTGAACTATCTCTTTCAGAGATTTGGACGTCAAGAAAGATATAATGATTATCGTCAGGAGTTCGCTTGTAATAGAGCAAAATAGGAGAGAATCCGACCTGTGGCTTTTGCACTCACTTTCTTGGGTATCATGGTTTTCCCTAAGAGGATAGGCCGCATCAATATCAATTTGATGCCAGTTGTCCTTGCCCTGTTCAATGGCTCCAAAAAGTTAACATTAGTACCAATGCTTTTGGCGGAATTACTCAGAGCTTTGTCCGCCTGCTCAAGAGGATCTGATTGCTTTGGCGGATGCAATTTGCTACTACAAATTTGGGCGGTAAAGCATTTCTTCCAAAGAGAACAAGACAACAATAACCTGGAAGGAGTCTGCAACAGGATGCAAAGCCATGAACAGAGGTTGAAATTTTGGAATGCACCGTTAGGACGAAAAGAATGGCGGGCCTATCTGACGCATCTCACAGGAGATGCCATCCAATGGAAGCTCCCTTGGATCACTGGAAGAGCATTACTGAGGAGGTATACCAGCTATTTTATCAAGCTGATCGGGTTAGAAGGGATCCAACCATATGCTCCATTTAGAGTTTTGCGCCAATTTGGCATCATTCAGGTCACACAAGGAACCTACGGAGGTCGCTTACGGAGGAGAGATACCTTCGGCCAGGATTAGAAGACTACAAGAATCATGGATGAATATACTCTCAGCAGATATCGGACGAACAAATTGGTGCACCTCATAATATTATGCGTGGAAAGTAGAGGGAGGTCCCATAATGCGACCGAGCTGGGAAAGGATCCCTGGGCTTATCGACTATGACATGGTGACTCAAGTTTCAAGGGAAATAATACCTCATATGTTTATCACCACCTCCATGCGTCGACATGTTATTCCGGGATCAATTAACGATGAGATACCTCTGGACAGTCAGGATGATATAAGAGAAGATCTAGGGGAGGAACCTGAAGATCAATCTGAGTAAGGATCTTTAGTGTTCGTAGAAGAAGGTGATCCGGATTATCAGGAATGGCAGATGAGAGAAGAGGATTTTGCAGAATACCACCCATGGCCCTATTTTGACATATATTATGATAGTGATGAAGGTCCTACGTGGCCTTAAGTTATCCTTTCTCGTTGTACCCCTTTCATATTCCCTAAAGGTGCCTCATGGCCCATCCCTTTGTATGCCCTAGTGGCGATCCCATGTCTTTCATTTTCATGGCTCCCATAGGCCTATCTTTTGTAAGCTTTTGCTTAATGAAAGTCATGTTTATCTCGAATCCTAAATGTGTTCAAAATGGATCATTTATTATCAAATTATATGCAACGTAGGCCTACCTCTGGCAAAATGAGGCTCCATATTAGGACACATTTTTGTGTGAATATCGCCAACTTGGCGTATATATTTGTTATATATTCCAACATTTCCCAAACTAACATAGTTTCCTTTTTCTTTTCTTTCTTTTCTTTATGTTTATTATCAACCCCCCAAAGAATGTTCATTTGTGTCGATTTGCAAACTGGCATAATTGCAATACAACCTCCGATCTAAAGGAAAAATGAGCGAAGAATCTAAAAATGCCTCGATGGTACCGGTAGATGGCGCCAAAAGTTCCGGAAAACTGATAGATACTCAAAATGACGAACAAATGGCCAACATGGCACAAGAGATTGAGATCCCGAAGGAAGAACTGCGCCAAGTGCGGGACTTGACTAAGCTTACAACTGCTACCTTCCCCGCTCAATTCCAATTTCCAAATACTGAGTTACGTCCGGTCACTCCTGCCAACTTAACAAACACGCCTAAGCAAACACCACCTGTTCCCACTTATGCTCAAGATCTACTTGCTCCTCCACCAGCTGTTAGGGCTGCACCTGATATTTCATTGCCTACTCAGAACTTCACTGTTCCAATTCACCCAACAATGCAGCACATACCTGAGGCACATGTCACTTGTGAGATACCTGTGCCACCTGTATATGCTACTGAAGCTCCTACTATCGCAACATCCACGGTTGTCAAAGTACCATATGAGGTCGATTAGTACATGGTATTGGAGAGGGATGTACGGTCAAATGAGGAGAGGTCGATAGTAGCTCAACTCAAAAATTTGAAAAGGGCATTTAAAAATATGCAAGTCACCAGGGGAACCGAGAGTTTGGACTATGATGACCTATGCATCCACCCAGATATCGATATGGCGGTCGGGTACAAACCACCAAAGTTTGATGTATTTGATGGGAAGGGTGATCCTCACGCACACCTAAGAGCCTATTGCAACAAGCTGGTCAGCGTAGGAAGGAACGAGAAGTTGAGGATGAAACTGTTTATTCAAAGTCTGTCGGGAGAAGCTCTGACTTGGTACACTCGCCAAGACCCTCGCAAATGGCGTGATTGGCAAGAAATGGCTGAAGATTTCATGAGTCGCTTCAGATTTAATACCGAAATCACTCCAGACAGATTCTCACTTGCCAACATACAGAAGAAGCCATCTGAATCATTTCAAGAATATTCATGGAGATGGAGGACTGAGGCTGCTTGGATCCAACCCCCACTAGATGAAAATGAACTCTCTAAGTACTTTATCCGAGCTCAGGAAGGCGTCTACTTTGACAAGATGATGTCAATGATGGGCCAAAAGTTCGCAGACTTGGTCAAGATGGGAGACTTTATTGAGGAAGGTATTAAGTTCGGAAAAATTCAGTCTATGGTCGCACTGCAAGCCGCAAGTAAGGCCATACAGTCAGGTTCCATTGGTGGTATCAAGAAGAAGAAGGACGACGTCTCAGCCCTCACACCTTACTACCAGCATGGAGGATCATCCCATCGATACCCTAACAACTCCCAAATTATCGCAGATGTTCCAGTATATAGTACCCAACCATACTATAATCCACCTTGAGCTCCAGCACACCAAAATCCACTGAAGCCACATTCCCCTGTCCAAGCTCCAGTTCACCAAAATAGACTAGCATATGCACCAAGACCACATCCTAATCTTGAAGCCAGAAATACCCGCACCTACACTCCTATTGCCGAGCCTTTGGCTCAATTTTTTGAAAGGTTGAGGGTAGCAGGTTTGTTGCAGCCGATTGAGGGAAGAATCCCTGATCCGATACCACGAAGCTTTGATGGAAACAAGCGATGTGCATACCACTCGGGAATCCAAGGACATGGCACGGAAGAGTGTTTTGGCTTTAAGAACCAGATCGAGTCTCTTATCAAAAAAGGAGTAATCAAATGTACCGCTACTCCTCCGAATATGAACAACAACCCTCTACCAGATCATGAGAATCGAGGAGTCAACATGATTACCCTGGAGGAAGAATATGACCTGGAAGGAGTTATCGTGCCTGTCTGGAATACAAAAGAAGTTGCCACCACATCTCCAGCATAACCTTTTATCACAGTTCAGTTGACAGAGCCTTTGACTGTTCAAACCTACATGCCGAGAGTTGTGGTAACCACTATAGCCACTGGAAAACCTGACTATGACACTAAAGCAGTCCCATGGGACTATCGGACGGAAGCCAATAGCAAGATATAGACGCTGCTGTGGCTCACAGAATGACTAGGTCAGGAAGGTGTTATGCCCCGGAGGATCTAAATCGAGGGATTCCTGGGAAGGAACAAAATCCAAAGAAGAATGTTACTGATGCTGAAGCTGCAGAGTTTTGGAAAAAGATGCAGTCTAAAGATTACTCAGTCGAGGAACAATTAAAGAAGACACCAGCCCACATTTCCATTATGTCCTTGCTAATGATTTCTGAAGCCCATAGGAACGCTTTGGTACAAGTTCTGAGCAGAGTTAGCATACCAAAAGAAACTACGAGTGACACATTGGCTGCAACAATTGGAAGAATGGTGGAAGTGAACAAAATCTCTTTCCATGATGATGAATTACCAGCAGAAGGGGTTGGCCATAACAAAGCACTTCATATCGCGATCAAGTGTTGTGATAAGATATTGACTAGAGTTTTGATCGATGGCGGTTCTGGATGCAACATCTGCCCTTTCACCACGTTGAGAGATTTAGGTGTGAATATGGGAGATATAAAAGAAAGTCGTGTGAAGGTGAGAGCTTTTGATGGCGCACAGAGAAGAATCATTGGAGAAATCTATCTCAAATTACAAGTATGTCCAGCTGAATTCCCCATCTTATTTCAAGTGATGGATGTGTCATCCAACTACAACTTGTTACTAGGAAGGCCATGGGTCCATATGGCAAGAGCAATCCCCTCCACGCTTCATCAGTGTGTGAAGTTCGAGTGGGGTCGCACATAAGTTACCTTTCACGGAGAGCTCAGTCACCCCATTTATTCTGTGAATTCTGTTCTAGTGACCAAAGAATTGGATGGAGCCGCTTTCCATGCTCTGGAGATCATGCAAGCTATAAGAATTGATGAGAAAGTAGAGCCTGTTAATGTGAAAATGCCGAGAGCAGCGAAGATGGTTGCGTCAGAGATGTTGAAAAATGGGTATCAACCAAAGACAGGGCTCGGACCTAAGGCCAATGGTATAATCGAACCAATCCAGTTGAAACATCAGAAGGGTACCGCCGGGCTAGGATATAAGCCTACTTCAGGAGGAGTCCACAACACAAAGTTTGGGGAAGTAATGTTCGTGCCAGGACAAGTCCCAATCCCAGATGAAGCAGTTGATGAAGATGTCATTGAGGGAATAGGAAATCTATTCGTGGCCATGACCGACGATGGATTTGAGAAAGATATCAAGAAGCTGACCATCCGCGATGCCGAGCCTGGGGAAGTCTTACAGAACTGGACCGTCAGCCCATCTTTGTTTCGACAGGAGTCTTGGTAGTGTGGAAATGTCGTTTTATTTCAAAAATGTTTTTGCATGATCAATTGAGGCTTGAATCATGCCTAAGCCTTTTTGCTACTCGCCTTTTCTAAAAGCTAGAATGCTTTTCAAATAAAAAGTCTTTATTTTCTTAAAATTTGTCTTTCTATTGTTTGAAATAATTATTTATTTTTTACTCACCTTTCATACTTTTCAGCGCTAATATTAGTAAAAATCATCGTACAACGGTTATGACATGTAACGAATCCATTGAGCAAAGTACGAGCTATGAGTAGGACTATGAAGAATACAATGAAAGCATGATGCCTGAAAATCTATCTCAGGAGATCGAACAACTTGAAAGTCAGAAGAAGCCCAATATGGATGAAACCGAGGTTGTCAACTTGGGAGATGAAGAAACGGTAAAAGAAACATGAGTCAGCATACACTTGGAAGACGAAAGAAAGCGAGAATTGATTGAATTGATCAAGCAATATATTGATGTGTTTGCTTGGTCCTAAGATGACATGCCGGGATTAAGCACCGATATCGTCTCACATAGGCTACCAGCTGATCCGTCTTGCCCGCCTTTGAAGCAAAAGACGAGGAAATTCAAGCCTGATTTAAGTTTAAGAATCAAGGAGGAGGTAACTAAGCAGATCCAGGCAAATGTTGTGAGGGTTACTAATTACCCAACATGGTTGGCCAACATCGTGCCAGTGCCAAAAAAGGATGGGAAAATCAGGATATGTGTAGACTATTGGGACCTCAACAAATCTAGTCCCAAGGATGATTTTCCTCTCCCAAACATTCATATACTCATCGACAATTGTGCAAA
Organism: Jaltomata sinuosa; assembly: GCA_003996215.1. NCBI lineage: Eukaryota > Viridiplantae > Streptophyta > Magnoliopsida > Solanales > Solanaceae > Jaltomata > Jaltomata sinuosa. The sequence continues at coordinate 284,573 of QJPP01002579.1, read as the reverse complement.
GCATGAGTTGCAATCGTTTGTCGATTGCTTTGCAGGATATCACCAAATCCTGATGAATAAAGATGATGCGGAGAAAACAACATTTATCACTCCATGGGGAGTGTATTGCTATAGAGTGATGCCATTTGGACTCAAAAATGCTGGCGCAACCTATATGAGGGCCATGACTACCCTCTTCCATGATATGATTCACAAGGAGATTAAAGTGTACGTAGATGATGTCGTTATCAAGTCTAAAAGGAGTTCAGACCACCTAGAGGATTTACAAAAGTTCTTTGAGAGGTTGCGGAGATACAATTTGAAATTGAATCCAGTGAAGTGCGCATTCAGAGTTCCTGCCAGAAAGCTACTGGGGTTCATTGGCAGCAGGAAAGGCATAGAATTGGATCCATCAAAAATCAAGATGATTCAAGAGTTACCTTCCCCCAAGACCAAGAAGGATGTGATGAGCTTCTTGGGGAGACTCAATTACATCAGTCATTTCATAGCTCAGTCCATAGTAATCTGTGAACCCATATTCAAGTTACTAAAGAAGGATGCCGCCACAGAATGGACGGAGGAATGCCAAAGAGCTTTTGATAGAATCAAGGAGTACTTGTCCAACCCAACAGTATTGGTTCCACCAGAGCCCGGAAAGCCATTGCTACTGTTTCTATCCATCTTGGATGGAGCATTTGGATGTGTGTTGGAACAACACGATGACACGGGAAAGAAAGAGCAAGCTATTTACTACTTAAGCAAGAAGTTTACACCATACGAGGTAAGATATACCTTGTTAGAATGAACGTGTTGCGCTTTGACTTGGATTACGCAAAAGTTGAGGCATTACCTATCGGCGTACACCACGTACTTGATCTCAAGAATGGATCCACTCAAGTACATCTTTCAGAAACCAATGCCTACAGGGAAACTAGCAAAGTGGCAGATTTTGCTGAGTGAGTTCGATATTGTGTACGTGATACAGAAGGCCGTCAAAGGACAAACTTTGGCCGATCACCTCGCAGAAAATCCGGTGGATAAAGATTATGAACCGCTCATGACCTACTTCCCCGATGAAGAAGTATTTTTTGCAGGAGAGGACATCTCAGAGTCATATGATGGATGAAGATTGTTCTTCGATGGAGCATCAAATTTCAAAGGAGTCAGAATTGGAGCAGTCTTGGTTTCAAAAATGGGTCAGCACTACCCAATCTCAGCCAAGATTAGATTTCCTTGCACAAACAACATAGAAGAATATGAAGCAGGTATTCTCCGACTTAGGATGGCTGTGGATATGAACATCAAAGAGCTTTTGAATAGGTGATTTTGACCTATTGGTTCATCAGGTACAAGGAGAATGGGCCACCAAGAATGTCAAGATCCTTCCTTATTTGGAATGTGTAAAGGAGCTGAGCAAAAGGTTTACGAAGATTGATTTTAAACATGTCCCCCGGGCTCAAAATGAGTTTGTTGATGCTTTGGCTACTCTTTCCTCAATGATCCAACACCCGGATAAGAATTACATCAACCCTATTGAAGTGGAGATACGTGACCAGAACGCATACTGTTTTCACGTAGATGAAGAGTTTGATAGAAAGCCATGGTACCATGACATTAGAAGGTTGCTCGAAGCAGGAGAATATCCAGAAAATGCCAGTAGCAAGCAGAAGTGGACTTTAAGGAGAATGGCCAATCATTTCTTCCTTAACGGAGAAATCCTATATTGGAGAACCCCGGATTTGGGATTACTAAGGTGTGTCGATGCAATAGAAGAGACAAGACTGTTAGAGGAAATTCACACAGGGATATTTGGACCCCACATAAATGGATTCACTTTGGCAAAGAAGATTTTGAGAGCTGGATACTTTTGGATGACTATGGAGAGGGATAGCATCCGGTATGTACAAAAATGTTATCAGTGTCAAGTTCATAGTGACTTCATACGAGTTTCGCCAAACGAGCTCAATGTGATGGGTTCCCCATGGCCATTTGCTTCTTGGGGCATGGACGTAATTGGACCCATAGAGCCTCCCGCATCAAATGGACACCGTTTCATCCTGGTAGCTATCGACTATTTCACAAAATGGGTTGAAGCTTCAACGCACAAGGAAGTAACTAAGAAGGTGGTAGCAGATTTCGTCTGAAATAACATAGTTTGTCGGTTTGGAATTCCAGAATCAATCATAAAAGACAACGGGGCCAATCTTAATAGTGATCTCATGAGAGAGACTTGTGAAAGGTTTAAGATCTCTCACTGAAACTCCACAGCATATCGACCACAAATGAATGGAGCAGTTGAGGCCGCGAACAAGAATATCAAGAGGATCCTGAGGAAAATAGTAGATAGTAACAGAGAATGGCATGAGAAGCTACCATATGCTTTGCTCGGCTATCGCACCATAATTAGAACATCCACTGGGGAAACCCCCTACATGTTGGTCTACGGTTCGGAAGCAGTGATACCCGCAAAAGTGGAAATACCTTCCCTAAGAATCATCCAAGAGGTTGGTCTGGAAGACGCGGAATGGGTTCGTAACAGGATTGAACAGTTGATGCTCATTGATGAGAAGAGACTGGATGCAGTCTGTCACGGTCAACTCTATCAAAACAGAATGATCAAAGCATTCAACAAGAAAGTCAAGCCTCGACGATTCACACCAGGGCAATTAGTATTGAAGAAAATATTCCCTCACCAAGATGAAGCTAAGGGGAAATTTGCGCCAAACTGGCAAGGTCCTTACATGGTTCACCGAGTGCTCTCAGGCAGAGCAGTAATCCTCACAGAAATAGATGGCATCGTGAGAACGAAGCTGATCAATTCAGACGCTATCAAGAAGTACTACATTTGAAGGCAGTGAGACTAGTTGTTATTTCCTTGTACTTTTTGCATTTTCTCTAATGTAACAAGAACTACGTATTAGCATGACTTTCCACGGCGGGATACGTAGGCAACCCATATCGGGTCCGGTCTTCCTTAGAAAAAACAAAAATATCATCTTTCATGTATGCAGAACTAAGATTGACCCGACTTCCCTCGGTGGGATACGTAGGTAATCCTCGTCGGATTCAGTCCCTTTATATTTTCCATTTCCTGTATTGTACTTGAACTACGCTCTGACCTAATTCCGTTTGGATACGTAGGCAGCCTGAGTCAGGCCCGGTCAATGCATTTCATCTTTTCCATTTCCCTTGATGTACTTGAACTACGTTCTGGCCTGATTGCGTTTGGATACGTAGGCAGCCTGAGTCAGGCTCGGTCATTACATCACATATTTTTATTCTTCCTAATGTACTTGAACTACGTTCTGACCTGATTACACTTGGATACGTAGGCAGCCTGAGTCAGGCTCGGTCAATGCATTACATATTTTCACCCTTCTTTGATATCCTCGAACTACGTACAGACCTGATTCCCATTTGGGGATGCGTAGGCAACCTAAAAGGTTCGGTCATACCCTTAGGAAAACCCTCCCCCTTTTTTATAACGTACCTTCAGAGTAATCACCACATCTACAAAGAGATGGAGAAGCATCACTAGAAGCCGAAGCTACGAGAAGACTACATTTGGACCTCCTCAACAAATGGAAAAACTCGATTGAATTTCGGAACATGTCATAATCTAGAAAATGATGAATAATTACTATATATATGCCCCTAGTATATACAAAATATACTTATTTTTTAAAAATAAAATAATATATATATATATATATATATTCAAAATAATTTACCGCCTTTCCACCTACTGAGTCTCCGAAATAGGAAATCGCGAGCAATCGAGGAGGTTTTGAAGGAATCCAGCGACAAGGCCAGGGTCCACAAGTCGACACAAATCAACACCCCTCCCAAAACTAAAATTTTTTCTTTGAGCGTAGGAAAACAGGAATCAAGAAGGATGATGTCGATTCGAACTCATGGACATGATTGGAGAAATCTTTCGGCTATCATGACACCATAAGCCAAATATTCTTTCCCTACTCTATTTTAAAAATACTTTATCCCGATTCTTATAATTCTTAAAGGATTTTCATTTATGTCTTTGCAGGTATGTCCGAGATCTGGATCAAGTATCGAAGATAGAGGGCCTTCATAGGACACATAGGATAGTTTATTTCCTTCCAAATAACTCTGCCAATCGGAGATTGTCATCTAATTGCGTCGAATAAACTCCGCCAATCGGAGAATGCCGTCTAACTTCATCAAACTCCGTCAATCGGAGGTGATATATAAGCAAGCATCATCAAACTCCACCAATTGGAGGCTGTACATAAGTAAACAAAATGAAGCTCTACCGATTGGAGATTGTATATAAGTAAACATCATCAAATTCCACCAATTAGAGGCATGTACATAAGCAAACAAGACGACGCTCTGCCGATTGGAGGTTTTATATAAGCAAACATCGTCAAGCTCCACCGATTGGAGCTTGTACATAAGCAAACAATACGACGCTCTGACGATTGGAGCTTGTACATAAGCAAACAAGATGACGCTCCATCGATCGGAGCCTGTACATAAGCAATCAAAGGGACGCTCCACCAAGTGGACCATATACATAAGCAAGCAAAGCGACGCTCTACCAAATCAGAGAATTGTATACCAACAAGCAAAACACGCTCCGCCAATCTGAGACTGCATTATAGCAAACGTCATCAAAACTCCACCAATCAGAAGAATGCATGCTAGCAACATCCTCATTTGTGCATTAAGGACTGCTCCGCCAAACGTAGATTTTATGGTTGATTCACCAGATGAAGTCTTTACTTTTCAAGTATTGCCCCGCCAGTCGAGAGGCTTTACTCTACAAGATTGCCCCGCCAGTCGAGAGGCTTTACTTTCAAGTGTTGCCCCGCCAGTCGAGAGGCTTTGCTTTACAAGTGTTGCCCCGCCAGTCGAGAGGCTTTACTTTTAAGTGTCGACCCGCCAGTCGAGAGACTTTACTTTACAAGTGTTGCCCCGCCAGTCGAGAGGCTTTACTTCACAAGTTGCTTTGACTATGTCTCATTCATTCCGCATAACAGAGACGTCGACAATCGTTTGAATATCTACACTCTACTCTTTACATTATAATTTAATTTATAATTTTGAACTGCGACAGGTACTTTGTGATCTTTTTACCTGTTTTGCAGGACAACGCATTACAACGTGAAACTACCCTCTAAGCAGCAAACTGGGGCAAGCTAGCGGAATGTCAAGCATCCCTAGCTACGTCAAGGATTTCTCCTCAAGACTCAACTCAAGCTCAATTCGAATTTGCTTCTATATTCCATAACTCTTCTTACATCCCAGTGTCATCGTAACTCGACACTGGGGCAATTTTTTTTTTTGAAGATCCGTGATCTTTTGTCCTACCAAAATCCTCAGTAGAAATTGCTACAGAGCGTTTCTCATTCTAAGATTTCTTTTAGATCTACATTCGACCTGATTCCCATATCTAGAGATATGTAGGTAAGCTTGGTTTAAGCACGACCGTATCCACTCCATTCATGCTAAAATACTCTCAATCACCACCAAAAGATCTCAGTGTTAGACACTGGGGCAAATTTTGAAGTCGATCAAAATTTGCAAAGATTCAATTCTCTCGAACTACATTTGGCCTGACTTCTCATGAAACTCGAGATATGTAGGCATTTCAAAAGTCGGAGCTCGGCCATAACTTTCCAAAACTCATGTCACTTTTTGCTCAAAAAATATTTTGTTGGTCGGTAAAAATTGGGATGTGTCAAAATTTCTTTGTCCACATCTTCTCTAGTCTCATCCATGGCCAAAGAAATGGGGCAACTGTTGACACCCAATTTTTGCCCTCCATATTATTTTAATAAATAATATATTTATGAAAAATAAATGTTTTAAAATTACCTTAGTAATTTGCCACCCATTTTTAAGAAAAACTATCTCCTATATATTATTATTTTATAAATTCAAATATTTTATGAATCTAAAAATATTTATTTCATGTTTTGAGTCGTTCAAAATTATTTTACGTCAAATAAAGTATTTTTAAAGAAATAAACCAATTTTGGTTAATTTTAATTTTTACTTTTGCAAATAAATATGTTTTCATAATTTAGGAAGCTTAATTATTTTACTAATTACTAATTAACCTTATTTTATTTTTTAATTATATTTTAAACTAATTTATATAATTTTACAAATTAATTATTTTCAATTTAACAAATTGTGGCTATTTTGTTAAGAAATGGCTACAATTGAAATTTTTAAAATAGCCAATTTGAGTAAAATAATGTGGCAATCCAAGACCCCTTTAATTAGCCAATCCATGTGTGCCACGTAGGCATCACATGGATTTGTGTTTCTTTGCTTTTAATCGTGGCCCTCCAATTTAATCCAACAGTCATGGATTTATCAATTTTTTGCCTTATTTAATATATATATATATATATATATAATATTATATATATTATTTATTTATTCTTTTAATTCTTATTCCGAATTAATCTTGACCGTCCGATCAAAATCAGTCAACAATTACCAAACCCCCAACATCTCTTTCTCTCTCCCCTCACACGTTTATTTCTCTCTCTCTCCTCCACCCCCAATGTTTTCTCTCTCCCCTTTTCTCCAAAACACGTTTCCCTTTTCCCCGTTACCCAAAACGCGTCCCCCTTTCCCCAAAAAACCAAATCAGACGCGTTTTTTCCTTTTTCTTCCCAACTCCCAACGTTCATCTTCCTTTCCCCTTTCTCTCCCATCTCCATCTTCCTCCCAAAACAACCCCAAAACTTTCTTCTTTCTTCTCCTCTCTTCCCCCTTGTACGAAAATGGCCCAAAATAAAAAAAATAAAAAAAGAAACGCTGCCCCCCCATCTGCCTTTGACCGAGAATCTTCCATTTTTGGCCATCCCAACTCGTGATTCCGGGATGGCCAGAAATCAGGCCCGTTTCGGTGCAAAGTGTGGATTCAAATTTCGAATCTTTCTCCTCTCTTCATCATGATTTTGGTTTAATTTTTGTGTTCAATTCCGGACTTTCAAGTCCGGATTTTCCCTATAAATGGTGGGTTTTCTATCCATTCAAAAAAAGATCAAGGAATCAGATAAGAAATCACCCATAAAGCATTCAAAAACATCCAAAAAATATTTAGAATTATCATTGAACAAGAGAAACACAACGAAAATAATAAAAAAAAGGGCAGAAAATTCAGAGATCCTTTTCTTTGGTTTTGAGTTCGAGTGTTGGCCGGAGAACTTGACGTCGAGCCTCTGTTTTGCTTCCCAACACAAGGTAAAAACCCTTCCTTTACTTTAGTTTCTGTTTTTTTTTTTTTTCTTTTTCCGTAAGATATATTGTTCGTAAAAGAAAAGTATGTATCTCGTTTTATTTGTTGTTGGTTGTATATGGCTGTTTTTCTGAGCAAAAACATAAGATATGTATATGGAAAATATAGTCTTGTTTTTGTTGCTTTGGGCGATGCAAAAATCTAGTAGTGAAGTTAGTCGGCTAAATCGATAACTTAATCTTTGTATTATGTTCGATATCGTTTCTTTGGATGATGGGTTGATTTTCTCTTTGGGTTGTAAGAATATTTGAAACATTATCTTTGTTTCGTTCGCAACTACGTATGGCTGCCCGGGCATGAAAATATAGGATATGTATGGGATTTTATTTTATTTTAGGAAGATTGATTTAATAGTGAAGTTGGTGGATTAATTCGTTAATATGATTGTTATCATTTTTGTTGGTTGGCTGGTTTCGTGTAAACTGGAAAGGGTATATGTATGCTATGTTGCGTTTCTTGAAGTTTAAAGTCTTAAGGTAAAAGTTTTCAATAGGTTTTTTTTTTAGTCCCGAAAAATGTTTGTTTAAGATATGAATGTATTTTTGGCGTTTGTTAAATATTGTGGTCTTGCTTGCGATCTAACTTTTCTTTAAACACCTTAATCCTAGTAAAAAGTGGTTAAATTAGTGTATAATGTTAAAAAGAGGGCCGCCCGTATTTTAATATTTTGGTTTTTAGCTCGGATGAATTTTGGGAATACTAACTTAAGGAATTCATTATAAGCCAACGTAGTAGTTTGGTTCCCTTCTAATCTTCCGGTTACTAGTGTTATCTTTTTGAAGTGATTTGTTCATAACTACTTATTTAATTGAAATGAATAAAAATAATAAAGATTTATATAGCTACTTTGTTGTGTGCTTTGTTTTCTAATAATCGACTAGTGTTGAAGTTGTTTGTTTTACCTAAGATCGTTTGTTTATAAAAAATGAAACAAAATATGGTTACACGTTGTCTTTCATATATGCTTGTGTATTTACCAAATAGCATGTTTGTTTTCCTTATCACTTTATTATTATCTTGACATATTTCTACATTTTTTGCAAATTTTGTTATTCAAGTTACTAATCCTTATCATCTTTTTTGTGTTACATGAAACAACCGGAGAGCTGGAGTTCTCATTTGAAACTCATTTTCGGCCCAATATATTTGGGTCGAGCAGCTATTAGGAACTATCGCGGTGCTCAGAGTCGTTCTTTAGAAGTTTAGTTCCTCCAAAGGAACTTGGCGTATCTAGCCCTTCACTTTTTTTTATTGCTTTTCTTTTATGCTTACTTGAATTGTTTTAACTAACCTTGTATTATTTGGATATGTTTTTTTTTTGTGATTTTGATTAACGTTTATTCTTCGGCTTAATATTTCGTGGATTACTTTATTTAGTTTAAAATTTCGAAAGTGAGTTTCCTTCACTCTTTTAGTTTAGGCAAATGTTTCGGGTTTCTCCTTTTAAATACTTTAAAAATTAGTGAGTAAACACTTTCAAAATAGTAATAATAAATAGTAAATAAAGCAGATTTTTCTTAAGGATTAATTAATGTAGGCTTGTTTCAAGGAAAACTTGTTTAAATAACTCGCGGTAGATTTTTAAAAACACTAATTAGCGATTCAATTTATTTCAAACGAATATTTAGTCATTCTTAGGCCGTAAACTATAGAATTCTTTATCTAATCTAGGCAAGCCATTTTTATATTTATTTATAACCCATGTATTATCTTATTCTAACTCCAATATTTTACAAATATTTTGGTTATACTCTATATATATATATATATATATTATTTTTTTTGAGATTTTCAGATTTTTAAGGCCTCAAAACGCAAGGTATATATGTCATATGCTATCTATTACAAGGTATATATTTATATTTTACTTACCCATCTTTCTACTTAAATTATACATATATTATTTTATCGCAATTACATTTACGTACATGCGACCAGGAGGTCACGGGTTCAAGCCGTGGAAACAGCCCTTTGCAGAAATGTAAGGTGAGGCTGCGTACAATAGACCCTTGTGGTCCGGCCCTTCCCCAGACCCCGCGCATAGCGGGAGCTTTAGTGCACCGGGCTGCCCCTTTTTTACATTTACGTACATAATACTTTCTTTCATATCTAACGCATGCTTATTTTTCACTTTACAAATAAAAGTCTTCTTTATATGAAACAAATAATTTTCATTCTCTACTCAAGTCTTCAAATTATTCTTTTACATGAAATATATTTACGAAATAAATATGATTTTTTAATATTTTTCTCTATTACCGGTATACTTATTTCCTACATGTTTTTTTTACTTATCCAAATCTTTTAAATAATAAACTTTTCACATGATTTCTTATATTTTAAATATACATAAGTCATCTTTATTTTCTTTTTAATAAACATGTCATAAACTTTCCCAAACTCTAAAAACTACATATATTTTTACTTTACAAAAAGTATATTCGTATAAATAATATCTTCAATTTTTACGTAGCTTTTTAAGTATATATTCTTCCAAATCATAGAGTTCTATATATTATAGTTATGATAAGAATATTACTATTAAATTTTTCATATATTTTTGACATATACATATGTGCATTTTCTAGCCATAAATATTTTATATTCTTTGTATATTGTAGTAGCATGTGTCATATATCTTGAACTTTCTTTAAATTAATAAAAAGTGTTTTTATCACCTTTTTAAGAAAATAATGAACAAACATTTTCCCAAATATTTTTTCTAAAATTGAGTTTAAGGACTACCTTCGGATAGGCTCTGAGGGGTGCCTAACACCTTCCCCTCGAGTAACCAAAACCCTTACTCAGAATCTCAAATGTTTTCGAAAGACCAAAACAGTGTTTTACAAAAAAAATGGTTTCCTAAGTTTTTCCTAAACTTTAGGTGGCGACTCTAAAAAATAAAATTTTCAAAACCAGAGAGTCACGACGACCATACGTTGTGCACTGTTTCGGCCGGTTCGAAAGAGGGCACGTCAACTGCTAGTCCAGACCAACTACATTCATGGTACTACTCACAATATTCGGACCCTTCAAGGATCCCTAGGATGATTCCACATCCTGATAATAATAGCCAGCAATACTACTCCCGATCACAACCTTCCTCTTAGCTTATCATCCACATGTAACCCAATAACAGTCACTGACAATGCTTAATGACAATACCATATAATCGTACCACATAATCTGGACCCACCCCGGGATCCCCCTAACCACCCCTAAGTGTTCAATATGCGACCCCAGTCTACACCAAGATCAACCTAATATACAGATATAATTACCCGACCTCTCATGGACTATATGCAACAATCACATTTCAATAATATACAACTCAGTCCACTCATAGAACCATCGAAAGAATACAACAATTGCAAATAACATAACTCATATCAGGCGTGGTACCCGAGCCAACCATTATGAATTCCCATACCAGGCATGGTACCCGAGACAACCATTAGTATACTTATACCAGGCATGGTACCCAAGCCAACCGTTAGTAATTCTCGTACCAGGCATGGTACCCGAGCCAACCAAATCTCACACCAGGTCCAATCAATCACAACCGATGAACAAACATACTTGTAAAACCAACAAGCAAACAAAACAAGTTCATTTCACAAGACTGATTATCGGACAACTAGACATTCACAATTCATTCCCTAAACATACAACTCATACACTACTATGAAATAGTACGTGAACACATAATGCATATTAGAATTAATAACCCTCACCTACCCTATTCCGGGTACATAAACTCAACCTTAAATTCCATCCGAAGACTAAGCCCAATTCACCCCTTAACACATACTAGTTGTCACTACCCAGACCGCCGTGAGTGGCACCCACCCAATACCCCTGAGTAAGCGGACCAATTCTGGACCCAACACTTAATCATCCTAGAAGCTTAAAACCAAAGCATAAAATAAACTAGCAATAGAATCTCAAATACTATTTCATAAAACTGCGAAAATATCCTCCCTAGAACCAGAAAGTCATTATACCAAAACATTCTATCAAATTGTCTAGAAAATATGGGGATGCAACCCCAAATAAGCAAGAGTTTAAGCCTGAAACAAGTGGGCTATAACTAAACAGAAAGAAACCAAGGTAGCTCGATCAAAGCAGCTCACCCTTGATGTCTGAAAGCGCTAGGACTAAAGGTTAGGTCGTGCATCAGCCGCCAAAAGATTGCATGTACTCACAAAAAGAAATGTAAGTGCAGAATCACTACACAACCACCATATACTGGTAGGATCATCAGCCAATTCCAAATAAAAAGTATATGAACAGTAACTAAAGCTAAGTAAAGCACAAGAAACATATGAACAAGACAACAGATATCTCTAGACTACAAGTCTCCTCCTAGATTATCCCCATATGTAATCACTTCACAACCATTGATAATATTCAATGATAACACAATAAACATTTTCGTTTTACCTAGCCTGGACTCACTCTGGGATCCCCCTAACAACACCAAAGTGTTAAACATACAACCCGGTGTATACCAAGACCAACTCACAATCAAATATAATAATAATTCATCCTCTCAAGGACCATATGCAATATCACAATTCAGCAACACAACCGGTCCACTCATGGAACCATCGCAAAAATGGACAATGCAATAAAGTAAACCCGTACCAGGTGTGGTACCTGATGTGCCGAGATTTAACGACACTTTTGACGCTTAAAACAAGGGATTTTTGGGAGTTCTTGAGTACATTTTATTAGATTTGATGTCGTTTGTTAAGTGTGCAGGGACAAAGTATGAAATAGATAAAAGTTCCAAAAAGTTGCAATTTCTGAGAAAAAGATAGGCCACCATGGGTGTCACACCTACGATAGCCCGTGGGGCAGACCGTCGGATTGAGGAAGCAGGATTTGCAAAGGTTGTGGAGCCCCGATGGGCTGGCACAACCCCCGTGGAAGACATGATGGGGCGTGGCCTTGCCCGTCGAACTGCTCCAAGTAGACATGCTAAGAGCCAAGGAAGGGCGACAGGCACCACGACGCCCGTGACAATCCCGACGGCCCGTCGCTGATGCCCGTGGAAACTAGGCAGAAGAGCTGGAAAAGAGCTAAGTCAGGCGACGTGAGGATCATAATGGGCATCACAGCTGCGACATCCCATCGCCTCAGCCCATGAGATCATGGCAGTGAGATTTTCTGAAGAGTTAAAGAAGGCCGACGGGAACCCACGATGCCCATCGCATCAGCGACGGCCTGTGAGGCATCCCGTCAGATCTGCTGTATCCAGCTTCTCCCAGTTTTACTAGGATTTGGTTTCTTTGTCTATAAATACTTTCCCTTAGGTTTTATTTACGACGTTACACAGAGGTTACACATTATTTTTTAGGATACTTTCAGATAGTTATTACATTGTTCTTTGGTATTGATTCAAACACAAGTTCTTGATTAATTGAAGTGTTCTTGAGATTTTTCTTCAAGATTCCAAATTTCTTTATTCTCAATTGTAAGTATCTATTGATGATTGCTCAAACAAATATTAATTGTGCACTTATGAACATGAGTAGCTAAATCCACAACTAGGGTTGTGGGAACCATGAAGGATTAACGAAGTAGGCAAAGTACTTAGGTAATCCATGACTGTGTTTATGCATGTATTGTTCTTACCTTCGCTTTGATTGCTTTTTAACGGTGCGCAACATTAGAACTCGCCTTATCCTTACTTGCCGGACCAAGGAGGTAACGGATGGGAAAAGGGTTGTTTAACAATTGAGATTTGAGGCTACCAACCCTCATCTAATAGCTTGACCTTGTCCGGGAATAGCTTATCTGGGATCCAGGGTAAGGCATAGTAAAACATACACCCACGGCTGGACCAAGGCATATGGTGAAATTCACCTAGTTGCCGGACCAAAGAATTAGGTGAACCTAACTTATCGATTCTGCATTCTGATCTCATGGGGAACACTACCCTAGTCATCTCATCCATTGGTTACAACTCTCAAAATTAGCAATTGTTACTTGTTTACTTTTGATTTACAATCATTACTTGTCACTTTAACCCCCCCCCCTTGCGGGAAATAAATGACTAAAAGCACGAGTAAACACTGATTGACCCTAGTCCTACCATATTTCCTGTGGGATCGACCCCAACCTTTAGTTGGGTTCTATATTTGAACAATGACCGTTTGCGCTTCTTTTAGAGGTGTAATTTGGGCGCATCAAATTTTGGCACCATTGCCGGAGAATACAATTTAGGATTAAGAGAGATTGTGTTTATTTCACTATTAGTCCTTATTTCCTCATTTTACTTTTTTTGTTGTTTTTGTTTTGATATCAGGTTTGCACTTTTGTGCATTCCCAGTACAAGGAGTCAAGTTAATCCCTTGATACCTTACAATCTGAAGCTCTCCAAAACTCTACGCAATATGGGTAAGGAGGGAGAGCATGAGACTCAAGAGCAGATTACAGCTCGGCTACTGGCTGAAGCCGAGCAGAGGAAAAAGGATAATGCAGCACGCCAAAAGGAAGGTGAAGATGCCTTGCTGTTGAAGATGCTCAAATTGAAAAAATCTCGCAGCTAGAAATGCTGCAGCTAAGCTAGCAAGGCAAGGAAGAAAACATATTGTCTGAGACGAGGTAGCAACTAGACGTCTGCCACATAATAAGGGTCGACAGATGCAACAACAAAGGCATATCCCTCGGTATTATGATGATGAGGATGATGATGAGAAGGAATTCGGCACCACTAGACCCATAGTGCTGCCACCATTGGCTAACGAAATGAAGTTCGATATCACCAGCGCCATGATCCAGCTACTGAACCTGAAAGGACTTTATTCAGGAAAGCCCATGAAAGATGCAATTCTACATATGCAGAATTTTATAGGGATTAGAAAATCGTACAATATGCCAGGAGTGGGGCAGGAGGCTATCAGACTAAGGCTATTTCCATTTTCATTGACCGGTAAGGCGACTGCATGGCTCTCAGAACTGCCTGATAATTCCATATACACATGGCACGAGCTAAAAAATCAGTTTCTAGAGCGATTCTTTCCTCTATCGAGGATGTTGCAGCTAAAGCAGGAGATCTACAACTTCAAGCAGCTGCCTGCAGAAGCATTGTATGAGTCTTGGCTGAGGTTTAAAAAGAAGCTGAAACAAGTTATGAGAAACGGAATTCCTTCAAGGCATCTGATGGAGATCTTCTACAAGGCATTAAATGCAAACACTAAAGCAGTAGCTAATACTGTAACTGGAGGAGATACATATTATGAGGCTGCAGAGATACAAGATAGGGTTGCTTAAACGAGCATGGCATACTAGAGAGGCTGAGACTCCAGTAGGTACTTATGCAGTTGGTAAGTTCGTGGATCCGAATGAATTGCAAGACATTAAAAAGGAAGTTGCTAAGATGAACACGACATTTGGGTTGCTTGCAAAGAAATTCCTGGCCGAGGGAGTAGAAAAGGTAAAAGTCATCGGTTCGCAAGACAAAGCACCTAGACCAGACGGTTACTCATCCGAAGAGGAAGTTAGTTATCTAAATGATCAAGGGACGGGTTTTCGGTCTTCTGGCCAAGGAAATCAAGGTCGGAACAGAGATAGAGATGATTACTACAATCGGTCCGGTTACAGAGATGGTGACTAGAAGAAAAAGAATGGGTATAAGAATGAGAGAAGTGGCCTCTACGTTATGCCTGTGACTCGTGAAGAGAGTGTTGGACAACCCACTATGAGGGAATTGATCAACAAGGTGTTTCAAAAGGTTGACTCCACGGATGCAATTATGAAGGAAATAAAATCTGAACTTTCAGGTATCAGTCAGAAGGTGGAGTCTCACTCTGTCTCCATAAAGCATCTTGAGACACAGATGCACCAGTTGTTATCCAGCATAAATCCGTGCCAAAAGGGTACTCTCCCAAGTGACACCATTCAGAATACGAAAAATGAGCGATAAGTTATAGCGGTAACCACTCGCAGCAGAAAGCAGACTGTTGATCCTCCCATGCCTATTATTGTTGATGAGCCAGCTTAAGCTGAAAAGGATGATACTGATATTATAGACGATTCTTAAGAGAAAGCTAGTGGTGAAGGGTCATCTGAGAGACCGCCTTCTGAGTTAAAAGAGAAGAGCAAAGAGGTTGCACCAGTTCTGAAACCCATGCCATTGCCTCCTCCACCTTATCCCTAGAGTTTGAGGAAGAAGGTTGAGGATGACAAATTTCACAAGTTCATCTTCATGCTGAAGCAACTATCAGCCAATATCCCTTTGGTCGAAGCATTGGAGCAGATGCCTGGTTATGCAAAATTCATGAAGGATCTGGTGATGAGGAAGAGAATGGTTAGTTTTGAGCCAGCCAATAATTTTCACCACTGCAGTGCAATAGTATCTCGTTCTATGGTACAGAAGAAGGAAGATCCTGGAGCCTTCACCATTCCTTGCACGATTGGAGCATTCTACTTCGCCAAAGCTTTGTGTGATTTGGGTGCTAGTATAAATTTGATTCTACTAGCAGTTTATAATCAGCTGGGCTTGGGATCCCCCACTCTAACTATAATGCGGCTACTTATGGCAGATCGCATGGTGAAGAGGCCTGTGGGAATTTTATATGATGTACTGGTAAAGGTTGACACTTTTATCTTTCCTACAGATTTTGTGATTCTGGATTGTGAGCTTGACTTCGAGGTGCCCATTATCTTGGGGCAACCATTCTTGGCTACTGGGCGCACTTTGGTTGACTTGGAAACAGGTTAAATAAAATTCAGGCTGAATAATGAGGAGGTGACTTTCAATGTGTGCAAATCTATGAAGCACCATGATGACATGCGAGTGGTGTCAGTTATTGATATTGTTGATGAGGACCAGCTGGTTGTACCTATTGAGGAGAGACTTGGTGTCGAAGCCCTTATAACCATAATTAGGAACTTTGATGGTGACGACACTGAGGAGTACGATGAAATGGTAGCAGCACTCACAGGTTTGGGATCTTACAATTATGCACCAAAGAAGCTAGACTTGGACTTGAAGAATAGGCAGACACCACCTGTCCGCCCATCCATTGAGGATCCTCCAGTCTTGGAGCTCAAAGCACTTCCAGCACATCTTCGGTACGTATTCTTGGGAGCTAATCAGACTTTGCCGGTAATCATTGCTGCAGATCTAGGTGAAGCGCAAGTTGAAGCCCTGGTTTTGGTCTTGAGGAAGCTTAAGAGAGCCATTGGTTAGACCATCGCAAACATCATTGGTATTCATCCCGGAATTTGTACACATAAAATCTAGCTCGAGCCTGATTGTGTTCCATCTATTGAGCATCAGCGTAGGTTGAATCAGCTTATGCAAGAAGTCGTCAAGAAGGAGATCATTAAGTGGCTGGATACAGGTGTGGTTTATCTGATTTTAGACAGCAAGTGGGTGAGCCCGGTCCAATTTATGCCAAAGAAAAGAGGGATTACTGTGGTCCCAAATGCAAAGAATGAGTTGATTCCGATGAGGCCAGTCACAGGCTGGCGCATATGCATGGACTACAGGAAACTGAATGCATGGACTAAGAAAGACCATTTCCCAATGCCGTTCATGGATCAAATGCTAGACCGTCTTGCGGGTAGAGGTTGGTACTATTTTCTTGATGGTTATTTAGGGTACAATCAAATCTCTATTGCCCTCGAAGACCAAGAGAAAACCACTTTTTCACTTGTCGTATGGGACTTTGCTTTCAAGAGGATGTCGTTTAGTCTGTGCAATGCTCCAGCTACATTCCATAGGTGTATGATGTCCATTTTCTCAGACATGGTGGAGGACTATAGAGGTATTTATGGATGACTTTTCAGTGGTAGGTGACTCTTTTAAAGATTGCCTCAATCATCTGGGTTGTGTATTGAAATGCTGTGAAGAGTGCAACCTAGTGTTGAATTGGGAAAAGTGTCACTTCATGGTGAAAGAGGGGATAGTGCTTTGTCACCGGATTTCGAAGAAAGGCATAGAGGTTGATAGAGCAAAGATTGAGGTGATTGAAAAATTGCCTCCACCAATTTCTGTGAACGAAATTCGGAGTTTCTTGGGGCATGCTGGTTTTTATAAGAGGTTTATCAAGGACTTCTCCAAAATTGCTAATCCATTGTGCAAGCTGTTGGAGAAAGAGGTAAAATTTGTGTTTGATGATGCATATCTGAAGACATTCGAGTGCCTTAAAGAGAAGCTGGTCTCAACCCTTATTATTATCTCTCCTGATTGGTCTCAACCGTTTGAGGTTATGTGCGATGCTAGTGGAGTGGCGCTAGGAGCAGTCCTAGGCCAGAAGTGAAAAAGATCCTCCATCCTATAAACTACGCTAGCAAAGCACTTAACCCCGCTCAGAAGAATTATACTGTGATTGAACAGGAGTTGCTTGCTGTGGTTTTTGCGTTTGAAAAGTTCAGATCTTATTTGCTTGGCACCAAAGTGGTGGTGCATACTGACCAAGCAACTCTTCGTTATCTCATGGAAAAGAAGGATGTGAAACCAAGGGTGATTAGATGGGTGTTTCTACTACAAGAGTTTGATTTTGAAGTCAAAGACCGAAAGGGTACAAAGAATCAAGTGGCAGACCATTTGTCTAGGCTGGAAGAAGAGACTATGTTGAAGCTGAATGATGAGCAAGAGATTGCTGACTGGTTTCCAGACGAACAAGTATTGGTGGCTTCTCAAGATTTGATCCCATGGTTTGCGGACATTTCTAACTATTTGGCAAGTGATTTAGTGCCTGATGACTTGTCCGTTCACCAAAGAAGAAAGTTCATGTCCGATGTGAAAAAGTACTTTTGGGAAGAGCCTTTCTTGTTCCGTGTGTGTGCTGATACTATGATCCAAAGATGTATGCCTGAAGCTGGGATGATGGAGATACTGGAAGCGTGCCATTCATCCCCTGTTGGGGGTCATCATAGTGGTATCCGGATGGCACATAAGATCTTGCAATGCGACTATTATTGGCCGACTATTCATAAAGTCTCCCATGAGTTCGCTAAGGGTTGCAGCAGATGTCAGAGGGAAGGTGGTATATCAAGGAGGCATAAGCTGCCTATAAATCTCATGCTTGTGATTGAGCTATTTAATGGTTGGTGTATAGACTCCATGGGTCCATTTGTGTTGTTCGATGGGAACCAATATCTAAGTGGGTGGAGGCAGTTGCGCTTCCCAGTAATAAAGGTAAATGTGTCACGGCGTTCTTGAAAAGGAATATCTTCTCCAGGTTTGGTACTCCAAGGGCTATTATTAGTGATAGAGGCTCTAACTTTTGCAACAAGCTGTTTTTGCTTGAGAAATATGGAGTGAAACACAGAGTTGCAACCCCTTATCATCCTCAGACGAGTTGGCAAATGGAGGTTTTCAATAGAGAGATAAAATCAATCTTGTCCAAGAATGTCAATGCAAATAGAAAGGATTGGTCGCAGAATCTAGATGATGCTTTGTGGGCATACCAGACTGCATACAAGACTCCAATAGGCATATCACCATATCAGCTTGTGTTTGGTAAGGCATGTCATCTTCCTGTTGAGTTAGAGCATAAGGCCATGTGGGCGTTGAAGAAGCTGAATTTCAATTAATCTGAGGCATCATTACAGCGGCTTGGGTAGTTGAATGAATTGGATGAATTTCGTCTGAATGCATATGAGAGTTCAGCACTGTACAAAGAAAGGATGAAATTGTATCATGACCGGAAGATAGAGAAAATAGATTTTCAGTCAGGTGACTTGGTCCTGCTTTTCAATTCTAGACTTCGCTTGTTTCCTGGCAGGTTGAAGTCCAACTGGATTGGACCCTCCACGGTGGTACAAGTTTTTCCTCATGGAGCTGTTGAACTTGAAAACCATGAGGGAAAAAGGTTCAAGGCAAACGGGCAGCGGATAAAAGCTTATTTCAGCATGGTAGAAGAGATCAAAACGATTGAGGCCTGCAGCATTGATGAGTTCATGCCACCCAAGAAGCTTGATGAAGTCTAAGTAATCAAGCAGCATGCGTCGTGCCGCGACGTTAAATCAGGCACTGCATGGGAGGCAACCCATGAAACTATATTTTACTTTATGTTATTTCTATTTTAGTGGTTGTCGAGTGTTTTGATGAAATCTGAGTAACCAAAACACTTGCATCGTGCCATGATGTTAAATCAAGCGTTGCATGGGAGGCAACCCATGGATTAATGTGTGTTCATTTTGCAGTAGAAAGGGAGATGAAAACAAGGGCTAAACTTATAGGCAAAAAGGAATCCCACGGGCCAGCAGATGGGACATCGCAGATGCCACGCCCGTGGGACTGGAGACATCCACCAAAAAATCTTCTAAGTGTTGAAAAGATGGTGGTCTGCCACTTTCCTACGCCCCACATGACGGGCTGTCGAGGCTCTGACGAGCGTAGGAATGGGCGTAAAGCCCCTCAAGAAGGAAAAAAATTTTCTAAGTGTGGAAAAGGGAGTGTCTGCCCCATTCCCACGGCCTATATGACGGGTAAGTGAACATCGACGGGCCATCGACGTTCGATGGGCATCGCGTGGCCCATCGTCTGGGTTGGTCAAAACGGGGTTAACTTATTATTAAATTTCTCAAACCGACCCAACCCGACCCGGAATCCTTCTTCTTTCCCTCTTTCCCCGCGTCTATATTGTTTTGACCTCATTCTCTTGAGGTTAAATTCATTCGAACACTCTCCTCTCTTAAACCCTCTCACACACAATCCACTCTTCAAAATCATGTACCACATCTCCCATTCCCCACAATTTTGTCAATCACTACTCACAACCCATAAAAGTGCCAATATCTTTCCACTAGTTCCAACATCCAAGACTCAAGTTGATTCAAGTTTTGTTCTAAACCAAGAGTAAGTTTACTTTCTCATGGATTTTTGTTTAGAGTGTCTTGGTATTAATGTGCCTATGGGTTTGTAATGAGCTGACTATGTGGTTAGCATTAACAACCACTAGTAGCGGAACAACCCTAGATTCGAACTATGTGTGAGATTTGTTTGGGAAATGGCGTGAGGGATATAATATTGTTTTGCTTGCTATGGGGGGATGATAAGTTTCTATGTGTAGAAGACTAGGGGAGAAAGAGAGATTTATGTGCCTGAATGAATCCTACGGGCAGGCACACGAGACGTTGGAGGCACGACGGGCGTCGGTCAGGGTGTGGGGCCGGCCTAGAAAAGTTTCCTGGCTGAATCCTACGCCCAACCCGACAGGACGTCAGACCTACCACTCCCGTGGTAGGAGCCCGTGGGAGGACAGTTGTCCTTAAAAATCCCACTGCTCAGTTCCGACGCCCAAGGTCACGGGCCATCAGCTCTCCCATGCCTATGGGAGGGTGATTTGTCTGCAAAATTTTCTAAAGTGTGAAATTTTTCTGGGTTTGCATATTTGGTCCCGATTTCTAATGTTGGTTTCCTGTAGGTACTAAATGGCTCCAAAAACACAACTTAGACAAGGAGAGCCCCGGAAGGCTAAAGATGTATCCAGACCATCTCGGCTAAAGGATCATCCAACTGATTCTGAGGCCGAGAAAAGCGACTCTGACAACACCCCTCTCGTCCAAAATATAAGGGGGAAGCTGGTTGTGTGTTCCTCTTACTCTGAAGAGGAGGAAGCCAACCCACCTGCAGACCCACAAGGATCATCCTATGGCTCGTCTGAATCCAGTGCCGAGAGTGAACAGACACCTATGGGAAAAGAATCGGCTACTCAGGTTTTGAGTGGCACAGCAGATGAGTCCGAAGGTGAGGAAGTCTCGGAGCATAGTTCTGACAAAGATGAAAGGGTAGATGTTGACTCCGACATAGAAGCCACCACACTGGGAAGGGGCACTCCTTTACCTACTATATCTGGCCCTGGTGCTGGATTGGTACGAGATCAAGAGACCCGCAGATGGATCATTGAAGGATCGAAGGACATCTTTGACTACGGCCTAGAAGTGACTGGAAGGGGGCATCTAAGGAGACCTATTACGGAAGAATGGAAGATTGATCCATTCAAACTAAAGAACTTCCCCAAATTGGATGCCTACTTCCGCCATTACAAATTGGGTTGCACTAGCAAGCCCCTCCTAGATTTTCAGCCGACTCTCGTAAGAGAGTTCTATGCAAATTATCAGGCCATACAGGAAGGATTGTGTAAAAAGGGGCAGAAAATCAATGAATTGCCCGCTCTTGAGAGCGTCCCAGTACGGGGTGTCCACATCAATATCTCGGCCGAAACCATTAACTGATTTCTATTCGGGCCAGGGTATGAGGCACCCACAGACACCTATGATTATGACTTTCGGGTGAAGAATAAGAAGAAGAGGACAAAGTGGTTGGCCAAGCGCTTGACTACGACCGGGGCACCGAAGTGGCTAGACCAAGACAAGCCTGTGATTCATAAGGCCTCGTTATCTTTTGAAGTGAAGTTTTGGTGGGCACTTGTGCAATTCTGACTGATGCCAATGAGTGCAGACAGTTAGCTGACTCTGGAAAGGGCCATTCTAGTGACCGCTCTCATGTCCAAATACAACTTGAACTTCGGGCAGATCATAGCAGAGGAGATTAGGGACAGAGTTACCAAGATAAACTCCTCATATCCATTCCCCTGTTTGATCACTAAGCTATGTGAGGAGGCCCGAGTTCCAAAGTATGCGGGGGTAGATTGCCCTGTCAGAACCGGAAGGACCCACCATCCATAGAGGTCCAAAGATGAGGCTCGTGTGCTAGGTCTGAGTGGTACTTCTGAGCCCTTGGCTCTTACTCTTGAAGCACACGCCTGACACCGGAGGTGACAGCATCCCCCACGACTAGACCCACCCCACAAGGTAGTCAGTCCAAGCATAATGCTACCTGCCTATCCACCTCGGCAGCTGATCCATGCCCTCACCGCAGTGCCTTCAAAGGATAACCCAGAGTCCATCTATGCCTTCCATCCAGCAAACTTCATGGACACCATCCAGAGGACTTTTAAGTTGAGGAGACAGATAAATGCGTTCGCCGAATAATTTCAGCCGATTGTGAATGCTTCCATCCAAAGGACCATAGCACCATTTCTAACTGGAAATGCCTGAACTGATGCATTAGAGGACCGGGTAGACGAGAGATTAAAGGAGATGGGTATGGTGGAGCTGTCAGACATGAAAAAAGATATCGCGGAGCTGAGGGTCAAAGTCGATAAATTAAAGAATCCTCATCCTACCCAAGCCAGAGCACCAATAGTCCTGCCATAGATAACACCGGAGCCCACACTCAACCTATGGGATTTTGTAGATCCCGACCTCCGTATGGAACAGTTGGACTCGGTTATGGAAAAGGAGCCCAAAAAAGTTGATGATCCACTTCATGAGCCTGCTACATATAAGAAAAAGAGAAAGAGCAAGGACAAGCAGGTTCAAGAGGGTGATGCTCCTCTTAGACCGAAGTCTCAAAAGAAGAAAGCGGAGAGAGATGAGAACAGGTCAAGATGAGAGCTGGACAAAGCAAAAAAGGTGTCACGACCCGATTTCTGAAGTCATGATGGCACCTACAACCCCCCAGTAGGAGAACCAATTCCCGTAGCCCGGAACAGCTAGTAATGGGCTACTACCTAACCAATACGCTCAACAAGCTGAGATAAGCAGAAGCAGAATGTAAGGTAGACAAAATAGAAGCAAACCTCGAATATAAATACATAAAGGAAACTACACCAACCCCAAGACTTGGTATCAATAGTACAGAAGCTTCTAGTAGAATACAAGTGCTAGTAGTAACAAAATACAACATAAATTGCCTTCGAAAGTACAAGGAGCAACAGTACAACAGATGAGATGTAGACAAGCCCTGACCGTCAGGCGCTCACCCTAGTCTAAAAGATCCAAAAGCTGCACGAGTCTCCAACATGATCAATGGTGAAAGCTCAGCTAATATATGCACCAAAAAGTGCAAAAGTATGGTATGAGCACCAAAACCACGGGTACTCAGTAGGTATCATCGGCCGACTGAGCGCATATAAGATATAAAAGCAGTAAGTAACAGATAGCAAGAAAGCAGTCACTGAAGCAATAAGCAAGGCACAAGGAGCTAGCACAGATCATCCATAACCAAGAGCTTCAAGTAACACATGCTAGCACAGAGATACAATTACATAGAATCACAGGTGAAGGAAAGGAAAATGCACCTGCAGTCCTTGCACAATAATATAAGTAAGTAGAGAGAGACTTGAGAAAATAGCGGTATACCGGTAACCTCAAGTAGAAGGAAAAGACGGAGAGCAGTCTAACATACTCAAAATGGAATCAACCAGTATAAGGAAATCATAACACCAATCCAATCACATGATAGCATAACCAGGGCATCACCTCACAAGTACCACCTTAGGATGAAATAACTAGACCATAATAACTGAGAGATACCACTCACCTTCCCATAAGAATAGAACCAGAGTCTCACACTCTGCTCAGAAGGCCACACAAAAATGCCTCAATAAGATAGGACTCCCTAGCCCTCACAATAATAAGATATCCCACAACCAAAACCTCAACAGGTTAATCATCACTAATCCTTCACTAACCAAGTGCCAAGACAAGCTCTAAATAAAGACAGGAGTAAATATAGTCTACCTACAGTCCCAACGGCCGCCTATACAATCAAGGAACACAATCAAGTGAAAGCAAACCCTCTGACATCCCATACTACCGGAGCGTACACTGAACACACAGCAAACAAGGGTGGAATCCAATGCATGATATGATATGATATAATGTGTGAAATAGAACCTTTGTATGTACCTCCTCTGGTGCCAATCAGGCCCAGCAGGTAGGTTCCATGGAAGGTCTCAGCCTGTATACCTCTACTCCACCGTATACCCCTCCCTCCGACGCACACAGCCTGAAGCCCCAGGCCCAGAGCGGCAAGGTCCATGGAGGTCCCCGACCCCATACTAAGACTCAGTATCAAGACATGTCATCTGGAAGCAAGTCCGGGATCAAAATAGAGATCCAGTCTTGAATATGCATGCCCAGACCCTGTCTAGGACTAAAGTAGTAGAAAATGCCTCAAAAATCCCTCCAAGAGTGCCCGGGCGTAACCGGGTCTAAAACTATAGTAAATCAAGTCTAGTGCTCCGCCCTGCAGAGACTAGTATCAGTAGTAAAATCAAGTCTGGTGCTCTACCCCGCAGAGACTAGTATCAGTAATAAAATCAAGCCTGGTGCTCTGCCCCGCAGAGACTAGTACCAGTAATAAAATCAGTGCAAAAACATCCAAAAATTCCCTTTTCTATCATCAACAGTACCAAAAAAGGGCCCCCAGGGCCATGCAGATTTAGGAAAACTGTCAGTAGTGGATCGCAGCCAAAACTGTAGTAAAACATGCAGGGAAAAACTTTTTTCATGGATGATATGCTCGCACACAAATATAAAAGTAGCCCAACGGCTCACAACAACTCCTATCAGCCCTGCACAGGCCCAACAACAACTCAGCAGACATAACCAGCCTAAAAGGATTATCTTTATGTCCGGGTCTCGCGGACATTCCCCAAATAACCCACCATCTATGTTCCAGAGTCAATACAAGGCTACACAGGACCACAAAGGTAATATACAATACTACGCGAATACTACAAACAACGTATGAAATAACAGACGAACAAGGTGGACAAGGTCTGGGGTACGAACCTATAACAACCCATCCAAGGATGTTAATTAATGTAGTTATAGCCTATATACGCAGAGTCTAGATAAGAAAGCCATAACCTACCTGTCATCCGATGACTAGCTGCGGGAACGGCATCGTCCAGACTCGAACTACTCCGGGAAGCTCCAAATCACAAAAGAATACTTTTAACTGAAGCCCCAAAGGCGTCTCTATGAAGGCTGACCAACCAAGGTAATGGAACAATTGCTAGAATCGACGAGGCTGCAAGAACGAGCCGTAGCCAATTGATAAGGTGTTAATGTCACACTCGCGACCAGCCAACTCCAAAGCATAAAATGAGGCCAGTAACAATAATAAATGGCAGCTAAATCCAACAATAATATGTTAACCACATCTCAAAGGAGCGACGAGCTCCCGAGGCACTATTTCAAGGCGTACTTCACGTTGTCTAATCCAATCACTATTGTATGCGATCCAAAAAAGAATCACACAATTTTCCAATCCCTCCAGCACCTTACCACAACCAGAAAACCACAACAATAACCAAACATAACAAGATAAAGGGGTTGTCCAAATCCACAATATCCAAAACACCACTTCGTGGCTCGAAAAGCTGTAAAAATAATACTAGAACATGTAATTACGAAGGAGGACAGTAGGGGAGAGATTTACTTGACAAAAGTATTCAATATCCCAAGATTAACAACCTGCCTCCTTGTAGGAACAACAAATATATCCAAATCCAACAAGAAACTACTACAAGTTATCGAAAAATACAACTTACGTGACTAGAAGCTTAGAATCTTGATTTAACAAATAGATAAGTGTACGAGATCCATACATCATTAAAATAACTCCATAGCTACTACCAAATACTCAGAAAACACCTACTAGCTCGCTGCATCCACACCCACGAAGATACGCCATGAAATTGACGGGATAAACTACACCAAAATAACGAGCTCGCGACGTAGAGCAACTTCCGTTAAACTTCCGAATTGAAAGCATCAAAGACCATGGAGTATCTAGGGGATTTACCTCTGATTTTCTGAAGTTTTTGGTGAAAATAATGAGTTAAAACGAAGGAGAAATCAGCTTTTATAAGCTGAACCGACTTAGGATGTGGACCCCACTTTGACGTGTCTGCTTGTGCAGTCTTACAAAAATGTGAATATCTCTCTATTCTGAAGTCGTATGGACAAACGGTTTAGCGCGTTGGAAACTAGACTCGTAAGCCTTCGATTTGGTATATTGGGGGCCCATTAACTATTTATAGATAGGGAGATACACCCCAAGATATTTAACCCAAATTTGAAGAGAATTCCTTAAAGGAATTTACAATAACTTTTTCCGACTTTTGTTTCGCAACTTGCTTGACTTCAAAACTTATCATATGACTATTTTGCGATTATAATACCTCATAAAACATCCTTCTTAGTATATTAGACACTATTAGTCTCACCCCAAAGGCATGGGTTACTTTAAACCTTCCAAACGGGCGAGGTATTACACGAGGCATTTATTTAACTCAAACTTTTGAGTAAGGGATTCCTTTGACCTCGAACCTTGGTTTAATTCTTTGATATTACCAAGAATGTTGTTGGAAGTCAGCGATTTCCAAAGTTGAAGCTATAAAACGAGGAACGG
Source organism: Jaltomata sinuosa (assembly GCA_003996215.1). Lineage (NCBI taxonomy): Eukaryota > Viridiplantae > Streptophyta > Magnoliopsida > Solanales > Solanaceae > Jaltomata > Jaltomata sinuosa. The sequence goes on along the minus strand of QJPP01002579.1, from coordinate 258,057 downwards.
CCATAAAGACCAAACAAATGGCCCGGGCACCGAACTACCGGTCCCGACAAGCCATAAGTGGCTTGGGCCGCTACAAGTAAGCTCTAATGGTACAAGAAAGGCGAAAATGTGTAAATGACCGGAAGGGTCATTACAAAAGGATTCATTGGCAGCATATCAGATTGAGGTTGATGGTGTTGGGTGAGGTGGTTCAGCTATTGGTGTTGCTGAACAAGTTGATGTACTTTCTTTAGACCCCATTGTGGGAGAGGATGTTGTTGGAGCTGCTTGGGCAGCTGTTACTATTGATGAGAGGACTGTAAAGGCAGCCTCGGTTGATGAGAGCACTATGAGCACCAATCTTGAGGGCCCGAAGGATGAGACACCCGGTACCGGCGCTTAGGCGCCACAGGTATGTTACCGCCCCCGTTTGTTTTTTCTATTTTTTGTGCATCGAGGGCAATGCCCATTTCTTTTTGGTGGGGTGGAGGCAGTATTGGGTGAGTATGTTTTTGATGGGAACCTTGGCGAAGTTTGATTAGCCAAGGGACCCGGGTCATGCCACGACGTTAAATCAGGCGCTGCATGGAAGGCAACCCATGAGGGTACTCACAAGGTACCCAAATCCTTAGGGTTTTCTTGCATGTGTTCTTTCCCTAAGGATTTTAATTTATGTCAAACTGGCACGTTTAGTATAGGTTGTATGTAGTAAAAGAAGAAAAGGAACTTAGTGTAGTCTATGATGTGATTTTGAACTAGATTTTTGATTGAAAAATAGAGACCCCTCCAAATTTGTGTGTGACATAATAGTATCTATTTTTGATAGACTAACCATTGTGGATCTGTGCATGACATTGTGTTGATCGATATGATGAATGGCTTAAGCTAGAGTACGAACCTAATAGGTAGCATGTGATTGTTTGACTCTGTGCCATGTGTGAGTGAGCTTAATTCAATTTATTCTTGCTTTGTGTGCCAATCTAGAACTTGCTCGGTTAGTCTTGCCTAGGTCGTAGGATAGTTGGTTAGGAAAGGATCATAGGCCATTTTTGAAACAGTCCACTTAATCCCAAATGACCGACCAAATGATTTGAATACCCTTTGATCCCAGATTTGAGCCTACATTGACATTTTTTGTTATCTAGCCTAATCACCTTCCCTGTTTCTGTTTATGAATCTTTAGTTTGGCCCGGGTCCCTCCTTGGACATTGTGTACCTCAACTCAGGCAAATCGCCTAAGTTGAGGGTGGCTACTGTAAAGGTGAGTGAGAAGTGTGGGTATGAATAGAAGAGGTTAGAGATAAAAAAGAGAAATAATGGGTGCGGCAGGTATGAAAAAGAAAGAGAAAAGAAAGAAAAAGAAAAGAAAATGTGAGAAAATAGTTGAGTTTGAAACAAAAGCCGCACCCGTCACTTGTTGAAATAAAAAGGGAGAAAAAAGGAGGAAAGGAGTAGAGTTTGTATGATAAGTGGAAGCAACATAGCGTAGTGTCAAGGAGGGCTTCGTCACTATTGTCCCATATCTACCATACCCATCCCCGAACCTACGTTACAAGCCAAGTAAAGTCCTATAGTGATCCTAATCCAATTGTCCGAAAACCGAGGCATAGAAACTAAGGGCAAGCCTATGGTATTGTACACGCATTGCTTGAATTTCTTTGTGAGTGTGAGTGTTTAGCTCAGTCTCAGAAATATAAATGTGTTAGTATGCGAATGGGAATTCCTTGTGGTGAGGGCACTAGAGCGACTTTGACTGCTACTTGTTGGTATGAGTCTCATATGTGTATGCTAGATCGTCTGTTGATAACATAATGACATCCATGGATCCATTTTGTGTTGTTTTGATGAATGGAACATATGCACTGGGTTTGTATTGAAGAAGGGGGGGGATACTGGTTATGAACTGAAATGCTAAATCATATGACTGCCGTAGTTCCTAGTGTTCTTTTGCTTGAGCATCATTTAGTTTTATTTTAGTCTGTTGCTTGAGGACAAGCAAAGATTCTAAGTTGAGGGTGTTGATGTGCCAGGATTTGACGGCACTTTCGACGCTTAAAACAAGGGATTTTTGGGAGTTCTTGAGTACATTTTGTTAGATTTGATGTCGTTTGTTAAGTGTGCAGGGACAAAGCATGAAATAGATAAAAGTACCAAAAGGTTGCAGTTTCTGGGCAAAATATAGGCCACCACGGGCGTCACACCTATGACGGCCCGTGGGGCAGACCGTCAGATTGAGGCAGCAGGATTTGCAAAGGCTGTGGATACCCGATATGCTGGCACGACACCCGTGAAAGACACGATGGGGCGTGGCCTTACCTATCGAACTGCTCCAGGGAGACATGCTAAGAGCCAAGGAAGGGCGATGGGCACCACGACGCCCGTGACAATCCCGATGGCCCATCACTGATGCTCGTGGAAACAAGGCAGGAGAGATGGAGAAGTGCTAAGTCAGGCGATGTGAGGATCACGATGGGCGTCGTAGCTGCGACGTCCCATTACCTCAGCCCATGAGATCGTGGCAACAAGATTTTCTGAAGAGATCAAGAAGGCCGACGGGCACCCACGACTCCCATCACACCAGCGACGGCCCGTGAGGCATCCCGTCAGATCTGTCGCGTCCAGCTTCTCCAAGTTTTACTAGGATTTGGTTTCTTTGTCTATAAATACTTTCCCTTAGGTTTTATTTACGACGTTACATAGAGGTTACACATTATTTTTGAGGATACTTTCGGATAGTTATTACATTGTTCTTCGGTATTGATTCAAACACAAGTTCTTGATTAATTGAAGTGTTCTTGAGATTTTTCTTCAAGATTCCGGATTTCTTTATTCTCAATTGTAAGTATCTATTGATGATTGCTCAAACAAATATTAATTGTGCACTTATGAACATGAGTAGATAAATCCACAACTAGGGTTGTGGGAACCATGGAGGATTAACGAAGTAGGCAAAGTACTTAGGTGATCTAGGGCAGTGTTTATGCATATATTGTTCTTCCCTTCGCTTTGATTGCTTTTTAACGGTGCGCAACGTTAGAGCTCGCCTTATCCTTACTTGCCGGACCAAGGAGGTAACGGATGGGAAAAGAGTTGTTTAACAATGAAGATTTGAGGCTACCAACCCTCATCTAATAGCTTGACCTTGTCCGGCAATAGCTTATCTGGGATCCAGGGTAAGGGTTCGTAAATCATACACCCGCGGCCGAACCAAGGCGTGTGGTGAAATTCACCTAGTTGCCAGACCAAGGAATTAGGTGAACCTAACTTACCAATTCTGCATGCTAAGCACCAAACTAGTTTACTAAGTACAACGCCTTACTAAGTTATGATCTCATGGGGAACACTACCCTAGTCATCTCATCCATTGGTTACAACTCTCGAAATTAGCAATTGTTACTTGTTTACTTTTGATTTACAATTGTTACTTGTCACTTTAAAACCCCCTTTTGCGAGAAATAAATGACTAAAAGCATGAGTAAACATTGATCGACCCTAGTCCTACCATATTCCCTGTGGGATCGACCCAACCTTTAGTTGGGTTCTATATTTGAACAGCGACCGCTTGCGTTTCTTTTAGAGGTCTAATTTGGGCGCATCAGTACCCGAGCCAACCACTTAGTATCCCGTACCAGGCGTGGTACCCGATCCAACCATTTCTTATCCCATACCAGGCGTGGTACCCGATCCAACCATTTCTTATCCCATACCAGGCGTGGTACCCGAGCCAACCGTTAGTATTTCATACCAAGCGTGGTACCCGAGCCAACCGAGTGTCACACAAAATCCACAGTCATAAATAATGAACAATCAACACTTGTAAACCCACAAGCAATAACACCTAGTTCATTTCACAAGACTGATGACATGACACTTAGACTTTCCTAAATCATTCTCTAAGCATGCAACTCATACAATACTTAAGCAAAAGTACACGAATATACAATGCATACAGGAATCAATAACCATCACCTACCTTGAAATATTCCAAGCTCTATTGAACCGGAGCTTTTCCTTTTTCAGGATTCCTTGCTTGTTCTTGGTCTAGAAACAAATATGCAAGAACTATAATCAATTACTGACCCAAAGTACCCGGATTATATAAAATCCCAATCGCCAGGCCAACCTATGATCGCTACACCCATTCTCGGGCTTTCCCACCATTAATTCATCTATTCCTACTATTTTTATGAATACATTTAGAGAATTAAGGTCACACGATCATAATCTAATGAAATCATCAACACCTAAGAAATTCTACACCTTAGAATCCCCTATTTTCCCTGATTCTACCATCTTAGGTCATTTCAAACCTTTTCCTAAGTCCACCCCTAGCAATTCTATAGCATAGGAAAGATAGTATGGAGTTTGGAGAGTAGAATTCTTACCTTTAGGACGAATATTGGTGGAAAATTGATGAAAATCTCCCAAAATCGTTTGCCGTTCTCCCAAAATGTTTTGAAGAAAACTGGCTATTTTAAGTTTCTGCATTAAATCTCGTCGTGCTTCGCTATAGAAGTCCATTGCACTATAGCAATACCGTCGTAGTGGAATCGACCATTATGGCGGAGGCTGACCAACGTTGACTTCCATTGTAGTGGTATTTTCTCCGCTACGGCGGAGGTCGCTATGGCGGTGTGTCAACCACTACGGCAGTTGACACAGATAGAAAGTTGTAAAGTCCCCCAAATAGGTTACAACATACTTATTTTCCTGACATTCCGGAATAACCCCTTCACGTCAACCTCGATACTAGGAGTTCTACTCACTCGAATTCGATTCCAAAAAGTCTCCCGGACTCCTTTATGTCTTAGAAAAATGGAGAACTAGCTCAAAATAGGACATGTTACCCAATCCTTAACTGAATTGCCCTAGACCATACCTCTCTTAGAAACTGGCTGAGACTAACCTAGCCCAGAATTTCCAACTCCCAAATCCAGAAGTTTTCCGACTTGAAACTTGGGATAAAAAGTCTACCAATAACGACAAACCTAGTTGTTACAATAGATACCAATTTACCCATCGTTCATCCTCGAATGATCTAATCCAAAATTATGGAAATAAAAAAAGGAAAGTGTAATACCTGAATCCTCAAACAAGTGAGGGTACTTGTCCCACATGTCCTTCTCAGTTTCCCAAGTGGATTTCTCAACTGGATGATCCTTCCATTGAACCTTTACCATACTGATCACCTTTGTCCTCAATTTCTGGACATCTCAATCAAGAATCACGACCGGCACCTCTTCATAGCGAATATCCTTACCAAATAACACTTCATCCCACTTTATGATGTAGTCCCCATCCCCATGGTATCGCTTTAGCATGGATACATGAAATACCAAATGGACACCCAACAAATTGGGCGGCAGTGCTAACCTGTAAGCTATTGGCCCTACAATCTCAAGAACTTCGAATGGTCCGATGAACCGAGGGCTGAGCTTGCCATTCTTACCAAAATGCATAACTCCCTTCATTGGTGACACCTTCAATAGTACTTGTTCACCAGTCTAAAAATCCATGTCCCTTACCTTGCGATTCGCATATTTCTTCTACCTGCTTTGCGCCGCTAGCAACTTAGATTGAATGCCTCTCACCTTTTCTTGTGCTTCCCTTACCAAGTCCACGCCCAAAGGCTTTACATCGCCTTTCTCAAACCACCCTATAGGTGACCTACAACTCCTCTCATACAGTGCCTCGAACATGCCATGTCGATACTGGAATGGTAGCAATTATTGTATGAGAACTCACACAATGGTAGAAACTGGTTCCAATGACCTCTGAAGTCAATCACACATGCTCTCAGCATGTCCTCTAATACCTGGATTGTCCTTTCTGACTAACCATCAGTCTGGGAATGGAAGGTTGTACAGAAGGTGAGTTGAGTGCCCAACTCTTTGTGCAGCTTACCCCAAAACTTAGAGGTAAACTGTGTACCCCTGTCTGAAATGATGGACAGTGGTACCCCGTGTAATCTCACGATCTCTTTCATATAAATCTTAGCCAATTGTTGTGAATTGTAGTCTACCCTAATTGGAATAAAATGAGTTGACTTAGTCAGCCTGTCCACAATGACCTAAATAGAGTCATACTTTCCCAAGGTCTTGGGAAGACCAACCACGAAATCCATGGCTATCCTTTTCCACTTCCACTTTGGAATGGGCCTCCTCTGAAGTAGTCCTGCAGGTCTTTGGTGCTCATACTTTACCTGTTAATAATTTTGACATTTGGACACAAAATTAGCTATGTCCCTTTTCATCCCGGGCCACTAGTAAAGCTGCCTCAAATCCCTGTACATCTTGATTACACCTGGATGAATCAAATACCATGAGCCATGAGCCTCTTCTAACACTTTCTGAATGATGTCGTCAACCCAAGCAACACAAATCCTTCCTCTAAAATTTAACACTCCACCAGAATCCAACGTGACATCTCCAGACTCTCTAGATATTGCCTTGCTCCAAAGCCTGCTCAACTGCGAATCCTAAAACTATTTGGCCTTTATCTCTTCTATGAATGTGGATTTAACCTCAATACTGGCCAACACCCTACCCCTGTTCTAAAATACCCAAGTGCATGAACCTAGATTCCAAAGCCTGAATTTCCCTTACCAATGATCGTTTGGACACCCCCAAACAAGCCAAACTGCCCATGCTAACTGTCTTCCGGCTCAATGCGTCTGCCACCATATTAGCCTTACCCGGATAGTACTGAATGGTTACATCATAGTCCTTTAACAACTCCATCCACCTTCTCTGCCTCGGATTCAAGTCCTTCTAGGTAAAAACATGCTGCAAACTGCGGTGATCGGTGAACACCTCACACTTGACACCATAGAGATAGTGTCTCCAAATCTTGAGTGCCAACACCACCGCTGCCAACTCTAAGTCATGGATTGGGTAATTCCTCTCATGAACTTTCAACTGCCTGGATGCATAGGCTATCACATTCTTGTCCTGCATCAACAGAGCACCCAAACCCGAATGTGAAGCATCACAATAAACAATAAAGTCCTTACCTTCAACCGGCAAAGACAAAATAGGAGTTGTGGTCAAAAGTGTCTTGAGCTTTTGGAAGCTCTCCTCACACCTGTCGAACCACACAAATGGTACCTCTTTCTGAGTCAGCCTTGTCAAGTAAGTAGTAGTAGATGCAAAGTCCTTGACAAACCTACAATAGTAGCTTGTGAGCCTAACAAAACTCCTTACTTCAATCACCAAGGTAGGTCGGACCCAACTTTTGACTGCCTCAATCTTCTGGGGATCCACCATCACCCCCTTTTCTGACACTACATTCCCCAAGAATGTGACTGAAGTCAACCAAAATTCGCACTTGGAGAACTTCACATAAAGCTTTTGGTGACTCAATATTTCTAACACAATACGGAGATGTTCGGCATGCTCCTCCCTACTCTTGGAGTAGATTAAAATATCGTCAATAAAAATATAACGAACGAGTCCAAATAAGACTTAAATACCCCATTCATCAAACTCATGAATGATGCCGGTGCATTAGTCAACCCAAACGACATCACTAAGAACTTGTAATTTCCATATCAAATTTGGAAAGTAGTCTTAGAAATATCCTCAAGCCTAATTTTTAACTGATGGTACCCTGACCTTAAATCAATTTTTGAAAATACAGATGCACCTTGTAACTAGTCAAAAAGATCATTAATACAGGGTAAAGGGTCCTTATTCCATATGGTAACCTTGTTTAACTGCATATAGTCTATGCACATTCGCATATTGCCATCTTTTTTCTTCATAAATAAGACTGGAGCACCCCAAGGCAAAGCACTAGGACGGATAAAACCCTTGTCTAAGAGTTCCTGAAGCAAAGTCTTAAGCTCCCTTAACTCTGCTGGAGCCATACGATATGGAGGAATGGAAATTGGGCGAGTGCCCAGCTCCAAGTCAATACAGAAGTCAATATCCCTGTCCGGAGGCATACCAGGTAAATCCGCCAAGAACACCTCCTGAAACTCTGAAACAACCAGAACTGACTCAATAGATGGGGACTCTACACTATCATCCCAGAGATGAGCCAAAAAGGCTAAACACCCTCTCCCCACTAGCTTTCTAGTCTGAATAAAAGATGTGATCTTAACTAGCTTAAGCATGTACACACCTTCCCACTCTAGCCTATCCTTACCTGGAATCTCTAGAGCCACAGTCTTCATGTTACAATTCAATATAGCATGATAAGGAGATAACCAGGTCATGCCCAAAATGATATCAAAGTCTACCATATTCAGAATTACCAAATCTACCCAAGTATGCAACCCCACAAATACAATAGAACAAGCACGATAAACATGAGTCACAATCACAGACTCTCCAACCGGGGTGGAAAAATGGATAAGGGAATCAAGGATATCACAAATCAATTCTAGACCCCAAGCAAAATTCACAGACACATATGAATATGGAGAGCCTGGGTCAAAAAGAACCGAAGCCATCCTATCACAGACAAGAATTGTACTTGTGATCACTGCATCTGATGCCTCCACCTCAGACTTTCCTGGAAAATCATAATAGTGAGCCCAGTCATTAAGCCGAGCAACTTCTTTGGCTGGATGCACCGCACCCCTGCCCGCACCACCATTCCCTCTGTCTCCTCGACCTCCCTGAAAGTTACCTCGCCCACCCTATGGACGACCTTTATCATAGCCACCTCTACCTGCTGGTACCACAGCCTTAGACTGCTGCTGAGCCTGATGACCAGTCTATCTGTGAGGGCATTCCCTCTTAAAATGGCCCAGATCAACATAATGAAAACAACCGCGATCAAGTGTAGGCCTGCTTTTAGATGTGTAAGAAACTCTCTAGCCTCTAGGAGCTGAAAACTACTAATTAACTCCCGGACGACCACCTGTAGCAGCTAGCAGAGCTGACTGAATAGGACGGGTAGAGTACATCTGCTGATTGTGGCTCCTGGAGTACGAACCACTATAATTCCCATCATTACGGGGCTTCTTGGCTAACACTTTATATTGCTTGACCCCTTCTAACTTCTTAACATAGTCTGTGACCTCATTGAAGCCCTTCCCTACTAAAGTCATGTGCACCGATGACACCTGTAAATACATATTCAAACCCTTCACAAATAATCAAATCTGATCCTCCTCGGAACCCAACAAGTGCGTAGAAAAATGAGACAAGGTATGAAACTTAGCCTCATAACCAGAGACCGACTTATTACCCTGTTCCAGAGCCAGGAACTCATCCTTTTTTCGATCTCTCAAGGTACGAGGCACGTACTTCTCCAAGAAGAGAGCGTGAAACTGCTCCCAAGTCAGTGGGGGCAAAACTGACGACCGATATTCCACATGAGACCTCCACTACTGCTTAAAATCACCTTGCAGCTGAAAGGTGACAAACTCAACCCCATGTTGTTGCACAATGCCCAGCTTGTGCAGCCTCTCATAACAGTCCAATATGAACTCATAAGCATCTTCCTTATCAGTACCCTGAAATATATGAGTAGCTTAAGGAACTTGGTCAGCATCTCGTGCTCATTCCCTGTCATGACCGGACCTCGTATTGGTCTGAAGAAGTCATTTATGCACGACACCGCATCCATTTTAAGAGATGTAGTAGCCACTGGATGAATGCCTGGAACCTGATCTGCAGTCCCTGTGGGGTTGGCTCCAGCACCAACCAGTCCACGCAGGAAGGACCACACTTGCTGAAATGTTGCGGGTATGATAAGGGGAAGGTCTACACCTCTAGCCGGTGTTGCCTCCGCTTGCTCTACACCCTCCTCAACACCAACCTCGACCTCCTCTTCAACCTGATTCCTGGGGTAAAGAAGGGGTCGCTTCACGTGCTCCTGTAGCCGCTTGAGCTCAACCCCTGGCGGGTGTTGCCCTACCTCGGCCCCTGCCCCTGCCCCTTTCTCTACCTCTGACAGTCGGGCCCGCTGCTGGGACCGCTGCTCTCGCTCCATTGTTCCTTGTGTTAACCATATACGGACAGAAGAGTGAACGAAGTCAGCTACCAATTTGTATCACCAGATACCAATTGGAATCAAGTTATAGCACGAAGGGAGAAAGAAGAGATAATTCTTAAAGTCCAATAGCCTCTCAAGAAAAAGTACAGATGTCTCCGCACCATTCAAAGACTCTACTAGACCTATTTTGGTATGACGAGATCAACAAACCTAGGGCTCTGATTCCATCTTTGTCACGACTTAGACCGCCATGAGTGGCACCCACCCAATACCCCCAGGTGAGCGGACCAATTCTGACCCAACACTTAATCATCCTAGCAACTTAAAACCAAAGTATAAAATAAACTAGCAATAAAATCTCAAATACTATTTCATAAAACTGCAAAAACATCCTCCCTAGAACCTGAAAGTCATTGTACCAAAACATTCTACCAAATTGTCTAGAAAATATGGGGATGCAACCCAAAATAAATAAAAGCTTAAGCCAAAACAAGTGGGCTATAACTAAACAGAAAGAAACCAAGGTAGCTCGATCGAAACAGCTCACCCTTGATGTCTGAAAGCGCTGGGACTAAAGGTGAGGTCGCGCGTCAGCCGCCGAAAGATTGCTTGTACTCACAAAAAGAAATGCAAGTACAAAATCAGTATACAACCACCGTGCACTGGTAGGATCATCAACCAATTCCAAATAAACAGTATATAAATAGTAACTAAAGCCAAGTAAAGCACAGGAAACATGTGAAAAAACCAACAGATATCTCTAGACTACAAGTCTCCTCCTAGCTTATCCCCACATGTAATCAACTTCACAACCATTGACAACATTCAATGAAAACACAATAAACATTTATGTTTTACTTAGCCCGGATCCACCCTGGGATCCCTCTAACAACACCTAAGTGTTAAACATACAACCCGGTCTACACCAAGACCAACTCACAATCAAATATAATAATAATTCGGCATCTCAAGGACCATATGCAATATCATAATTCAGTAACACAACCTGGTCCACTCATAGAACCATCGCAAGAATGCACAATGTAATAAAATAAACCCATACCAGGCGTGGTACCCGAGCCAACCAATTAGTATCCCGTACCAGGCGTGGTACCCGAGCCAACTGTTTGTTATCCCATACCAGGCGTGGTACCCGAGCTAATTATTAGTATTCCGTATCAGGCGTGTTACCTGATCCAACCGAGTATCACACAGAATCCACAGTCAGAAACAATGAACAATCAACACTTGTAAACCCACAAGCAATAACACCTAGTTCATTTCATAAGACTGATGACATGACACTTAGACTTTCCTAAATCATTCCCTAAGCATGCAACTCATAAAATACTTAAGCCAAAGTACACGAACATACAATTCATACAGGAATCAATAATCATCACCTACCTCAAAATATTCCAAGCTCTATTGAACCGGAGCTTTCCCTTTTTCAGGATCCCTTGCTTGTTCTTGGTCTAGAAATAAATATGCAAGAACTACAATTAATTACTGACCTAAAATACCCAAATTATACAAAATCCCAATCCCCAAGCCAACCTATGATCACTACACCCATTTCCAGGCTTTCCCACCATTAATCCATCTATTTCTACCACTTTTATGGATATATTTAGAGAATTAAGGTCACATGATCATAATCTAATAAAATCTTCAACACCCAAGAACTTCTACACCATAGAATCTCCTATTTCACCGAACTACCATCTTAGGTCATTCCAAACCTTTCCCCAAATCCACCCCTAGCAATTCTATAGTGTAAGAAAGATAGTACGGAGTTTGGAGAGTAGAATTCTTACCTTTAGGATGAAAATTAGTGGAAAACTGATGAAAATCGTCCAAAATTGCCTTGCCCTTCTCCCAAAATGTGTCGAGGAAAATTGACTATTTTTGGGGAAGTTTTTGTATTAAATCCCGTCGCGCTCCGCTATAGCGGTCTGCTCCACTATAGTGGTACCGCCATAGCAGAATCGGCCGTTATGGCAGAGGCTGACTAACGTTGACTTTTGTTGTAGCAGTATTTTCTCCGCTACGAAGGAGGTTACTATGGCGGTGTGTCAATCGCTATGGAGGTTGACATGGGATAAAAAGTTGTAAAGTCCCCCAAATTGGTTCATTTTATAACACACTCATTTTCCTGACATTTCGGAACAACTCCTTCACATCAACCTCGATATCGGGAGTTCTACTCATCCAAATTCAATTCTGAAAAGTCCCCCGGACTCTTTTATGTCTTAGATAAATGGAGAACTAGCTCAAAATAGGACACGTTACCCAATTCTTACCCGAATTTCCCTAGATCATATCTCACTCCAAAACTGGTCGAGACTAGCCTAGCCCAGAATTTTCAACTCCCAAATCTGGAAGTTTTCTCACTTGAAACTTGGCACGAAAAGTCTACCCGTAACGATGAACCCGATCGTTACACTAGTTGATACACCCATTACTGACCCTCCTCCTAGGTCCGAAATACAACATGGGGAGAGACATCCCCTAACCTTGGTAATTCAACTATTTACGATATTCCACTTTCTTTATAACAACATTTGAGAGAATCCCCTCTTTAACCTGTGGTCTAATTACCCAAGTTTCCCGATTTCTCAAACCTTCCCGACATCCTAGTCCTCAAATTTTATCATCACACAACACCCAGTTAATCATAACAACCCGAAATGTCATAACACATTATCATAACTCAACCAATTCTAGTTTAATCAATTCAACCACAACAATTCTCCTCCAGACTCCATGCCTGAAGGCCTAAACATGAATTCTCCTTTCTAATCTATAAAATGATACGAAAAGGAAGCAAGTAAATCTACTCAATGAAGAAACCTAGCCTACCTAGATACCAAGCAGCTGCGCAGTGCAATTTCTAACTCCGTGAAGGCATTTCCTGACAATTTGACAGGCCCGAATTTGTGGTTTCACTTCTTTTTAGCCAGAATTCCTCCTCCTTATGGCTCCCAAGCCTTGGAGCAGCCTAAGAGAGTTTTTGGAGAAACTCTCGTATGTTTTCCAACTGAGGAGGAGAAGTCTTTTATTAAAAATGCCTCTTGTCATCCCTTTATAGCGGACGTCCTTCCGCTACAGCGGTAGCGCTATAGTGGAATAAATACCACTATAGCAGAGTGACGTCAGCCCGGATGATTTCCAAAAGTCAAAAAAATTATGTCACATCGCTCCACTTAATACAAAATATTTTTAAATCATTCCCAAAATTTTGCGATATCGTGGTTTCTAAAATAACGACGGATCCGGTCGTTACACAAACTTGGTTGAATTTTTCCTAAAAGCGTATCCTTCTTATTTTTAAATTCTCTTTTAAAAGATTTTTTTCATTATAAACACTCTTTTTATCATTAACGCAAATTTGTTTTCCTTTAAATTCTAATTAAGCAGGTTTCACCCGTAAATGAATTCACCACTCTTTCAAAAAAAATTCAAAACTTTACTTGTCTTTAAGTTAAAATATTTTCGTTATGTAATGTTCTCATGTTTTCAAAAATAATATTTTTCAAAGTTAGTCAAATTAGTTGGTTCTTAAAAAGATTGGATAACCGCGAGTTAGCGGATATTTTTAGTATCGTAAAATCCTTCTAAAAATATTAATAGAAACCTCTTACCTCGAATCTTTTAAATATTTGAAGTCTTTTTTCTGTTTTAAATATTTTTTCCAAATCTTTCTTAGTTTTTCTTTAATTAAATTAAGTGGCGACTCTTGCTTTTCTTAAAATTGTTTGAAATTATTAATTTAGTTTCAAAATGATTTTAAAAGTCAAAAATCGTTTCCCTTGTTCAAAAAATCAGAAATTAGAACTCACAACCTTCGGATTGAAAGTGAGAGACGCTTACCAATCGAGCAACTCCCTCTTTTCAAGTGAAACTCAGTGAATGATTCATGGGTTCAAAAATTTGCAAGAATTTCAAAACTAAAGAACGATTCGTAGAGTTCAAAAATTTATAAATTCCAAATCAATGAACGATTTTCAAAAGAAATTACTAGAGTCCAAAACCAAGAATGATTCACGGGGTTCAAACTTATGAAATGATTTTCAAAAAATTTCTTGAGTTCTAAACTAAGGAACGATTCATGGGGGTTCAAGCCTATGTAAGAAATCAAGGAATGATTTATGTGTTACAAAAGTTTGGTGGAATTTCAAAACTAAGGAATGATTTATGGGGTTCAAACCTTTATAACTTCAAAATCAAGGAATTATTTTTAAAAGAAAATTATTAGAGTATCAAAACTAAAGAATGATTCATGAGGGTTCAAACCCTTATAAGTTCAAATCAAGAAATGATTCATGAGTTTCAATTTTTTTTAGAGTTTCTAACCCAAGGAACGATTCATGGGGTTTGTTTACCCTAAATTCGTAATTTAGAGTAACAATTAAATTTGTTAAGTGGTTCAAGGACACACAAATTAGAATGACTAAACAATGATTTTTGCTAATGCAAGATTGCTAAATAGAAATAAGAAAATATGATATACTAGAATAATGGACAAAGTGAGCAAGTAAAACAAAGTAAAGAGTCATTATTCAAGTGTCTCTGGGGTGGTTGTCTAGCAATGTCTACGAATTCAATAACTTTGTGAGCTTAAGAGCTTGAAAAATCATATGTCTTACAAATGTAGGGATGAGATATTTTTATCATCCAACCCTACGGAACATCTTTTGTAATTTACGCCCCTGTTAGTTATTATTATCTCCATGGCTTAGCTGTTATATATATGGTTGAGACTCTTTAGAAGGGAGTCTAGAATTCTTCGAAGGTGATTACACTTTAGACTTATCTTGACTGATCATCGTCTCGTACACCATCATATTTCTCCAAAGTGGGATGGGAACACTATGATACATCCCAACTATTGAAGGCTTGATCTCAGAACTTCAACAAACAAGATTAGCCCTTCCAACCATGTTCAAACATTAAGCCTTGTATTTTCTTTGTCAGTCTTATATGATATGTTCTGCTTTTTACATGCCATTTTATGGTTCATGCACCTATCAAATTTGATTTTATTCAATACTGATAGTCTCCCATTTTTCAGGTATCAATTACGTTATGCCCAGAAAGTGAAAGATTTCTTCCATTTTGGTAATAAATCAGACGAAAAGACCTTTGACAACGATGAAATGATAAGCGCCTCTTTACATTAATGTTTCATCCATGCGTTAGCCCTTTGTGAAAATCAACACAAACACAACTAATGAGATAATGATGAGTTTTATCTTTCCAAAACTGATATAAACCTCTTCACTTCATCATTTTCTCTTCGAGAAAATAGCCAAATGCACCCCCAATATATTATCGAATTTTCAACTACACACTTCAACTTCACAGGGGTCCTATTACCCTCCTGAACTGTTTAAAAGTAAAATATATACCCCCCTTAAAAATACAGTCTCAAATTTGTATTAAGCAGTGACCTACACGCGCTCTACCATGTAATGCCACGTAATATTACTTTTTATATATATAAAAATTAATTATTTTTCTTTATTCTATTTTTTCCTTCTACAGTTCGCACTTTCTCTTTACTTTTTAATTCCCTTTTCTCTTTTATTTTTCCCTTTTCTCTTTGCTTCCTCGCCTGACTATTTTTTTTGATGATCGGAGAAGATCGTGGTGAATCACAACGGCGAAAAAGACAGCATCGGGTAAGCATCAATCAATTCAAAGTTATAGGTTTCAAATATAATTTATCCAATCTCGATCTAAATAGACTAAAGAAAAAATCTAAAATAACCTTTCTTCTTAATTTGAAATCTGAAACAAAGGGAGTATATACACTTGTTAATATCTTAGATTTGCTTGTATTTGTTCCTTCTGGTGATTGCTGTAAAATTTTGATCTTTGTGCTAAATTTTTGTTGTTGAAAGTTGAAAAAGGAATTTGTTAGTGTATTTTATGCTCAGGCACATCCACGAGATTGGAACATATACAATAATCTTAGGGAAATTGAGTAGAAGTCGACGGTGCTCTACATCATCGTTGTTAATGGTAGCAATAATTTTGAAGAAAGAGGGAGAAACTAGTAGGGTCAAAGATGGTGGAAAGTGGAAAATTAATGGGGGAGATGATAGAATGAGAGAAGTGTTGAAGAGGTTGTTAAATTCGAGATCTGAGGGAATGACGGGAACTCCACTGATGATTCTTCATCAAGTTTTTTGTTCTTTGAAAGAGAGAGTGTTTAGAGATATGTGAAGATGAAGAAGAAAGAAAAAAAATAAGAAAAAAAATAATTAAAAATATTTAAAATAAAGTTTTAATAGTTGTTTTTGGTATACACTCACTTTGCCACGTAAGCATTTAGGGAGGTAATAATTTCACTTTTAAATAGTTTGGGGGGGGGTAATAGGATCCCCGTGAAGTTAAAGTGTGTAGTTGAAAATACGGTAATAGGTTGGGGGAATTTGGCTATTTTCTCTTTGTACTTCACTTGTTGTTTACTCTTATATTTTCAAAATCCTTTTTGCACCTTCTTCAATCTTTTTTGCATTTTCTTTCTTGATTTATGTGTTTGTCAGAGTTTTGCCATAAACAACCACTTTTTATACTTTTTGTGAATCGTTCTTTACTCCTTCCTTTCCCAACCTTAGGGGAGTTTTCCATTATATGTGGTGGCTCTGAGATCACAATGACTCTATCAACAGTCGACATTGTAAGGGAAGCCACCGACGAAGGGCCATCATCAGTGAGGAAGAAAACCAAGAAAGGCGAAGCGAACAAGCCAACTTCCTGGTTGGTCATGCTTCATAATTCATTTTTAATAAAAACTACCAATATCGGGCCTCGATAAAAGAAGAAGTTAAAGATTGTAACAAATTAGTTGTTGAGTACTAATCAATGATCAACGCTTCTCATATTTCAAAGGTGCGAGACTATTGCAAATGGAAGGGTCGATCTGGGGATATACCCTCGATGAGTATGAAAGGATCACTTATGAGAAGAAGGGTTTCTCATTTATGTATACCTATCCTTTTACTCTAGGTTTTGGGTTTGATATTAAACTAATTAACCTCAACCTACACAAATATTATGGGGTTTTCTTGGCCCAAGTTAGCATGGTGGTATGGAGGATTGTTGGTTTCCTCTGAGTCTTGGCCGATAAGGCCAAGTTGGGTTTTGCTCTCAATCACTTATTCTGCCTTTAATCTCCAAAAATCTTTTCGAGTGGAATTATTACTTTGTCCTCTCGAGGTGAAAGATACATCTTTTTCAACATCGATGACGACTACAACTAGGGTTGGATAGAGAGGTTCGTGGTTGTTTCTACTGTTAATTTTGTCATGAATAGCTACATGGCTTTTTGGAGACGTCAAACCAAGCTCTTAAGTTTTAGATTCTTAGCTTAGGGATTTTCCTTTTTATGCCTCTTTGTTGTATAATAATCTGTATTTTATCCTCTTAGCTATTCTTTGGATTCCTCCTCAAATTCCTAAGCTGGTACTTACCTTTCAAACCCTTCAACTCCTTTTTCTTGTCTTATAACCTCTTTTATCTTGTGACTTTTAGGATTTTCAATAAAACTCTAGGCTCACAGGCCCATGATGATCCTCTTAACCTAGAGGCAATTATGAGAGAGATAGAGCAAGCATTGGCCCGTAAGAGAAGTAGGGTCTTTCTCTCTATATACGGCAAGACAACCTCATCTTCCAGTCCCAAGCGAGTAAAAAATATATCAAAGAAAAAGTTTTGGCAAGTTGGGGGCAAATAAAGGAACCCTTCGTGCTAAGGCCTTCATAATTCGATCTCACCTTCGAGATGAGAAACCCGTGATCGTGATTATTAAATAATAATAAAAATAAAAATAAAAATAAAAAAGAAAATAAGGCTACGGAGCAGTAAAGAAGTTCCCCTGTGTGAGTCACTAAGCCTGATGATGTCGACGCCCTTTTTTAGGGAGTCCTAGATCATGCTCCAAATAGGCTTTCACTCTAACATCCGACCCCTAGTTACTCTCTTGAATTTAGGGAATATCCCTCCAGGACCTTTGTCTAACAATGCCCCGCCCTCCACTTCTACATCTCAACTAGGAACTTTCTTCGAACTCGACGATTCTTTGACACCCTGGTTCAAGGTTCCACCAACACAGTTTGGTCACTATAGAGGTTCCAACAGAGATCCAGTTCCTCTCTAATCTTGTTAGTTTGACCAACTATTTAAAGCATCTATCTACTTCCTAGGATTAAGAGAAAAGGGATGAGGTATCAATCGAGTGTGCCTCTTTAATGAGCAAATGCATGCTTCTGCCAGGGTAGGTCTTGGCTTCATTTTAGCATTCTGGTTCATGATTATCTCTTATTTTTATCCCTCTTTTCTCTCATTGTGACAGAGCAACTTTCTCTGGTTTGAGGCCCTCCAAAGATGATTCTGGGAAAAGTGAAAGTGGAAATTAGTTATGAAAAGTAAGAACAAAGCAAGGAAGGTAATTTGCAGAGGGATTCCTAACACGTAGTATGGAGACAAGAATGGAGAAAGCGTTGCCAAACGGTTAAATAAAGGAAGAGTTTATCAGACTAGGTGCCACACCAGAATTATTCATGTGGCAAGCCGTAATGGTGAAGGAAACGCTTCGGCATCCGAAAAGAGTATTTGACACATTAGAGGAGACAATCATTTTGTTCCTTGGATGTTGCTGGCTCGCCACCCAAGAAACGAAAGGACTATCTATATTGGGTAAGGACCCCCGAGAGTGAAGGAAACCTCTAGTATGAACAATCGCGCTTTGACTAGGTAAAAACAAGACATAGGGAGATGAGTTTCATTGGAAGGTTTACCGAGGGGAGCCCTTCAGAGAATTCAGATGACGTGAAAGAAAAGAACATGGGAAAAGAGAACTAGACCTGTTCAGATGTGCGGACGCGTAGCGCACCTGCCTGACCTAGGCTACAAGTACAGGCTAGCACCTATAATGGATAAGATACCTAGCGCCATTTCATTGGCAGCAGTACTATTAGGGCTTCAAGGAATAAAGGTCTCTGATATATTGGCTATGAGCCATCTGTTAGAACCTATAAATAAGGGTTCCCCTTCATTTCGTAACACAATTTGTAATCTGAGACAATAATACATTATACTTTTACTTACTCTCCATGTTCTGGCCTTCCTTTTGCTTTCATGTTGATATCGAACTCTCGTGGGACGAACTCTGACTCTCGAGGAGTGTCCTCAAGGGCTCTGTTGTGCAAATCCTTTGATTATTTACTTCTCTGTTTTGCTTTACTTTCGTTTACATTCATTACTTCGCTATTTAGATAATCAATTCGCTGATAACGAATTCTAAACAGAACTAGATCTAATACGCGTGCTCTTCAACTTATCTATAAATTCAATTATACTATTTTTAGGATAAACACTCTCGTTAATATATATGATGTGGTTATCTCCCAAGAAATCGAGAATATTCAATTTGAAAAAGTTTAAATCAGTACAGCCTTTCAAGTTATGGGAAAATGAAATATAAGAGACGATTTAAATAAATAAATATAAATACGATAATTATCACGCACAGAAGGACTTTATGAAACCAACCAATCTGGGAAACGTAGACGACAAATATGGACAAAGTTGAGTTATTATTCTGAAAACTTCCACGTGGTTAACACTAAAACAATGAAGCACGTTTTGTTTTTTTCTCCAAGTAAAAGACGAAATAAGGTAGAAAGTTCAATTTTTGGAACCTCATTTGCATAGTCAAAAATTGCAAAACAAGGTCCGTCTTAAAAGTTAAAACAAGGTTAGCTAAAATATCTAAGTTAACGTTTGATCATATATTTAATTAAAATTTTAAAAATATTTTTAAAATTATGTTGAAAAATAATTTTTTAATTGAATTTGTGTTTGAATATGTATTTTATTTGATTTTAAAAAAAATGTGAGTGCAAGTGAAATTTCACTCAATTTTCAAAATTTAATTTTTTTCAAAATTTAATTTTTAAAAACTAATCAAATTTCATGATCAAAAAAAATTTTCATTGTTTTTTTAAATCTACTTCCAAAATCTTTTTCTATTTATTTTAAAATGAGTAATTTGTTAAAACCTGATTACTTTTGGTACATTATTATTTCTAATTAGTGTGTATTGTTATGAAACATGTCAGTTTTGTTGGGGTTATGGGTCTTTTTCCCTTCTTATGTGAATAAATAAAGCTCAATTTGTACCAATCCATTTTTGCTCATAGGCCCAATTCTATGGGGCATATATATAGACCTTTTTTAGGTCTTATTTCATCATCCATACAAGAGTTTTCAGCAGCCACATATAGAGAAAAAGTGCAGTTTTTCCCACCTAATTTCAGCCCTAAATTGTCAACTTCAAATCACGATTCCCGCTTCGTTTCTTATCCGATTGAGCTGATTTTTGGACAGATTGTTCCTCTCATCTTAATCTTTGATTAGGAACTGACAGAGTTGGATTTGATGCCCCGTAGCTCTAGTTTTGCATCTGTGAACAGTAGCTGCATTTTTTGATGCTTTTGCTCCTTTTATTCTCTCGTTTTTGGTGTTGTGATTTATGTAGTGTTGCTCGTTGTTTGGCACTTCTTTGGTGGTCATTTTGGAGAATATTATTGTAACTCTTGGTGATTATAGTGGAGGTTTTGATCCCGTGGTTTTTACTCTTCACACCGAAGGAGTTTTCCACGTAATCTTGGTGTCTCGTGTGATTGGTTTATTTTGTCTTGTCGTATTTCTTTTGGTTGATATACTTGCTGCCTTATTACTATTGTGCTTGGTTTGTTTGTCTTCTCTTGGTTCAAATTGAAAGGGAAAGTTTAGACTTGGGTATTCTTCCGCTGCTACCCTGTCGTGCATTCTTTGTTAGTGTCTTGCCTTTCCCAACAAAGTGGTATCAGAGCATTGGTTGTTGTTGATAGTCGATTTGAATGATGGAGGAAAATATGAGCAAGATGGTGTGTTTGAATGGTAGTAATTATCATACTTGGAAAGGCAAGATGAAAGATCTATTTGTCAAGAAGATGCACTTACCTGTGTTTGTTTCTAACAAACCTGAATCTATAAATGACGAGGATTGGGAATTTGAGCATCTGCAGGTTTGTGGCTATATCAGACAATGGGTTGAAGATAATGTTAGAAATCATATTGTGAATGAGACACATGCCAGAAGTTTGTGGGATAAGCTTGAGACACTTTATGCTTCGAAAACTGGCAACAACAAGTTGTTCCTGCTGAAACAATTGATGAATATCAGGTAAAAAGAGGATAGTCCTATTTCTGATCATATAAATAATTTTCAGGGTATCCTTGACCAGCTGTCCAAAATGGGTGTAAAGTTTGATGAAGAAATTCAGGGACTTTGGCTTCTCAATACTCTGTCAGACTCTTGGGAGACTCTTCGAGTTTCTTTGACTAATTCTGCTCTCAGTTATGTTGTAACTATGGAATATGCTAAGAGTGGTATCTTGAATGAAGAGATGAGAAGAAGATCACAGGCCTCATCTTCTTCAGCTTCACACTCCGATGTTTTGGTTACTGAAGATATGGGGAGAAATAAGTTCAAAGGTCAGAATAATAGAGGTACAAGTAGAAGCAAGTCAAAGTCCAGATACAAGAATATTACATGTGACTATTGCCATAAGAATGGACATATCATGAAATATTGTCACAAGCACAAGAGAGATATGAGACGACAAAAGAAAGAAGGATAATGAGAATCGTGTTGCTGTTGTTGCTAATGATGATCTTCTTGTTGCTTGTGGTGAGAATGCCATTAATCTTGTTCGTGATGAGTCCAGCTAGTTTGTGAATTCTGGTGTTACTTCTCATGTCACGCCCAAAAAGGAATTATTTTCTTCTTAGACTCCAGGTAATTTTGGGATGTTGAAGATGGATAATAATGATGAAGTTGAAGTTCTTGGCATTGGAATAGTTTGTGTAGAAAGTAACAATGGTTCGAGATTAGTTCTCAACAATGTCAAGCATGCTCCAGATGTTCACCTAAATTTGATCTCTATGGGGAACCTTGATGATGAGGGTTATGTTAACACCCTTGGTGCTGGCCAGTGGAAGCTTACTAGAGGTTCAATGGTTGTGGCTCGTGGTGACAAGTTGTCTAACTTGTACGTATTTTAGGGCTCCATCTCTAGAGGCTCAGTAAACTTGGTGGAGAATGATACTTCATCAGAATTATGGCATAGAAGGCTGAGTCATATGAGTGAGAAGGGAATTGACAATTTGGCTAAGAAAAATTTGCTTTCTGGAGTGAAACAAGCAAAGTTGAAGAAATGTGTTCATTGCTTAGCTGGTAAACAGAAAAGAGTTTCTTTTCAGAGTCATCCGCCTTCAAAAAAGCTTGATTTGCTGGAGTTGGAAATGTGTTCATTGCTTAGCTGGTAAACAGAAAAGAATTTCTTTTCAGAGTCATCCGCCTTCAAAAAAGCTTGATTTGCTGGAGTTGGTACATTCTGATTTGTGTTGTCCTTTTAAGGTAAGGTCTCATGGTGATGCACTTTACTTTATGACTTTTATTGATGATTATTCTCGCAAACTCTGGGTATTTCCTTTGAAGTCCAAGGATCAGGTACTTGATGTGTTTAAGGATTTTCAGGCCTTGATTGAGAGACAGACAGGGAAGAAATTAAAATGCATCTGCTCAGATAATGGTGGTGAGTATATTCCTCATTTTCATAGATATTGCAGAGAGCAGGGTATTCAGCATCAGAAAACTCCTCCAAAGACTCCTCAGTTAAATGGTTTAGCAGAGAGGATGAACAGAATTCTAGTTGAGAGAGTTAGATGTATGCTTTCAGATACTAAGCTACCAGATTTCTTTTGGGCAGAAGCACTTAATACTGTTGCTTATGTTATCAATTTATCTCCTTCTGTTGCTTTGAATGGTGATGTCCCTGACAGAGTTTGGTCTGGTAAGAATGTTTCTTATGATCATCTTAGAGTCTTTGGGTGTAAAGCTTTTGTTCATGTTCCTAAATATGAAAGGTCAAAGCTGGATGTTAAAACTAGGCAGTGTATCTTCATTGGTTATGGTCAAGATGAATTTGGTGATAGTTTCTATGATCCAGTTGAGAAGAAACTTGTTAGAAGCCGTGATGTTGTGTTCTTTGAAGACCAAACAATTGAAGATTTTAACAAAATTGAGAAGGTTGATTCTCCGAGTAGTGAGAGCCTAGTTGATGTTGATCCAGTTCCTTTGACTACTGCACCTGAAGAAAATCTTCATAATAATGAAAATCAAGTTGATAATGAAGATGATGATCTTGTTCAGAATGATCAGGATGTTGTTGATGCTCCAGTACAAGAGGATGTGGTTGGCCAGCAACTAACTGCTATTGATGCTCCAGAGAGTTCTCTCAGAAGATCTACTAGAGAGAAACTACCTTCATCTCGTTATTCTCTCAATGAGTATGTACTCTTGACTGATGGGGGAGAACCTGAGAGTCTTGATGAGGCCATGGATAGTGAAGAAAAAGAAAGGTGGTTTGATGCTATGGAAGATGAGATTAAATCCTTACATGATAATCATACCTTTGATTTGGTTAAGTTACCTAAAGACAGAAAAGCTTTGAAAAACAGGTGAATTTTCAGGGTGAAACATGAAGATGGCAATCCAGTTCCACGGTACAAAGCTAGATTAGTTGTGAAGGGTTTTAACCAAAAAAAAGAGTTGATTTTGATGAGATATTCTCTCCAGTTGTGAAGATGTCATCCATTTATATTGTTTTAGGCTTAGCTGCAAGTCTAGATTTAGAGATTGAACAAATGGATGTTAAAACTGTTTTTCTCCATGGTGACTTAGATGAAGAAATTTATATGGAGCAGCCGGAAGGTTTTGAAGTCAAGAGAAAAGAGAATTATGTTTGCAAATTGAAGAAGAGCTTGTATGGCTTGAAACAAGCACCTAGACAGTGGTACAGGAAGTTTGGTTCTTTTATGAGTCAGCGGGGCTTCAAGAAGACTTCTTCAGATCATTGTATTTTTGTGCAAAAATTCTATGATGGTGACTTTATTATTCTGTTGCTTTATGTTGATGACATGCTTGTTGTTGGTCATAATGCTTGCAGGATTCAAAAGTTGAAGCAAGAGTTGAGTAAGTCTTTTGCTATGAAAGACTTAGGACCAGCAAGGCAGATTCTTGGCATGCAGATTGTCCGTGACAGAAAGGCCAAGAAGTTGTGGTTATCTTCGAAGGTTCAACATGAATAAGGATAAGGTTGTCAGTACACCTTTAGCTATGCACTTCAAGTTGAGCACGAAAGAGTGTCCTTCCAGTGATGATGAGAAGGAAGATATGAAGAAAGTTCCTTATGCTTCAGTTGTTGGTATTTTAATGTATGCAATGATTTGTACAAGATCAGATATTGCTCATGCTGTTGGTATTGTTAGCCGTTTTCTATCTAATCCTGGAAGAGAACATTGGAATGCTGTGAAGTGGATCATGAGATATCTTTGTGGTACTTCTAGTCTGAGTTTGTATTTTGGTACAGGAAAGCCTATTCTTTGTGGTTATATTGATTCAGACATGGCTGGTGATGTTGGTACTCACAAGTCTACTTCAGGGTACTTGGTTACTTTTGCAGGGGGAGCTGTGTCTTGGCAATCTAGGTTGCAAAAATTTGTTGCTCTATCTACTACATAAGCTGAGCTTATTGCTGCCGTTGAAGCTTGTAAAGAGTTGCTCTGGATGAAGAGATTCTTGGGGGAACTTGGTTGTGCTCAAGAGAGGTATGTGATTTATTATGACAGTCAAAGTGCTATACATCTTGGCAAGAATTCTACATTTCATGGTCGGTCTAAACACATTGATGTGAGATACCATTGGATTCGTGATGTGTTGGATTCTAAGTTGCTTGAACTTGAGAAGATTCATACGGATGATAATGGTTCCGACATGATGACTAAAACTTTGCCAAGAGGGAAGTTTGAAGATTGTTGCATGATCGTCGGGATGGCGGTCTCCTCCACATAGTTGTGAGGGGGAGAATTATTGGAATTATGGATCTTTTTCCCTTTCTATTAAGATAAATAAAGCTCAATTTGGACTAACCCACTTTTGCCCATAGGCCCAATTCTATGGGACATATATAGACCTTTTTTAGGTCTTATTTCATTATCCACACAAGAGTTTTCAGCAGCCACATATAGAGAAAAAGTGCAGATTTTCGCACCTAATTTCAGCCCTAAATTGCCAACTTCAAATCGCGATTTTCGCTTCATTTCTTATCCGATTGAGCTGATGTTTGGACACCTTATTCCTCTCATCTCAATCTTTGATTAGAAACTGACAGAGTTGGATTTGGTACCTCGTAGCTCCAGTTTTACATCCGTGAACAGTAGCTGCATTTTTCGGTGCTTTTGCTCCTTTTATTCTCTTATTTTTGGTGTTGTGATTTATGTAGTGTTGCTCGTTGTTTGGCACTTCTTTGGTGGCCATTTTGGAGAACATTATTGTAACTCTTGGTGATTATAGTGGAGGTTTTCGTCCCGTGATTTTTACTCTTCACACCGAAGAGGTTTTCCACATAAATCTTGGTGTCTCGTGTGATTGGTTTATTTTGTCTTGTCGTATTTCTTTTGGTTGATATAATTGTTGCCTTATTACCATTGTGTTTGGTTTGTTTGTCTTCTCTTGGTTCAAATTGAAAGGGAAAGTTTAGACTTGGGTATTCTTCCGCTGCTACCCTGTCGTGCATTCTTTGTTAGTGTCTTGTCTTTCCCAACAAATTTTTGGTAGTGAAGGTAAGTAGGTAACTGCAATTTGTACACCAAGGCTGCTCCTCAAACGAGAGCGATATAGTGAGATTACACTGGATATGTTGTCGTTGAAGTATATAATAATTCATGTATTTTCACGTTCTTCTTGCTGTAATCATTTGAGAATATGCTATCACAACTCTGAAATGTATTAAAATTTCTTAGCTCTGGAAGTTTTCTGTCTCAGGCAATATGTAAGAGAGGAAATAATACTAGAATTTACAAGGCTCTATCGAGTCATGCACTAAATTATAAATTGATTTTGTAGCTATTATAAATTTATTCTTAATATTATGTCTTTTTTTATAAGATATTTCATATTTTTATGCGTAAACAATATAAATTACACATCAAAGATTAACAGTGTGCGTTATTCTGATTAGATCGAGAAAACCTAATTTTTGTTATTTGCTTTAATTTGGTTTTTCGATTTTTAGTTTGGTTTCAGATTTAATATTAAGAAATTTTGGTTTTTTGGTTTTTGATTCTAAAAGAAAAAACATAAGAAATCAATTTTTGTTTTGATAATATATAATACATTTGTTGGGTATTTGAGCATTTTAATATTATATTTTTTTATATTATGGCTCATTGTGAAGTGATATCAATGTGCTGCCTTAAAGCACATTTCTCCTGAACGTTGGTGGCCTTTATGGCCTATGTTTATTGGCAGAATAGTGAGCATTTTGTTCACTTATTACTCCTTTCCGTTGCTGCCATATTCCCCATTCATTTTGGTGAGATTATTGTGCTTTTTACTCATATTTGAAGGGTCTTTTAAGTTAGCACATATTGCCTCATAATGTTACAGTTATACGTTAGTGGTCTTTGACCATGTATATGACCTTTGGTCTTTATTTCCTCTTTATTCTTTGTAACTCTGATAACCTCTAGGTCATTTATCTTCCCATTTATTCTTCCTATTCAATACTAAGATGAATACCTCACCTATAAATAGAGGTAGTCTTGCATATTTTTCAAGTACAAGAAAATATAGAGTGCAAAAAAGTTAGTAAAAAAGAGAGTTTTATTAGTTGAAGGAAGGTGTTCTTGTGTTGGAGTTTTGGACTCACTCTTGTCCAGAGTTTGTTGAGTTACACTTTGTGATTAGGCTGGTGTATCCTGGAGGGGAAAAGTCAAGAAGATTACTGCTAAACCGGTGAAAAGTTTTTTGCTGCAGTGGGCTTGAATATCCTTAAAGAAAGCGAGATATCCGCGCCTCAGCCAAGAAGATAATTTATTTTCTTCATTTGTTTTTCAATTATAATTGTTATTGTTATTGTAATATTCACCAACAGTCATTCTTAAAAGATCAGTAAAAAAATCAACTAGCATTGAAATACTTATATTTTGTTTTGATTATGGTATTAGCATTATATTGTTATCTTATGGTATCCATTATTACAATCAAGTGAATTGAATTTAGAAAAAAGTATTCAAGAGATTTGACATTACCATATGTTTCATTCTTTATAAGTAATAGTTATCTTTTTCGTGCATTCAAATATATTTATTCAATTATATTAGATAATTCGTATTTTCTTATATAACATAACCAATAATTTTTTCAAAATCGAAATTGAATTATTTCACTATATTTTTTATCAAGGGCCGGGGCCTACGACAAGAATCTTTTTCTTATTGGGGTGAAGCTCCGAAAAGACAAATTCAAATTACAAAATTAAACTAAATGCACATCCATATATATCATAGATCTTTATAGAATTATTTTTTTTCTATTCAATTATCAAAGGGTTGTTTTACGTCCGGCCAATAGAAGTTAGGTGGTCCATTTAAGCTCATTATCAACTGCCCCTCAGCGCAACAACAATAACATACTCAGTAAAATTCGATAAATGGAGCCTAAAGTCTCAGCGCAATTACTATAAATCAAGAGTATGCAAAAGCACGCACACACAGAGAGAGAGATGGCAGCAAAGAAGGTTACTGATGGTGCTTCATCAGATTTTGAAGTAGGTGATGAGGCAGTTATGACTATCAACGTTAAGAGATCTTCTTCACTGCCATGTCCATTGTTAGTGTTTTCGCCGACTACGCAAGGATCCTATCCAGTTTTACTCTTTTTCCATGGATTTATGCTCCAGCCCAGCTGGTACAAGTCCCTCCTTCAGCACATTTCTTCACATCGATATATCATTGTTGCTCCTCAGGTACCTACTTATAACGCACCACTTCATCGATCATCATTAGAACCCCTTAGAACTAGCTAGTAGTATCGAATATCAATTAATATGCATGTTCGTGAGTTTAGTTCTTTATATTTTGATTTTCCTTAGTGAAAATCTTGACTGTTTAGACTTGATTTTTAATTTATTCTGCTTTGTTAAATGTTGCAGTTTTGTCCTTTGGCATTCGAACGCCAGGAAGTGAAGGACGCAAGTAAATTAGCAGAGTGGACAAGCAACAACCTCGAATCCATACTGCCGGAGAAAGTTGTACCAGACCTCATGAAAGTGGCCGTCTCCGGCCACAGCAGAGGTGGTAAAACAGCATTCGCCTTAGCTTTAGGCTCCGGAGGCAGCTCAACGCCTCTCAAATTCTCAGCACTCCTCGGAATTGATCCAGTAGCAGGAATGTCCCCGTCCAGTCTATGTCTTCCCCATATTCTCAAATACATTCCTCATTCTTTCCATCAATCAATGCCTGTTGCTGTTATTGGCGCCGGCTTGTCAAATCAATCAACATGTTGTTTGTTCCCGTCAGGTTTCTTATCATTTGCCCTCATTTTCTTATCATAATTATGGTTTACTTCCGCTTTTGACTTCTATAAATAAAGGATTTTTTCCTACGTAGAATTACACAAATAACATTTACAATATAGTCCTTTATGGTTAGAGACAGAACCGTAGCAAGGATTTTTACTAAGAAATTTAAAAAATGAAGAAGTAAACACACAGGAAAATCAAAAAGAGAATTAATATCTACTATATATGATAGACAGACCGTGTCGTAGCTAGCTAGAGCCTAATTAGCTTAAGATTAGTAATAAATATTGAGATAGCATAGGATTAGTTATATTACTAAGATTGAGATGGTAGAGTCCAATCCCAATCTCAATAGAGAAGGTATGCTATATAATGAAGTCTTTGCCTCACGTAGAGAGATAAGAAAAAGAAACAATAAAGAGTTGTATTTTTACACTAATATTATTTTATAATCTTCTTCAATATATACATAAGAAATAATTTAAATCATGCATGTTTAAACAATATAATTTTTCGCCGAAGAGATTCGGATAACCCCCTTGACCCTGCCTAATTCCGCCCCTAGTTAGAGAGTTTCGTTTAAGGGAGAACTTTTCTCTAGATAATTTTATTCTCTTTTATATTACTACTATATATAACTAATAGGTCAATTGACCAAATCACTTCTTTTTTTAATTTATCATCATTGAAGATTTGTCTAACTAACTTTTGCATGACTATTGTTATTTCGATCCCAACACATACAGCTGCCCCAAATGGGGTTAATCATGCTGAGTTTTTCAACGAGAGTAAGCCACCTTGTTACTATTTCATGGCTAAGGATTACGGTCACGCGGATATGCTGGAAGACAACATGGCAGCTTTAATCAGTATTTTGATTAAAAGTGGAAAAGGATCAAAGGATAGTATGAGAAAGGCTGTTGGAGGAATTGTGGTGGCATTTCTCAAGGCTTATTTGGAAGGTCAAATTGATGATTTAAATGCTATTGTTAAATCGCCTAATCTTGCTCCTATTACTCTTGATCCAGTTATATCTATCAAGGATTAATTAATCATGACTCAAAAAGATGGATAGTTGCATGTAATAAAGATCTTGCAAGTGTGTGGATGTGTGCATTCCTACAATCGTATTCTAAAATGTGGTCACACTTTATTCGACGACATAACATTAATGTAGTTGTACTATGTTTCATGAATAAGTTTGCTTGTTTTCGAAAATACTCAATAAAAATGTCTTTTACGTTTTTTCTTTCTTATTCTGTCTTCATTTCTTTCTTCTTCTTTTGAGTCATATATAGCTCCTTTTTAGTTTTCTTTATAGTATGAGTATCAAGTTAATTGGTGCATGGGTTGTTGGTGATTTTTTCTTTTTTGGCCCTTAACTAGGGAAGAGTTTATTAGAGTAGGACCTTAGGGTGAACAAAATCGAATCGCAAATCGAATCAAACCGTAAATCAAATCAAATCGCAAAAAAAATTCGATTAGTGGTTTGGCTTGACTTGGTTTGGTGTTGGAAAAAAACCCGATTATAATTGATTTGGTTTGGTTTTAACTAAAAAAAGTCAAACCGAACCGAACCAACCCGATATTATATATATATACTATTTTTAAAAATATTTTATACATAAAAATATTTATTGTGACGTAATTTATATATATTTCTTAAATTTTTCTTAGTTTTTATCTTTCAACATATTATTTCAAGTTTAAAGTTGGAATTTTAAATGGTCCAATAAGTTTTTATAACCCATAGATATTATTAACTCAAATAAAGCTCAAATCAATACTAATGCTAACAAAAAATTATTCAATTCAACACTAAGAATGACAATCATGTTAGATATCTATTCTTTAATTTTGCATAAATAACTAAACTAATTTTATTTTTTTGTTTAATATTTAGTCATGTAGTTAATACTTATTAGACTTATTTTAGTATGACTTGATACTTTTAAATTATGATTATTTTTATAATGGCTTATTAATTTGCAATATTTATTCTATGTTATTTCATTATTTTTTTGGTTGAATATTTTATTAATGTCAGGCTTTTCCAAAGAATTACTGCAGCTTTCCCACTCCCTTTGATTATCATATACAAAAAGGTCTCTATCACTCATTTATATAGTGTGTTATTTTTTTTTAAGAAATACCTTAGATAGTTATATCTTGCTTGGACTAAAAAAATATTTAAAGCACAAGTTGATTATATATTTATATGAAGACTTTACCGGGGGAAAAAAACTCGAAATAACCCGAAAAACCCTAGAAAATCGAAATAACTCAAAAAAATCTGAGGTTGGAAAACCCGACTTTTATTGATTTGGTTTGGTTTATAAATTTAATAACCCGACACTAATGATTTAGTTTGGTTTTTAAGAAAACCGAACCAACCCGGTCCATGTACACCCCTAAAGTAGGTTCTGTTTTTTTTAGAAAATAAAAAATAAAATTAGGGGTCGGAGAAAAAGGAAAATGGGGAGAGAATTACAAGGTTAAGGATTGAACCTTCATAAACAAGATGAAAGTTTAAGTAGCCAATCAACTAAGCTATGTAGCCAACCAATGGAAATACTCCCTCCATTTTATTTTACTTGGCCCCATACTAAAATAGATGTTTCAATTTGCTTCCTCATTTTTGCAAATCAAGAAAGTTTTATTGCTTCTTTCTCATTCTACTCTTAGTATTAAATAATAACATAAAGTAGCAGTAGTCAAATTTAGAGTTTCAAAGCGTCATTAATAAAATTAGCATAGTAAAATACACATCTAATTAAAGTTCTCTTAAAAAGTATACCAAGTCACTATTAGCCAAATAATATCAAAAACAGAAAATACATTTTTGTTAATGTTCAACCTTCTATTTTTTTTGTATGCATTTCCTAGTATAGCTTGAGCTCCTCAATTGAACAAAGGAGGGAAATTCTTTTTTCATTGCCGGAGGATGACAAAGAGAGAAATACTATTAAGTTTATCGAATAAGAAATTGAATCAAACTGATAAAAATTAAGGTGCGTTGATGTGACTTGTGAGAATGGAGTAACTGGATGGTTTATAAAAATCTCACCTCATAAAGTTGAATCAATACAGCCAAAAATTGTAATAATGCTAAATTTGATAAAAATTCATACAAGACAAAAATAACGAAAAGACCTTGGATATCTCTATATTAGATACAATCGCCCGTGTCAGCACGGGCACAATATATGTTATTTTTCATATTTTAATATCTCTATTTTTTTGTATGCATTTCCTAGTATTCAAGCAGATTGGATTTTTCCTCTATCCCATCCTGACTCGTCCATTAAACCTTTAACCGCCCTGTCTTCTAGCTGTGAAAGATGCGGAACACATGCAAGAAAATATTGCACTAGTCACAGAGAGAAGACATCCAATCCAGTCAGAGAAAGTAGGGAATTCTGATAACTTAATTCGGAAGACTTGCTGGTCTAAGAGAGATTGGGCTTATGCTTATGGGGAATAGCTTAAGCTCCTCAATTGAACAAAGGAGGGAAATTCTTTTTTCATTGCCGGAGGATGACAAAGAGAGAAATATTATTAAGTTTATCGAATAAGAAATTGAATCAAACTGATAAAAATTAAGGTGCGTTGATGTGACTTGTGAGAATGGAGTAACTGGATGGTTTATAAAAATCTCACCTCATAAAGTTGAATCAATACAGCCAAAAATTGTAATAATGCTAAATTTGATAAAAATTCATACAAGACAAAAATAATGAAAAGACCTTGGATATCTCTATATATACTAGATACAATCGCCCGTGCCAGCACGGGCACAATATATGTTATTTTTCATATTTCAATATCTCTATTTTTTTGTATTCATTTCCTAGTATAGCTTGAGCTCCTCAATTGAACAAAGGAGGAAAATTCTTTTTTCATTGTCGGAGGATGACAAAGAGAGAAATATTATTAATTTTATCGAATAAGAAATTAAATCAAACTGATAAAAATTAAGGTGCGTTGATGTGACTTGTGAGAATGAAGTAACCGGATGATTTATAAAAATCTCACCTCATAAAGTTGAATCAATACAGCCAAAAATTGTAATAATGCTAAATTTGATAAAAATTCATACAAGACAAAAATAATGAAAAGACCTTGGATATCTCTATATATACTAGATACAATCGCCCGTGCCAGCACGGGCACAATATATGTTATTTTTCATATTTCAATATCTCTATTTTTTTGTATTCATTTCCTAGTATAGCTTGAGCTCCTCAATTGAACAAAGGAGGAAAATTCTTTTTTCATTGTCGGAGGATGACAAAGAGAGAAATATTATTAATTTTATCGAATAAGAAATTAAATCAAACTGATAAAAATTAAGGTGCGTTGATGTGACTTGTGAGAATGAAGTAACCGGATGATTTATAAAAATCTCACCTCATAAAGTTGAATCAATACAGCCAAAAATTGTAATAATGCTAAATTTGATAAAAATTCATACAAGACAAAAATAATGAAAAGACCTTGGATATCTCTATATATACTAGATACAATCGCCCGTGCCAGCACGGGCACAAAAATATATGTTATTACAATCGCCCGTGCCAGCATAGGCACATATTTTTCATATTTCAATTTATGTGACACAAATAAAATTTCGAGAGTCAATCAAATTGTAATTTTTTAAAATTTCTTTAAAATATTTTAAGTTGTGATTTATAGTATTTTTGGATTCTATAGTACTTTTAACAT
The DNA here is from genome assembly GCA_003996215.1 of Jaltomata sinuosa. Lineage (NCBI taxonomy): Eukaryota > Viridiplantae > Streptophyta > Magnoliopsida > Solanales > Solanaceae > Jaltomata > Jaltomata sinuosa. The sequence goes on along the minus strand of QJPP01002579.1, from coordinate 224,923 downwards.
AATTTTCAAATATATAAATTATTGAAAATATTTTTAGTCCCTTTTTCTCAATTTATGTGACACAGATGTAATTTAGAGAGTTAACCAAATTTTTCTTTGACCGTAAGTTTGTTATATGATTTTTTAAAATTTTTTAAATTATTAACTATATATTATAATTTATAGTACTTTTTACGTAACTTCTAAATATATACATTATTGAGATTTATTTTTAATAATTTAATTCTTAAATGACAAAAACATCCTTTAATGTAATTTTAATTCGAATAAGTTCAATTAAAATGAGAATTATCTTAACGATAAATAATTTCAATCAATTAACATGCAAAATGCAGAGTTGAGATGTCATTTTAATCGGCGAAAAAAATCAAATAATTCATATTACGTGATTTCTTTTTTTCAATTTTGTTTAACTATTAATTTTTGCTATAAAAATAGTACTCTCTCCGTCTATCTTTACTTGTCCACTATACTAAAAATAAATGTCCAATAATAATTGTCCAATTTATAAAATCAAGAGATAATTTTATACTTAATTTCTAATTTACCCTTATCATTAATTATAGTTATTTTCCTATTATATTTTTTAAGACATTATATTTATTATATTCAAAGGATGATATGATAAAATTATCCTTCTATTTAAAGTTTTTTAAGAAGTGTGTAAAGTCAATGGTGAACAAGTAAAGATGAACGGAGGGAGTAGTACATTTTTCATTATGAGAAGTAATTATATATGGTAATTGTAAACATGAAAATTATCCATTTTGAATTTGTATGATCTTCTTAAATAGTGGGCTTCACAAATGTCAAGAAAACCAAATAAATGGTGAAAAAGTAAATGGGGCCTACAATACAGGGAGAAAGCTAAAGTGCTAACTTTACTGACCTATGTAATAAATAATAAATAGAATGGTTTTCTTGTCCTAAAGTGCAAAGGTACATCTATTAAGTTATTTGATACCATATCATTAAAGTGCAAATCATTTAAATTGTCAAAACTACCTCTGAGGCTGCAAGCAGACATGTTGACGAACAACAGTCTGCTTACCCACTCTTCTATATAGTACTAACGTTGTAATTTATTGGCCCACAATTTAGTGCACACAAAAAAAATGTGAAGTAACTCTAGTGCACACAGAAAATTCGAATATATTTGTCAGGGATTAATTAGAACACTCAAAATGTAGTCATGAAATAAACATTTTCTTGCCCTTAACTAAGGTTTAATAGATTAGCAAAAGCAGATTTAAAATTTTAGTTTAATGAATTTAATTTTAAAATCTAATATCTATTGAATTTTTATTATTATTTATATATTATATATATAATATTATTCAAATTATAATGAATTCAGTTGAATCCACAATCATTCGTAGCTAGTTCTGAGGCTACATCCACCAACGAAGTCATTTTAATGGTTAATCAAAGTCTCACCTTGTAAAGTTAAATTATACATAATAAAAAAAATGTAATCATGCTAAGTTTGATGAAATTCATAAATGACAAAAGTAATTAGAAGATTGAACTAAAGGACACACAATAGACTAGTGTATAATAGTAGGTCCTGCTCGTATCGTACACGGTCTCAAGATGAGAAGATGCTTTAAATTAATGGTTACACAATTTAAGTGGGCGTTCGTGAAAACAGAAAGGAATTTCACTTTATTTAAAAAATTTAAAATTGGAGTTATGTTTAGCTATAATAAATATTTAAAATTTAAGTATATATTTTTTAAAAATATTAAAAAATAAGATTAAAACTTGAAATATAATTTAAATAGGGTTATTTAATAAAAATAAAAAATTTAAGATTTTTTTGTTTTTTTAAAAAAAAAGTGAAAACAAGGTTTTTACTGTTAAAAAATCATGGCCAAACCGGTATGGTCAAATGCTGATTTTTAAATAAAGTAATTTTTTTTCAGAAAAAATAAAAAAAAATCATGGCCAAACCGGTCCAATTTTTTTTTTGTTGTGTGTGTGTGTGTGGGGGGGGGGGGGGGTAGGTGGAGAATGGGTTGACATTAATATTACTTTGTTTCAAATTGATTGACCTGTTTTGACTTAACACGCAGTTTAAAAAAATAAAAAAGACTTTTGAATCTTGTGGTCTTAAATTAAAGATTTATCAAATATATCAAAATGTCCTTTATCTTATGGTCTCAAACATGTCTTGTGAAAAGTTAAAATTAAAGAGTTGTTAAAAAAGAAAAAGGTCATTTTTTAAATCGGATTAAAAGAAAAAGTAGGTCAAATAAATTAAAACAGAGAGAGTTTTTTTTCTGGTAATTCTTAACATTATAGTGAATAATTCAGCGCAAAGAAAAACAATTGAGGACCTTACAAATTACTTCTTTTGGGGTTGTCTGGTTCACATACAAATTATGTATGAACTGTAATATAAGAAATAATATATAGAAATTAGAAATATAGAGATTATAATGTAAATTATTATTTTTTATGAAGTGTTTGGTTCATTACATTAAAAAGGAAATGTATAGTATATAATATAAAATACATATGTTTGTTTTTTTAAGTGTAACGATTCATTCCGTCGTTATGATAAATTCACAGTAAAAACGAATGAATTTAAAAAAATTGTGTTATGATATTGTGTGAAATTAATTATGGTAGTGTTTAAATAAAGCGCAGATTAAAAACTAGTTAAAACGTGAGGCTGCCCGGCGATAGACTTGCCGTAGCGACCCTAGGGTCGTGTAGCGGCTCTCGATATCGCCGTAGAGGCTCGCTATAGCGAGAAAGGGTCCACTATATTGACGACTGTGAGGCAGAACACGAAATTTAATGTGTTCAGCTCCTAAACCTAGTCCAAAAATAAAGATTTCCCCTAAAAATGACTTGGGGCTAATACTAAGCCTAGAACGCCTAGAAAACCCTCTAAAAATGATGCGGTATTCCCTCCTCCACGCGACTCCTTCATCTAGATTCATCAAACGGGAGCAAGGAGCAAGATTGCATGAAGTTGCAGCAGCAGCTCGGTATTGAGGTAGGTTACGATTTAAATTATAGTAAGACTGTGATTATGTGCGTGATTATTATGTAAAAGTTGACGAAGACAATATGATTAGGCCTTCGAACACGGAGCCTGGATGAAATCATTAAAATAAATCAATAAGGCTGAATTCTTGTGAATAAACTAGTGTATATTATATGTAGCTTGATGTATATTGATGGGGTAATACAATTGTGAGTAGCGAAGGGATGATAACGAATTATGGGTTATGGAAATATCAACTTAGTGTTAAGAGGCTGAACAAGGAGCTGTAAAATGGTTAACACCCCCAATATGTGTAATCTTGATTGTTTTGTTAATGCCGGGTAACTTATGTGAATAGTATTAGATTTTGTGTGGTTAACTTGAGATTGTTTGCTAGAAGAAAATAATGGTAGTCATTCTGAGGGGAAAATCCAATTAACGTGAGAATGTGATTTGAAATAAAAAGAAGGTGCATTATGATTGCTAGGTTTGTGAATAAGGTTATGTGCTAATAGGGGCTAATTATGAAGTATTTTATGAGTTATTAATAATCAGAAGGGCGAGTCTACGCCCTACTTACAATAATTAAAGATCTTTGTGCGTATAGCGTATTTAAATTGGAGTTGAGACTTGTTTTAGTGCATTTATATGGTTAAGATTATATGACTTGTGATTGGTCTTTAAATATGTTTGAATGATAATTATTTCCATGTTGTGCTTGAATGAATAAGCAGCGTATATATGAAATTGAGTAAAGAGCTGAAATAATTAAGTGTACGTGTAATCAGTGCATTGTGATATATCCTGAGATGTAGACTTGAAATCACAAGTTCGTTGTTATTGCTAGTTGGAGTGGGTACCACGAGCCAGTATGATACATGGACTCTAGTGCGTCCTCTACAGGTCATGACTAGTTGAGCAGAAATAAGTCCCTTTAACATATGTGTACACTCTTGTTTGGTTTTACATCGTTGTATGTTATTCATAGTGAGTTGGTGATTATGAGTTGAATGAAACTAGAAAGGCTAGACATGTTGATAAGAGATAGATGGACAGAAGTTCCATGTGATATGACTTGAAGGTAACTCTTACATTTAGTGATGGTACTCGGTGAATTCTTTACATTTGTGATGATATTTAGTGATTTATGTGTACTGAATCTATTCTTGTCGACTTGAATTGATATCGTTGTTGTCGAGTTGAATTGAGATGATTATCTATTGACTGATTTAATGATTAAGTGCTTAGTTGTTGATAGTCGTATCGCGTATATTTATAAGAAACTGTAATTGTATCTGTGAAGACTTATGAGCCGAGTCTAGAAAAGAATTGCCTTATAAATGAAATATTGTTGGGTGAACTGGGGAAAATGTTAAGGCCTTACCACTAATTCTAACAAGTGGATGAGAAAATATTAATTGTAAACTTCAAAGAAAAATATATGAACTAGAAAGTACCCTATAATGGGATATATCTATATTGTTAGAAACATTTAAGGAAGCTAGTAGAGCTTGGAAATGTGGTACCTTGGTAATTGTGATGGAGTTGGGTTGGAATACCTTAGGTATAGATGATCTTGAGGAAAATCTCGTTAAATAGGAAAATGAAAGTTGCATGTGTTATGTTGATCTTTATGTATGATCTATGTGAATTAATCTCAATCGATCGATGATACCAATCAGTATATGTGATTGTACTAATGTTACTCTTGCTACACCTTTTGGTGTAGATATGTGTGACAGGTCGATTGAAGTTTCACTGCTTGAGTTGGAGCGTCTCTACCATCAACTTTCGGGTCTTCTTCTCCTAGAATTGGAAGTTGTGTATTTATTTATCTTATATTCCTAGAAGCTCTTGTACATGTTTAGACTAGATTTTGGATGACAGTTGTATCTTTCAGTATTTCAAATCAGTTAAGTGAATTTTCAAGTAGTTAATTTTACTATTGAAAGACGCCTGGTTATTATTAATATTCATGTTATTAAGATCGTTTTAAAAGTTTTTTGCATGGTGTGTTAGGTGTTTCAGGATTCTCCTATCTAGATAGATTAGAGTAGGTGTCCAAATAATTTCATCATAATTGTGATCGTGACAATAGAATGACTTCGGCGGAGTTGAAGGAGATGAAGTACCAGCTTTAAGACTTGTTGGGTAAAGGTTTTATTAGACCCAGTATTTCTCCTTGGGGTGCTCTAGTGTTGTTAGTGAAGAAGAAGGGTGGTTATATGCATATGTGTATTGATTATCGATAGTTAAACAAGGTGACCATCAAGAATAAGTATCATCTTTCGCGCATTGATGATTTATTTGATTAGCTTCAGGATGCTTTGGTATTTTCAAAGATTGATTTGAGGTTGGGGTACCATCAGTTGATGATTAAGGTTTTGGATATCCCTAAGACAGCTTATGGTCACTATGAATTCTTAGTGATATCCTTTGGATTGACTAATTCCCCAACAAAATTATGAAGTTGATAAATGGGATATTTTATCTGTATTTTAATTCCTTTATGATTGTGTTCATCGATGATATCTTTGTGTATTCCAAGAATGAGATGGATCACGAGATATATTTGAGGATTATACTCCAGAGGTTGAGGGATGCAAAGTTATATGTTAATTTCTCGAAGTGTGAGTTTTGTCTTAGTTCGGTGACATTTTTAGGATACCTTATGTCCAAGGAGAGTATTATGGTCGATCTGATCAAGATTGAGATAGTTCGGGATTAAACTAGGCCCACTTTACATACCAAGATTAGGAGTTTTGTTGGTTTGATTGGTTATTATAGATGGTTTGTGCAAGGCTTATCTTCTATTGCAGCTTCTTTGACCAAGTTGACTCAGAAGAATATTATTTTTCAGTGGTCCGATGAGTAAGAGGAGAGCTTTCAAAAGCTCAAGGTCTTGTTGACTTCAACACCTATCCTAACTTTACATGTGGAGGGTGAAGATTTCACCGTGTATTGTGTAATTCAGGAGTTGGCCTTGGTGGTGTGTTGATGCAGAAGGGGAAGGTTATAGCTTATACTTTGAGGTAGTTAAAGACCCAAGAGAAGAACTACCTCACTCATGACTTGAAGTTGACAGCAGTAGTGCTTGTTTTAAAGTTGTGGTGGCATTACTTGTATGGGGTTCATTATAAGGTGTTCTCCGATCATCATAACTTTCAGTATATTTTAGCCAGAAATATTTGAATTTGAGACAATGCAGGTGATTGGAGTTATTGAAGGACTATAGCATGATTATTCTTTATCATCCAGGCAAGGCCAATATAGAAATGGATACCTTGAGCAGGAAGGTAGTGAGTACGGATAGTCTTACCTTGTTGATGATGGAATAGCGACCTTTTCCATGGATGTTTAGTATTTGGCCAATAGCTTCATGAGACTTGATATTTCTGAGCTTGGTAGAATGCTTACCTGTGTTGAGGCACAGTTGTTATTGTGGGAACAAACTAAGGATAGGCTATTTGAGGATGAGAAATTGTGCATGATTCGGGATAAGGTGCTGAGTGGTTAAGCTAAGAAAGCAATCCTTGATCCAGAGGGTGTTTTGAGAATCAAAGGTCAGATTTGTGTTCTTAGTGTTGGTGACTTGACCACATTGATCTTGGAGGAAGCTTATAGTTTATGGTATTCTATTCATATGAGGGCAGTCAAGATATATCAGGACCTGAAGAAGCATTATTGATGGTGTAGAATGAAGAGGGACATTGTAGATTTTGTGGCTAAGTGTTTGAATTGTCACAAGTGAAATATGAGCACCAGAGACCGGGTGGTATGACTTAGAGGATACCTATACCTAAGTAGAAGTGGGAGTTTATCACTATGGATTTCATAGTTGGGTTGCCTCAGACTTTGGGGAAGTTTGATTCCATTTGGATGATTGTGGATAGATTGACCAAATCAACTCGTTTCATTTCCGTGAAGGTGACCTACAATGCAGAGAAGTTGGCAAAATCTATATTCGAGAGATAGTTTAGTTGCATGGTATGCTCATTTCCATTATTTCAGATAGGGGTATTCAGTTAATTTGCACTTTTGGAGTTCTATCCAGCGTGAGTTAGGTACTCTGTTGGAGATAAGTACAACTTTTCACCCACAAACGGATGATCAGTCAGAGTGGACTATAAAGGTTTTGGAGGATATGCTTCAAACTTGTGTAATTGACTGTGGTGGTCATTGGGACCATTTCTTGTCTTTGGTGGAATTTTCCTACAACAACAATTATCATTTTAGCATTCAGATGTCACCATTTAAGGCGTTGTATGGGAGAAAGTGTAAATCTCTAGTTGGTTGATTTGACTACTTTGAGGTTAATCCTTGGGGTATAAATTTATTGCGGGATTCTATGAATACGGTGAGGTTGATTCAGGACCATCTTTTGACAGTCTAGAGTAGGCAGAATAGTTATACGAATCGAAGGATTCGTGACGTGGAGTTCATAATTGGTGAGCGAGTTTTGCTGAAGGTATCACCTATGAAGGGTATGATAAAGTTTGGGAAGAAGAAAAAACTTAATCTCAAGTTTATTGGTCCTTTTGAGATTTTTTGGTACATTGAGGGGTGGCCTATGAATTGGCTCTACCTTCGAGTCTTTCGGCCGTGCATCCAGTTTTTAATGTCTCGATATTGAAGAAGTATCATTCTAATAGTTTTCATGTGATTTAGTGGGATTTAGTGAATCTAGATCAGAATTTGACTTTTGAGGATGAGTCTATAGCTATTTTGGATAGGCAGGCTAGGAAGTTGAGATCTAAAGAGATAGCATCCATGAAAGTTCAGTGGAAATATCATTCGGTTGAGGAGGCTACATGGAAGACAGAGTCATACATGCGGAGTAGATATTCACATCTTTTTGATAATTTAGATACCTTCCTTACTCTTATATCCGAGGACGAACTTGTGTTTTAGTGGTGGATAATATAACAGTCCTCATAGTGATTTTTAGATTTTTATGTGTTTTAATTATTTTGTTCCTTTTCGTAGTTATTTGACGGTATTTATGATCTGCGGGAGTGGTGACATGATTTCTGAGGTGTTTGGTTGGGTTCTATGTGAGTTTTTTCATTTTGAAAGATTTTGAAGTTGATATAGTTGACTTTGATCAATATTTAAATATTTAAATATCGTATGAGAATTTCATCAATTTTGTTACCTCCGAAATGTCATTTTTTGGCTAGTAACATTATTGGTTCTGATCTTAAGGCATTCGAATGCATTTTTAGTCATTGATTGAAAAGTTAAAAGTTTTAGCCTAGAGTTGACTTGGGTCAATATTCATCGATAACGTCCTTTGTTGGTGAATTCAATAATTTTATTGAGTCCAGAATATCGATTTTAATCTAGTAGCATATTTAGATTGTGTCTATAGGGTTCCGAATGAATTTTGGGTGCTAAAACTATGTTTTAGAAATAGCTAGTTTCAGCTGGTAACTGGTGCAGTGCGATCGCGCGCCTCTAGCGCAATTGCATGCCTCTAGCAAGATGGTGTTGTGGCGGCGCGATAGCGCTAAATCCCCGCGTGCATGATAGCACACGTCTGGCGCGATAGGACTAGCTTGATAGCGCTAAGCGTGCTACAGTGACTTTACATCAGATTTTTTTTTATTTTGATCACTTTTTTTCTCCATTGTTGGACCTGCAGAGTTCCATTTTTGAGTGATTTTTGATGTATTTTTTCCATCTTGAAAAGGGGTAAATTTTCAAATCTTAAATTTATGTTTTCTCCGCCTTTTTACCTCAAATTTTGGGTTAATTCAAGATTAAGGGTTTGAAATTGAAGGTCTAATCTTACTCCATTTTCAACCAAATTTCATATTCATTTTCTTTAAGATATGGGTAAGATTCCTATGCTAATTTTACACATTCCCCAATGATTATTTCATGATTTCACCTTCAAATCTTAATTTTTCAGCTTGAAAATTTGAGGTTCTCCCAGTGAAGATAAAATTTGACAAATTATGATTTCAAACTCGTTTTAATTCATTTTTAATGATATTTCATATTTGAACTCCTTAATTCTTGGATAAATTAATTTTTTAGTAGAATTTCAATTTTATTTTTATGGGCTCGAAGTTAACTTTTTGGACCCTGGTTAAAACTTTAGCAATATGGGCATCATTGGACTCGTCTTTATGCGTAGAATTTTTTATTTGATAGAGTGATTATATTCAAAGACTATTCGTAAAGGAAAGGATCAAGTGTGATCGAGTAGAGTCATGTTATTCGATTTTGAGGTAGGTTATGATTTAACTTCCTTGATACTTTACTTGGGTGGGTACTTATCATGTAAAGCATGACATGGGATGGGTGATATTGTGATTATAATAACAATTAAATTTATTTGTGTTAATTTGATGCCCGTGTGAGAGTTTGTACTAGTTGAATTATGCTGTTGTGATGTTCGTGTGAGGACCTGTCTTGATCATGATAATAAATGGATGGTTTAGCATTGTGATACCCGATTACAGGCTTATGTTATTTTATTGATATGAAACTTGAATTCCTAATTAGATATTGAGGCTTATAACCGGTATTCGTGAAATAATCATGATTTTGAGATTTAGTATATATTGATTGCATCTGATTTCACTTTGTATTTTGTATTCATGCATTCTCATCCATCTCATGATACATGAGCATTGTGAGTGAGTGGATTAGATTTTTTGAAAAAAATATCTTGAAAGGCTTGATTTGAAGAAAAAAAAATCTTAATTTTAGCTCGAGTCTAGATCACTAATATGTATATTGATGAAAGTTGATTGGTATATGGACCTTGCGAGTCCCACATAGGTCCCTTTTTGAAAGCGATATATGCCCGTAGGGTGTATACAATAGGCATTGGCTATTATATTTCATTCCATATCATTACATTTTGCACTATCATTTGAATTGTTATTGTGATTGAGATATTTTGTGTTATTATTGATATTGAATTGCTGAGATTTTTCTACGTGCAGGGTTATTTCTATATTCTTTATTCGATATAGTAACTGCTTAAGCTCGGTCATCCTATGATACCTACTAAGTACAAGTGGATCATACTCACCCCTATTTTTCTGCATCCTTCTGATGCATATCCTATAATGAGTGAACAATGCGAATTTTAATTCGTGCAAACACCATAAATTTAAAGCTTTGATGAGCTCCTGCCTTCGGAGACTTTTTTGGCCTCCTCTATCATTTACTTCTGTCTTTTATTACTTACAGATAGTTTTATACTAAATTTTGAGCTAACGCTCAATAGGGCAGTGAGCAAGCATTCCAGGTAGACTACTGAGATTCCCCATAAGCATAAGCCCAATTTCTCTTAGACCAGCAAGTCTTCCGAATTAAGTTACTTGTGACCATCGCAGTGATCGCAAGCTAGCAACAACAAAAGAATGAGCGAGAGCATCTTGAACCGCTTTAAGCATTAAGCAAGAGCCTACCTCTACCCGAAAGCAACACATTGTATTAGAGTTGCTCTTGTACTTGTGACTTTCGAGTCTTGGGATGGATAGTATCTTGTTTGGTTCTAGTATGAGATGTTTTGAGCATCGTATTTATTGTCATACTTAAATCTTTATTTATTGTCTTTATTACAGAATGACATTTGTTGAGTTTAATTTACCTATCGTAATTGAGATTGGGTAGGTGCCATCACAATTCAAGCAATTTTGGGTTGTGATAAAATCCCAAAAAAGAAATTTATATAGTTTAAATACATGCTTCATGCATACCTTATTTAACATTTATATAATAACCGTCATGATTTAATTTACGTAATCGTACGAGAACCTATTCGACTCTAACTCGATAGGAGAATTCCCTTACCATCCACCCCCTTTAAAATATAAGTTCTTAAGGAGAAAAATATTCATAATAAACATTATCAATTGAAAAATGTAAAATCATCTTTCTTCTTTTAAGACAACACATTTTTCCCAAGGACGCAGTCTAGACATGTACAAGAACTTTTAATACAGAGTAATGATAAAATAAAAGACACAATTTTTACATCGGAGTGAGATACGTAAAAGCTGATGATGAATATATGTCATTTCAGTTAAGAATCTTGAAACAATCTGTAACACACCTACATCCCAAGAAGAACGTAGCAAAAGTAGTATCAGTACACCACACGTACTGATAGGCATCATCGATCGACTAAGATTAGTTCATGTAACATAATATAAAATTTATAAAATTAACAGATATATGTTTTAAATCAGTTTCTAGCTATGATTCTTAGATATTTCTTTTCACTTGTGATAATTACAAATATCATCAAAGTAGTTACTAATACCTAGCACCATCGTGATTACACCCATTCATTATTATTTAAACAATAATTTAACTATTATGAAATATTAAGCTCAAGACACCTATCATTTTTCACAAAGACATCACTCACAATCATAGTCAGCCTAGCAACAAAATACACAGCAACACATAAATATTTAACCTTAGAAATCAAGTAATCAATCAATGATCTGAAAAGTAAATTTAATACGGACATATCAATGTCAATCAATGCTGGACGTAAAAGTTACCAAATACCAGACATAAATAGTTATCACAAACTCTGAAAATATACTGTAACTCAATATAATCATAGAATTAGCTTCACACTGAATCACAACTGTATGTCCTCTGTATCTCATCAGTCTCACTCTGTAATGTATCTGTACACACATGCTTAAGGATCTTATTTTTTGTCTAACTAGTCATGACCTGCAGGAGACCCTAGGTGTCTATGTATCGTACTCGCGTGGTATTCGATCGATCACATAATTGATCGTCCGTAAACTCACATTGGACTTGAGCTACTTATATTTGAACCATATTTTATATTGGTGTGGTACTCAATTCATCACACAATCGCTCGTCCATAGGCTCACATTGGACTCGATTCACTCATATCTGAATAAGTATATATTTTTTATTCCTCTCAACATATCTCTGTTCGGTTATCTCAAAAGATAATAATGACAAGTACACATTGATAATCACAAGTGCACACCACAATTACAAGTCATATTAAGATATACTTTGACACTTTAAAATCTTATTTATATAAGCATGGCTATATAAGGACACAATCAATTCACCACAATTGCTGAACAAGCACTACCCTGCCAACAACAACAACAACAATAACAACAACATACCCAGTGTATTCCCACAAATTCAATTCAAGTGTGAAACTCAACATGCATATTGTTATTAATTTCATAAAGCATCACGTTATTAATAGTTTGACAAGATAATTCATCAATACTAATCAAAACACAATTCTTAGTACATAAATCTTTTATCACAAATCGTACCTTAATATTTAGTCACATTCTCTTTCATCAAGTTCATCTTAAGACAATCATATGGTGACTACTAGTCACTACTTCACACTCTATATTGAGACAACAAGGATATAATTATCACGATGTGAACACGTCATTAAAAATACATGTAAATAAATGTTACTAATTTTACAGCTTCTTCTAACCCATAATATAATCAATGTGAAATTTATAGTTGAATTAACGCATAATTAATTCACACTCTTTACATTAATTTTGTCAGACTTATGATCATATATTGATAAATATATGCAAATCACTACTTATGCAATTTTTTTACATTATTCTAGGCAACATCCAGTAGAACACCATGTTCAAAGGTCTAGTCATGCTTTCTCCCATCAATTCTATAAAGCATATACGATTCACTAATAAAAGTCTAAAATCAAAGTAAATCATAACCTCCTTGACGCCAAGATGTTGCCATATCATCCGTGAAATTTTGCTTCATGCTCTCGATCCAAAATTTATAATAGAGAATCAGTGAGTGAAATCGTGAAATCGCGTTATTAAAGAGCTACTCCTCTCTATTCTTCGGTGTTCTATCTTGAAATTACTCTAAGGACATTTTAAAGAGAAAACCCTACTTAGAATAGGAGTTGAACTCTAAAATAAATTTAGACACATAATTCTAATTCGTGTCACTCACTGCAACGGTCACCACCTTCGCTGGAGTGGACTCACTATGGCGGTCCACTGATCACTACGGTCGCTTGATCGGACTATTTTATTTTGACTCTATTTTATTTAATATTTACACCTGTTTTTAATTTTTACGTTCGTATCTTGAAAGATTCAATAACGACTGGACGGATCGTTACATACTTTTTCTGTCCTAATTTATGTGACACCCTTTTCTTTTTAGTCCATCCTCAAAAAGTATTACATTTTCTTATTTGGCAACTATTTAATGACACTATTTTTATTTTATCCTTATTGGATCCCACTTAATACTTCATAGTGAAAAAAAGTCAATTAATAGTAAGCACTAAAGTGATTTTATTAAGAGAAATTTGATAAACATCACAAAGTCTTCTAAATTTCATACCCGATCAAATAATGTCACATAAATTAGAACAGGAGGAGTAATATCTTTTCATACCCAATTGCACTTGATTTGACCATCCAAAATTGAAATTGCTTCACAAATATTGAGTTCTTCATAACTTCAATAAGTGTTTTCTTGTTTTTATAAAGTTATTTTTTTTGCAATGAATTGATATCGCGGATCGCTTATTATTCAACTTCTTTCACATTCAAATATCCAAACATCTCCACTTGAAATTATGTCAACTAGTTAAATCATATTTTTGGTGTATGAAAATTAAAATTTTCAACCCTCATATAATAAAAGTGAACTGCTTTAACTATTGTGATGAAATTCAATGCGTCCATGACCCTATCATTCAATGTAATATGCAATAAGTATTTACTTAAAATATATTTTTTCATATAAATAAACACAAACACTCATATCATTGTGTATGATCATTGATGAACATCTATCACTAACAATGTATTTGATCTTCAAACTTTGCATTACTATACAATTCTAATTGCAACAATTACAAAAATCAAAAGTATAATTCGAGTTTGAGTCGTAGAGGATTTCTTCAATTTTAAAGTCTACATATTTACATGTTATATCATTTATTGAAAACACATCATATATACGCTTTATATACATATATTATACATATTTCATACAATGGTTATTCAAGTATTCCATCACAATTATATACATAAATATATGTACAAATTTTTATACACTAAATACTACTTTTATACACAAATATTTTATTAATTAAATCATATTATTTATTCATAAACATATATTTTATATACATATATTATAATATTTTATACTGTGGTCATTCAAATATCTCATTTCAAACATATATATGATATACATACAATTTGTATGCACAATACATATTATTTTTATACAATATACATATTACTTTTATACATAATAATTTTATTAACCAATTCATATGATTTTTATACTATTATATACATAATGTATTTAAAATGCACAAAATTTATATGTTAACTCCTATCTTTCACCATGTTGTATTAAAATTGAATGAAATATGTTATCTGTTATTGTTAATAGATGAAAACTCTAATCTGTAAGATTTTGAGGTTGAATGTGCATAAATTTTAAAGTTTTAATTGAGTATCCTTGTTTAATTTTTTTTTGAAATTAATTAGACATACAAAAAGAGATAATAGATATCATCATCTTTACTAATAAAAAATTTAGATGCTTATAATTTGACTGTGTATCAAAATTGAATTAGCAGTTTTCACAATCATATTGAATTTTTCATAAAAAAAAATAGAGAAAAATAAGAGAATAATACTTGCTTTTTATTTGAATGTGTATGAATTTTTAAATTTCAATTGCATATAATTAGAAATTTTATTATTATTTTGTATCAATTTATCTATCAATGTTAAATCAGCATATTTCTCAATCACATTTAATTCTGCTCCTTTTTGAAGAAAAAAATAGACAAAAAGTAAGAGACAAAATTTGCTAGTTATTTTTTAATAAAATTTTATATTATTTTTTAAAATTTTAATCGAGTATAATCGCTAAGTCGATTATGTATCGATGTAGAGTGAATCCCGAATCAAATTAATTTTAAGGAGTGAAATATGAAAAATCATGAGAAAATAATGAACTGGAGGATAATTTAGGAAAGAAGATCATGAAGATTATGTTAAGATGATTTACAGTAGTAATAATTGTCATATATTTTAATTTTACTCTATTTGTATACGTTTCATAAGAATTTTAATGCTATATTTTAAGAAATAAAAACTCATGCCATGTTTTTAGAAGTGAAATGTGAAGGAAATCATGGCAGTACAATTAACTGAGTGATAATTTGTAAAACAAAATCATGAAGATTACATTAAAAACGTGATTTACGATAGTAATAATTATTGTATTTTTTAATTTTATTGTATTTGTATATGTTTCATAAGAATTTTAATGCTATATTTTAAAGACTAAAAACGTATGCTACGCTTCATAAATAAAACCCTTATTTTGTATATATATGTTTTTTCTCATTTTACAAATGCTCCTTGTATTTAATATTACTACGAACACGATGTGATGTGATTATTACTTTATGGATCCCCATCAATTGAAATGAAGTTAAAATAAAGAAAAATGACATCCATAATTACTCGACCAAATAAATTTAATCAAAAATGATCATTTTAAATTTAACCCATTATATGACCACTCGACCAATTTAATTTCATCATATGGCTATTTATAATTTTGTATAAAAAGTGTATAGAATATATATAAAAATTATGTTGTATATAATATGTATCTGTATAGGATATGTATAAAAATTGTATCATTGTTGTATAGAATTTATATATGTGTAGGATATGTATAGAAATTGTATCATTATTGTATAAAATATCAGATATGATCTGTGTTGTATAACTCGTTAAGGTCCGAGAAAACTTTAATCCATTCCTTGTATAATTTTAAAAATAGATCCGGTAATATCTTTATAGTCGGACCATGGTATGACCACCAGTCTAAAAACCAATTAGGAATTGGTCCTGCAAATATCTTTGCACAATTTTTTATGAACCAGGTATGCTTATGCTTCTCATTATTATAATAGAGAACTTTGTGAAAGGCATTAATATAGTCTCAATAAGTGAAACTCATAGGAACCTTATTAAGTGTATAGAATATGTATAAAAATTATGTTGTATATAATATGTATCTGTATAGGATATGTATAGAAATTGTATCATCGTTGTATAGAATTTATATATGTGTAGGATATGTATAAAAATTGTATCATTATTGTATAAAATATGTTTATATATTGAATGTATATAGAAACTATATTAGTATATATTATATATGTTTATATTGTATATATGTATCAATACTTTAAAATACTTAGATCAAAAATAATTTTTTAAAAAAAGCAACAAAAAATAAAAAAATAGTGAAAAAAATAACAATGATTTTTTTTTAAAAAAAGAGTTGCAATAAAAAAAAATTAAAAAAAACAAGAAGCGAAGTGAATTGCAATAAGTTTTTAAAAAAAAAAAAAAGAGTCGCAACAAAAAGAGACAAAAAAAAATAGGTAATAGTGAACAAAATAAAATTTTAATCCATTGATTATTGACTGTCAATTGTTTGCACCGAAGTGTCAATTTTATCCTTCTCCCTTCAAATAATACTGTGGTATAGCATAAGGCAAATTATGGCTTGGGCCTAAATAGATCTCTAATCTGTAGTTAAGAAAATCATATAAGAGGGGAGGCATATACCCCCATATTCTTTTCTTTTTTTATTTTTTTTTGTAAAGAAAAATTTATAAGAGGGGAGGCATATACCTCCATACTCCAAACATAACCTCTATATTTATTCGAAATGGTGATATTTTTAAAATATTATGATACATAGTGAAAATTTGAGTCTAATAGCAAATACACTCAAAATACATATCTTCTTATTTTCAAACTTGAAATACAAATATAACTCATAAAATACAATGACATACAAGTGATTTTTGATAGAGATTGGAGTGATTTATGATGATCATAAAAATGTCATAGAGAAAAAAAATAGTGTATTTTACTTGCGTGGAAATATGTATTTTACTTTTTACTTAAAATAAATTATTATTATATTTTATAAATACAAAAACTATCTTTATATTTCATAATTAGAGTCAAAAAATTTACCATATATAAAAAAAATCTCTTTTTTTTTTTTTTTAATTGGTGGAGTTGCAGAGCGGGTCAATTTGGGCCCAGATGTAGATGAAATCAAAGAGCCAATTGTCTACAAATTAGGTGACACAAGAAAAAGTATGGAAAGCATAGTGAGTGGTTGGATCCATTGAACAAGTAAACAGTAGTTTGATCCAACACCAAATATACAGTTGCATGATAAGTGACCCTTCTTTCAATCAAATTATGTGGGCCTTAAAGTATAGCAACCCAACTTGCATATAAACATTACCCAATTTAATATAATTTAAAAAGATTGCATATCTTATGCAAAAAATTAATAATTTAAAGAACAATTATTTTGTATGAAGACAGAGTTATGAATGAATTAAATAATAAATAGAGAGACGTGGCGGATTAGGGAGCCATATTTGATTTGGTCCTACATCCTTTCATTATGAGCCGAAGTCCGATTATTAAATGTCATTTCCATGACACTTTTCAAATTGCACTTTATTTAAAGTTGTAATGTAATGTAAACTTTGGCAGCCTAGTTTAACCTTTTCCACTGTTATTAAAAGCATTATTTTTAAGGGCGTGTTCGGCCGGAAGAAAAATATATATTTTAAAAAAAAAAATGAATTTTTTATTTATCTTTTTGTGTTTGGTATATAAACAAAAAAATTATATAATTCAGATAAATACTATGGAAGGTGAAGGTAGGAGTGACGCAACGCACAATACTGGTGTGCTTCTTGCTGCGGAGAATTACCCATATTCAGCACGAGCAAAGTGAAAATTACTTATATCTTTCGAATTTAGGAATTCACCTGGCACCCGTAATTCGAAAAGACATGGATAGAAGTGTGGATGGTGGGGATGTAATGTCACGACCCAACTATCGGGTCGTTCGGGCACCTGCTCTAATCCACCTAGATAGGAGAACCCTTACCATCCGAACCAACAGGCAATGCGGAAAAGAAAATAACCATTAAGTAAATCTCTTTTTATACATGAGAAATTCTTTTACAAACTTTTGGAAAGATCTTTATACAACAACCATTGAAGAATAACAACTCTTAGAACTTGTGGAAATTTACTAACAATATAACACAACCTCCTCAGAACCTAGTCTAAGCCGGTACGAGAGCTTCTACAAGATGAGCTTATAACATAAGATAGACACAACTCCCACCATAGAAGAAAGTAGGAGCTGTTGGAAGATCACCGCAATCCTGAAACTGTGAAACATCACCAACCCTGCAACCAGACTATACCAAAAAAGTATAGCGAGAGTAGAATCAGTACAAACACGTACTGGTAGGCATCATCGCCTGACCCGAATTCACTCTTACCATCATATAAAAATCAAGATAAAATGCACAAGGTAAATGCTTCACCCCTTTTCAACATCACTTTTATCAATCTCCCCTTTCGGAATCCACCTTCCTAACCTTTCGCTGCCAACTCCACCACCCTAGCCTTGACCCTGACATCTAAAACTTCCCAAGTCTCACTCATAAGTAGACTTTTCAAGTCACCTTGCCACCTAGACTTCCCAAGTCTAACTTTAACCTTTACCCCAGTCAACTACCTTGACTAAATATCCAGGCTTAATCCGGTTAACTGCCCCACCAAACAACTTATGCCCGTAGTATTACCTACCATTGTTCGAACCTTTTCAGAACCTCTAGAACAACTTTTCAACCTGTTTATATTAACCAGTAACTACATCTCAGACTCTCAGTCTTTCTCTCAATATACCAATCATATAGAATCCTACTAACGACCATTGACACCTTTAACGAAAACAACAAAGTTACATCTAAATCCTTTTTTACATCACATAACCCGGACCATCCAAGGATCATCCACACCTAAGTATTCAACAGACTATCTCGGTCTACACCAAGATCCACCCTTAACTTATTAACCTCAATAATTTCTGACCGTCATTAGTCCACTTAATGACACAATTTGTGAACTTATAACCTCTTTTACATAGTCCAGACCCACTCGGATCTCCCTAACACATCTAAGTGTTAACATGGCAAACCCGGTCTACACCAAGATCAACTAATAATCAACATAATAACCCGATTTACATCAAAATCAATTAATAATCAACATAATGACCCGGTCTACACCAAGATCGAACTAATAACCAACATAGTAACTCGGTCTACATCAAGACCAACTAATAACTAATATAATAACCCGGTCTACACCAAGACCTAACTAATAACCAACATAATAATCCGGTCTACACTAAGACCAAACTAATAACTAACATAATAACCCGATCTCTCAAGGACCAAAAATACAATAACACAATTCATTAACACAACCTGGTTCACTCAGAGAATCATTAATAAAGATGCAACAATACAATAAAAAAATTCGTACCAGGCGTGGTACCCGAGCCAACCGTTAGTGTTATCTCGTACCAGGCGTGGTATCCGAGCCAACTGTTAGTATTTCCGTACCAGGCCTGGTACCCGAGCTAACCGTTAGTATTCTCGTACCAGGCGTGGTACCCGATCCAACCGAATGTCAAATCAATCCACAGTCACAATGAATGAACAATCAACTTGTAAACCAACAAGCAAAATACGCAGTTTAATTCACAAGACTGTTAAACAGGACCTTTAGATATTATTAAATCATTCCCTAAGCAATGCAAACATCAGACAATTACTTAGACCAAAGTACACATACAATGCATACAGGAAGCAATAACCATCACCTACTCAATTTCGGGTACACTATGAACCGTTAAATTCTGCCCGGAGACTAATCCTGAATCACCCCTTTAAACATGTCATTAAATACCTTTATTCCCGACCCTCTTCCTAGGATCGAGATACAACATGGGAAAACCTCCTCTAACCTTAGAAACACAGCTATTACGATATTCTAATTATACCAATTTATTTTTTGAAACTTTCGTTCCTTGCACATTAGCTAATTACTAACCCTTTTTCAATTTTTCGAACCTCCCGATATTCTAGTTCCCGAAATTTTTATTAGCAAAATCATACAATTTAAGCAATGTCTAAAATATCACAACACCTTCTTCCCATTCTACCATTTCCAAACTAATTCAATAATCAACAACTTCCTCCAGACTCCGTGCCCGAAGGCCTAACCGTGGATTCTCCCTTTTCATTCTATAAAATAATAAGAAAATGAAAGCGGTCAATCTACTCTTGAAAGAAACCTAGCCTACCTGAATGCCGAGCAGCTGTTCCATGCCTTTTCTGGCTCCACGAAGGCGTTCTCTAACGATCTTGTAAGCCCGAATTCGTGATTTCGTGCCCTTTTAGCTGGAATTCCTCCTCCTCATGGTCCCCAAGCCTTGGAGCAGCATAGGAGGGTTTTTGGAGGAACCCTCGTATGTTTCTCAACTGAGGAGGAGAAATCTTTTCATAAAACTCGTTCTGAGGCTACTGCCTTCCGTCGTTCCGCTATAGCGGATGGCCTTCCGTCATAGTGGTTTCGCTATAGCGGATAAAATATCACTATAGCGGAGTGACGTCAGCCCGAATGATTTCCAAAAATCTGAAATTTTTCGTCACGTCACCCCACTTAATACCAAAAATATTTTGATTCGTTTTGAAATTTCATGACGTCGTGGTTCCTGAAATAACGATAGATCCGATCGTTACGTATAAGCTACGGGGGTATGATCAAAATGAAACATGTTGAAGACTAGGGAGGACATAATTAATGTAGAATATCATTTGTGAAGTTTTTGTTTAGTCTACTTTCAGTGGGAAAGTCATTTTCTTCATTTTCAAGAAATTTATTTTTCTAGAAAAATATTTTTAAAATTTTTGGACCAATCAAATATAATAAAATTAAAAAATATTTTCTGAAAAATATTTTCCGCCCCATCAAACACACCCTAAATTGAGTGAAAAATATTTTTATCCTTCACTAAAAATTAAGTATCTACCCCCAATATTTAATAATTGTTATTTTTCATCTTTCTGCCTCAAATTCCGGTCATCAACCATAATTTTAGATTGTTATCAAAGCGGTAAAATGTAATTTTCCTCATTATTTTAATTAATAGAATTTTTTAATTTACCACAAGTGATGTATGCGGTATTTTCAAACAAATTACTCCAAAGTTCAAATAGTTATTGACTTGAATTTCATCAATACTTTTCTTCAACAAGAAAATTGTAATGCTTGCCCAATCTTTAAACAAAAAAAAAATGAACTTCAATCATTTACTTCCTTCATCCCATATTTAGTTGTTCACTTTCTTTTTTACTCACTCTTTAAAAATTATAAACAAAATCGATAGTTTTACTAATTTATTCTTTATCTATTCAAGGGGTAAAAAAAAAATTAATTATTTTTTTCTTAATTTAGTAAATAAACAAGTAATTTGAAACACGTATTTATAGTACAATGAATAACTAATATGGATGAAAAGATTTTATTTTATTTTGCAACGAAATAGTAATTGCATTACAGTAACTACTTACAATTTATTAATGATACCAAAAATAATAATTACGCACTGCAATAATTTTGTCAAATTAGATTTATTGCATGCTCATATTCTCATATTAAGTAGCACTTTGACTGGTTATCTTTCTGTGTCTGTTGCAAGAGAGTTAAGAGCTCTCACATATTCTAGTATAATATAAATTAGAGATAATTCATAAGTATCACCTTGAACTATGGACGAAATTTCAGAGACATATCTAAACTTTACATAGATCTTATTATCCGTCTGAATTCTTTTGAAATGTAATTATTTACATCTTGAAACTAGATAACCAAATTTCTTGCACAGGGGTGTCGTGCACGCGCGGCCAGCTGGAAATTATTTTTTTTTCTTTATTTTTTTCTTCTTCCTTCCTTTATTTCTTCCTTCCTTTATATCCCACTTAAATCTCTTCTTTTCTTTTACATTTTTCTTACTTAAGGTGTGTTTGGTATGAAGGAAAATATTTTCCATGAATATATTTTTATGAAAAATAAGTTGATTTTTTACTTATTTTCTCAAGTTTGGTTGGTTAGTGAAAAATATTTTTTAGTTTTTGATTAATGAGTAAAAAAATATTTTTAGTATTTAACTAGAGAGTAGAAAATATTTTTAGGGGGTAAATGGGGGTGGGTGGGGGTGCGGTGAGTATGGAATATGATAGTGAGTGAAGGTGGAGGGGTCAGTTGTGGGTTAAGTGGGTGGGGTAAAAAAAAAATATTTTTTTAAAAAAAATTTTTTAAAAAAAATAAAAAATTGAGTGGGCCGGAGGAAGAGATGGGGTAAGATGGGGGTGGGGTAAGGTGGATGGGGTGGAGTACAAAATGAATTTAATTTTTTTATAAAAAGTTATTTTTTTAAAAAAAATATTTTTTCTTTAAAATAAATTAGGATGGGTGGGGTTGAGGGGTTGGGAAAAGGTAGGGGTGGGGGTATAAAAAAATTAAAACTATTATAAAAAAAATTAATTTTTTTATTTATAAGAAATTAGTTTTTTTTTTCAAAAAAAAATTAAAAAATTGCGGGAGGTAAGGTGGGGATCGGTGAAGAACAAAAAAAAAATTGATGGTAGGTGGGGTGGAGGTTGAGGTAGGGGTGGAGGAGAGGTGATGATAAGGAGAGAGAAAGAAAAAGAAAAAAATAAAAGAAAAAGAAAAAGAAAGAGTAATTCTTTGACTTTTCACTCTCTCAAAGAGAATGAGATATATTCTCTCTGTCACATCAGCACAAAAGGAGTACAAAAATACATTAAAAATGAATTCATGGGGTAATAGGACCTATGTAAAGTTTAGGTGTGTCTCTGAAATTTCGCCTATAGTTTAGGGTGGTACTTATGCATTATCTCTATAAATCAATCACATTCATATAACGGCAAGTACAATCACATCTATCAACGTGGATTGTAATAGATGTTCAGAATCACTCCACACTTAATTAAAAACTAGTAAATTTAATCACGCTTCACATGATTGCTACATATACGATAATGTCAATTATGAATTTAGATATTACAATTTCTCTTTTTTACAAGAAAAAAATAATGTATGAATATCATGTAGTTATAAATTGATTCATACACTAATGATAACATTTATTAATAAAGAATACAATCAAAGAGTATTCTTTAATAAATAAAAGGTAAACTTGAAAGGAAATGATATTAACTTATTTTTAACTACTTATTATCCTACAAATAAAAGCATGTAAATTATGGGTTGTTGTATATTATGAAGATAGAAATTTAAATAAAATAAAATATTAATTTTTTATTAGCATAAGAAAATCATCTTATGATTGACATGTGAAAATAGCCATATGCAATAGTCATCTTCATTCCTTTTTAGTTATCATGTTTCGCTTTTCGAGAGTCAATTTAACTAATTTTTAAAATTAAATTAGATTAGATTAATTTGATAATTTAAAATTCAATTTAAATATTCAAAAACTAGACAAAAAGTACTATAAATTATAATTTTTCTCATACCAATATGATGAAAAACTAAATTTTAAAATATTATCAAAGTTTAAATCGTTTGAAAAGAAACAATGAGAGTATTTGTTTGCTTTAGTGATATGTTATATCATTCAAATTGGAGAAATTGAATGAAAATATAAAAAAAGTAAAAAAAATCCAAACAAAATAAATGTTTGGCCAATAAATTTGCGCTTCACGCGGTGTATTAGTAAATCTTTTTTACAAATTTAATCAAAGTAGAATAGAAAAACATTTACCTATATACTATACACAAAATACTTCAATATATAACCAAATCACAAATATAAAAGTCATAATAAGAATTACAATGACATAAGATATATTACATTTTACATTATGATATGTTTTACTATATAAGAAGAGGGAGTTTAATGTGCCAAAGCAGGCAGTAGGTCAACATGCCTGCTTTGGCACTTGAAGGGCATTTTAATAAATTCACAATAATTTGGAGCAATGTTATTGGCTAGAAAGATATTTAATTTAGCTGCAATGTAAATATTGAAATTGCTTTGACCAAATTCTCACTGCTTATCTTATCATACATCATCGCATAATTAAAATATTGTGTAGACGTGGGTCCCATCTCTTTATTCTACATTGTGCTATGCAGTTTTTAGGTAGGGCCCGCCCAATCCTTTCTTTCTTCTTTTGTTTCGGCTATATCTTTTATTTCTTCTGTGTTAACAGATATTTTCTCTTTCTTTTTTTAAAAAAGATCTTTTAAGTGTTGATTAAAAATCATCTAATAATTAGGGATCATTTAGTAGTAGATTAAAATTATACAGGTGTTAATAATGTATGAATTAGTTATAAGATAATTTACTTATTATTTTACACAAATATTATTTATGCAAAATTTGATTATTCATGATCATTTATTTTACTTTCTATCTTGAATAACATAATATATAGATTTTCTCATAACTTATATATGTATTAGTTATAATTCTTTTCATGAAAATGTCATAAAAAAATATATTCTAAAATGTTATAAAATTCATATAATTTGAATCTCAAAAGGTTAAAAATAATGCGTAAAATGAGGCAGTGGATAATTTTGTGATTAAATTAATTAAATATATTTGTAATTAATGAAATAAATTGTTCTCATTTTTACGGTAATCTTTGATTATTTTAAAAAGAAATTAATATAAGTATTAAATTACTAAAAAGGAATTTATGATAGATCACAATAATTAATAACTAAAAATATTTTTAAAAAATATTTAAAAAGTCACCGTTAGATTTTTTTTTTAGTTAACTCTCCAAATTTCATCTATATCACATAAATTTGGCAAAGGAAGTAAATGCATTTCCAGTAATTTATATATTTGTAAATTACATAAAAAGTACTATGAATCATAATAACAAACTACTTAAAATACTTTTTCAAAAATTATTAAATTACGATCAAAAAAAAATTTGGTTGACTCTCAAAATTTAATTCGTATCACATAAATTAGATTAGAATAAAACGAATAGCATATATTGGGCTCGTGCTAGCACGAGCTCCTTATATCTAGTTTATAGTAGAAGAGGGAGTTGAAGGAGCTCAACCGGACAGGAGGTCAACATGCCTACCTGACAGCTAAAGATTAAATTGGTAAATTAACATGCTTTTCTGCTTTATCATTTGTGGTAAATTAACATGCTTTTCTGCTTTATCATTTGTACGCTTTGATTGGGATGTTGTATAGTCTTATGTGCAGTTGATTTTTAATTGACAAAATGTCGGCTCATTTAATGCAATCTGCTAACTGCAGCCTGTCCTTTATTACATCTAATTTTTGCCCTTACTTTTTCTCTCTGTTACTTTGATGTTTAACATAGCTTTTTGTGAATACGTCCTACTTTAGGTCCTTTTTGGTAAATTGACTATGCATCACTTTTCTATTAACTGAGAGAGAATTTCATTATAGTATAGCACTACTATAGCCTCTACGGACGTTTTAGTAATTGAATGTTAATTTGTTATTTAATTTATCCGTATATTTTAGGAAAAATTACCTAAATAGACATATTTCCTTATCATATTTACTTACTCTTTCATTACTTTATTTTAATTACTTAATATACCACATAAAATGCTCGAATACATCGCCCAACGCTCTGATACATCACCCCCAGGTCATGATACATCGTCTCAACTCGTGATACATCGCCTCACCTCGAATACATCCCACCCGATGTATCAAAGGTAAAACCAAAAGAATGTCGATGTATCCGAGTGATTTTGGAATGTATCCAATGGAATTTCGATGTATCCGAGTAGTTTGGGGATGTATCCAGAGGTGAGGTGATGTATCTCGAGGTGAGGCGATGTATCCGAGCGATAAGAAGGTGGGAAAAAGAATAGGCCATCCTCTTCAGACTTAAAATCATTAGGAATATATGAATCCTATAAATTGTGCAACAGATTGAAGGGCGAGGACAATTCTTGCAGTCCACAATAATAATAGGGAGTAAACCTTGAAATAAATTTATGAGTCTTTCAAGTCTTGAGTTCCAAGGTTTTAAAAGTTACTCCACAGCTGAGAATGGAATGCTACTCTTATAACTTTCAATAATCATGTATTTAGCACAACTAAGAATAGCTACTATACCCCTCTTCAAGAGTCTTATATAGGATTTAATACTTGCATAACTAACCTCCAAATCAGCTACTAAATAACCCCTTAATACATTCAGATACGTAAAGTTTCAGAAAATTAAAACTCTCACATGTATAATTTTCTTAAATTATCTTAAACTCATTATTTGTTAACATAATCTTGACATATTTAGTAAAGACAAAGTAATAGGGAATGCAACCCAAACACATATCTGTATTCAAGACCCAAAGGCCAGAACAACTAGACGATTCATCGAAAATTAGACCCAAATTCTACCAACAATTTCACCATGAACTGCCCTTTACATGTCAAATTTTAAATCATAATAATATCTTTTTTGGCTAATATCAAAGTTAGCAATTTTCAGGTCGAAGCAACGAAAGTCAATACACAAAATAAATTTATTTCAATCAGTGATTTTTAACTTATTCACATTTCACACCAATAATAATGACACTTGTTCCATGTCTTTTGTATGTTCACTAGAAAATACAACAACAACATACCCAGTGTATTCCTCCTTGATAAGTTGCTTAAAGCACAAAAAGGAAACAATCTCAACACTCTAGAAAGTAAAAACATGGTTTGAATGAAAAAACTGAAGCATTCCCTTTTGACATATTGAGACCGCTTACAATTCTACTCATGGTATTAGTAGACAAATAATATGTTAATGAGATTAGTCAGATACCCATATAGAAGATCCAGTAAGAAATATTGTACAAAACTAAGTCCCACACCTGCAAATGCATAAAGAAATTAGATGTAACTATAAAAATATTTAAACAATAGTGTATTATTGATATAAAATCAGACAAAAAAAAAATTTAGTGCAATTTATGAAAATCTTCAATACAAAAAGTAAGAACACGCATAAAAGAGGGAGAAAACAAAAATATTAACGAAACAGAAAAAATACATTAAGAAAAAGAAGCACGCACCAGATAAATTGATGAAAAAAATTGCTTAGTTCAGTCGTGTAACTAAAAAGAGAAACCCTAGAATTAGATTTGAAAAGTTAAAAAGAGGGAAGGATTCCTCAAAAATTAAAAGAAGAGGGCACTTTGCCGCCTTTGATTTTGGGCAAAACTAAAATTAAAATTTCTAATTTTTAAGCCACAGACCAAAAGTTATTCAGAAAATTAAGTAATTTATTAATAATAACAATTTTTGGCAACTGTTATTGGCCAATATATTTAATGATACCTATAAAAATATGGCAACAAGAATGTTTGCAAAAAGAAAAACATGGCTAAAAGTTTTATTATATAGCATAATTCAAAGCCTTATTTATTTTTATTAGGATTAAGATATGAAGTTGAATATTAAAATGTGCAAATTTAGATATTGTATTAAGATCTGAATACTAAATAATTAAGACTCTTTATTTTTTGAACATCTGGTTTTAAAACTTGTCTTTACTTAAAATTTGATAAATATAATTCTAATAAATATTAACCTTATTTTAATGTTATATCAACAAAAAAAATTAATGTTGTATGGTGACTAGTGATGGTGATTATGGGTATGGAGGATGATGTTGATTGTTGATTGGTGTTTGTGGTGGTATAGCTAGTGGTGTAGATGGTTGACCGTGGTGGTTAATGATGGTGATTGGTGGTAACTGATAATTATATTTTATACATAACAAAATAATAAAAATATATAATTTCTAAAGTCAATATCAGAGTTTATAAAATCGCAGGGGTTAATTAGTAACCATCACCAATTATAGAAATTGCGATAATTTTCATGTCTTCGCAGTAAAATCATCGCAAAAAAATTTATTTTGTGGATAGCAAAACAAACTTCATAAAATGAATTAATACTCTCTCCGTTTCAATTTGTTTGACCTACTTTTCCTTTTAGTCCATTTCAAAAAGAATGTCTCTTTCTTTTTTTAGAAATTCTTTAATTTCAACTTTTCACATGACATATTCAAGACCACAAGATTAAATAATATTTTAATACATTTGATGTATCTTTAATTTAAGACCACAAGTTTCAAAAGTATTTTTTACTTTTTTAAATTTCGTGCTAAATCAAAATAGACCAAACAAATTAAAACGGAGGGAGTAGTTAATTTCTTAAAGCCCCCACAAGTAAATCGACATAGTTTAGCATATTTCTTGTAGGACATGATGATTAGTGACAACATTAGAAAGTTCGTAGAGTTGGCGAAAGACTCAACAAAAGTTATTTTTCTAATGTGAAATTATAATTAATCCCAAGGCAATCTCAAAAATAAAATTTCAGAATATTCTTATTTCGAACCAAATGATTTCTTATAAATTTTGTTATTAGGTGAACTACATTGAGAAACAAGATGTCACTTGAATTTTATTAAAACAACTAGTAAGGAAAAGCACGAGCCCAATATTTGTTCCTAATCTTTTAAGGAAAAATTACATAAAATAAACTCAAAAATGAAAGTATTTACCCAAAATTATCTCATCCAGAGTAATTTCAAGAAATACTCCATTGCTCCAAAAAATTTACTCTATATAGACCCTGGCGAAAATAGCTTTTGATTTTTTTTCCTGACATAGCATTAATTACAATATCATATGACTTTTGTAGCATTAATTGCAATATAATGTAATATTTTGAGAACTTTTGTTTCTTTAACATAGCATTAATTCATTTTTTTTTCTATATTCTTCTACTTTTCTTTTCTTTTTGACTTGTTTATTTTAAAAAAAAATATAAATATGAAAATAAAAATAGTAATTAGTTATTTGTTGACTAATACAAATATTAATAAGTTAAATAATTAGACAATAATAAGAAGTAATTAAAAAGAATAATAAATTCACTAGTTTATTTGTTTATCCTTGTATTTATTATTTTGGTCTTTTTCTCATTTATTGTTTTTATCTTTTTGTCTCCTTTTATCCTTTATTAGAGGTATCATTTGATAACATTCTTATTATTATTTTTCTTATTTTTTTTATTTTTTTTCTTCTTTTTTTGTCCGTTTTTCTCTTAATTCTTTTTATTATAGTTGTTAGTTTACCTTCTTTTTATTATTTTTTTCCTTTCTAAATTTTTGCTATTTTTAAAAAAATACAAAATAGAATACAAAAATAAAAATATGAACTAACTATTTTTAGATTAATTAAAAAAATAGATTACAATAAAAAATAATTAAGAAAAATACTAAAGTCCACTAGCTTATTCATTAAAATCTAAATCAATGAAATCATATTTTTATAATTTTTTCTTTTTTCAAATGAAATAAAACTTATACTTAAAACATGACTCTATTTTTTTAAAATGATTGAGCAATATCATTAAAGAATTAAAACACATACCAGTGATACCATGCCAGTATATTGATATATTGTGATGGTACCTTTGAGGACTGAGATGTCTCACTGAAGAATTGAAGCATACATCAATGATACTATGTTAGTATATAAATATGTCGTGATAGTATCATGGATGATTGAGCAATCTCATTGAAGGACTGAAGTAGAATTTTGACATGATGCCAACATATAGATATACTGTGATGGTATATCTGAAGGATTGAAGTAGACCTATGTGATACGATGACAGTATATAGATATATTATGATGGTATATCTGATGGAGTGAAGCATACCTAAGTGATACGATGACAATATATAATATACTGTGACTGGAGAGCGTCTCACTGAAGCACTAAAACCTCAATGATACCACGATAATATATTGATATACTGTGATGGTATCATTGAGGACTGAAGCAAACCTCAATGATAACATGATAGTATATAGATATATTGTGATGGTATCATTGAGGAAGATAACATGATAGTATATAGATGTAATGTGATAGTATCATTGAGGATTGAGTAGTGTCGAATTGAAGGACTGAAGCAGTCCTCTATGAAATATATTCATGATACCATCACAGTATATCTATATACTGACATGGTATAATAGAGGACTTGTTTGGTCCTTCAACGAGACACTTTCCAGTCCTTCATGATACCATGTCAGTATATAAATATATTGTGATGGTATCATGAAGGACTGGAGTAAACCTCAATGAAAATCAGCAGGAAAAAAAGAAGAATAAAGAAAAAGAGCAAAAAAATAAATGAAATTAGATTATGAAAAAAATAATTAAATAAAATTAAGAAAAAACTAGAAAAAAAGTCAAAAATGAGTACGAAATAAGTTATGGTGAAAAAAAATAATATGATTTGAGAAAAATAAATAAATGAACGAAAAAAGAGAAAAAAGATAAAGAATTGAGAAAAAAGAAAAGGAGAAAAGAAAAAAAAAGTAGAGAAATAAAAAAAAAAAGTATTTTCCATATCAGTTATATACATAAGAGAATAAAGAAAAAATCTACAAAAAATATCAATAAAATTAGATTATGGAGGGGGAAAAAAAATTAGAAAGGAAACAAGAAATAAATAAATTAAAAATATAATATAAAAAGAAAATTAAAACACAAAAATAAAGAAGTCAAATTATTTTGGTGAAAAAAATATAAAAAAAACAACATGATTTGGGAATAAAATAAATGAATCATAAATGAGAAATAGGAAAAAAAAAAAGAACAAGAAAAAAGGAAAAGGAAAAGAACAAAAAAGAAATGTTAAATCTTTCTCGAAATAAAATAAAAAGATAAAGCACAAAAGATTTTAAAAAATGGGTGGGTGCTGAAGTCAAAAAAAGAAAAAATATACTTCCTCATTCTTTTAGGGGTCGTTTGGTACATAGACTAAATTACCCCGGGATCATAGTCCTGAGATTATAATCTCTGGACTAATTTATGCTATATGGGAGGTGGTATTAAATAATCCCATGTTGAATGGGATAAGATGGGATAACCCAAGACTAAGATTGGTATTAGACTTATGCCATGTTTGGTTGATGGTATAAATTAGTCCCGGGATAAATTTATACCATCAACCAAAAATGATATAAATTTAGTACCAAATTTAACTATGCGATATCCCACCTTATCCGCGTACCAAACGACAACTTATAGTTGTCATAGTTTCCTTTTTAAGAGTCAAACGATCTAAACTTTGATCAATATTTTAAAATATAATTTTTCATCATATTAATATGAGAAAAAATATAATTTATAGTACTTTTCGTATAGTTTTTGAATATCTAAATTTTAATTTTAAAATATCAAATTAATCTAATTTAATTTAGTTTTAAAAATTAATCAAATTAACTTTCGAAAATCATAACATGACAACTAAAAAGGAACGGATGGAGTATATACCATTGTAGGAGAAAAAAGGGCATGAAAGTAATTGGGCATTTGAATGTAACTATTTTGCTTTTTGAGGTATAAGTGTTGTTTTTTCATTTTTTTAAGTGGTGTCAAAATAATTTTAAATTTTGATCTAAAATAAGTTATATATATTTGTGATAGTAAATCATCTCGTTAAATGTAAAATAAATGCCTAATAAAATTTATTAACATTGATAAATTTTAAATGGTGCTTATTAAAGAATTTTAAAATTTTAATCTAAGATAAGTTATATATATTTGAGTGATAGTAAATTCTCTCATTCTTTTTTTCTCAAAAATTTAATGTGAAGGGGCCCACTGAAATGTCCATAATTGAAGTATTTTTCTACATTGATTGTCAATTTTTTACTCAAAATAGTTATAAAATTTACAAAAATACCAATAACGACATTCAAAGTAATAAAGCTATAACTAAAGAGTATAAATTTAAAACTAAAGAATTTAGCTTAAATGAGTCCCACAATTTTTGAATAGTTGTACAATTAAATTAAAGTGAAATAAGGAAAAAAAAAGAGCTATCCTTACTGAAGTAGGCAGCTGCTGAAGCAGGTATATCAACGGAGTGTTGTCTGCTTCAGCAACTCAACTCTGTCTATATAACAAGAGAATACGATCTAATGTGTTCAAACAAGCCAAAATCATAATTCAAGAACGATCAATATTTTTTAATATTGTTTGTGCATCGCGCAAATACTAATATTAATCACTTTTAGAAAAATCAAATGCTATAGTTCAATTTTTCTAATAATTTACCTTTAACTTACTTAAACAAATATTTTAATCACATTTTCAGTTTCGAATCTTAGTAGTTTAATTGGTTGGCTACCGAACTATCACCTTATTGATGAAGGTTCGATTCCCTAACTTGTAATTCCCTTCTCATATTTTTACCCCCATTAAAAAAAAAAACTAGTGATATTTATGCATCTAGTAATTTTTTTCATACTTGTTGTTTGATATGTTGTACTTGAGTCGAACGTCTATCCGAAACGATCTCTCTACTTTTACAAAATAGGGGCAAGGTTGTGTACACCACCCTCTTCAAATTTCACTTGTGGATTAGATTGAGTTTGTTATTGTTGATGTTGATGTTAAATATAAAGAGTGATGTAATATTTTTTAAAAAACTAGAGAAATTTTCAACATTAGTTGTAACCATCGGTAATTAACGATTAATAATATGATATTTTATATCAAATATCAAAAAAAATTATAATATTTTGTATCAAATATCGTTATTGTTTTTGATATTTTTCATAAATTTTAGAAAATTCTTTTTTTTTTTCCAACATTTATTTCAAATGTCATCATATTCTCATTTTCTTGTAGTGTTGATTTGGCTACAAAAATATTCGTAGCAAATAGTTGAAATTATTCAACTATAACTTTTAAGTCGTCACTATTTAAACATTGCATATTTATGACAAATTTTTTTGTCATTAAGTCATAGGCTGATTAGTGACAAATAAAATAATTGTCATTAATTATTTATTCTATTAGTGACAAAAATTAAAGTCACAATTAAATATAAAATTTTGTGACTAAAATTTCTAACATTTAACTACAAAATTTAATTTATCGCTATTGCAACACACATTTTTTGTGACAAAATTTTTTCGTGTCAATAACTTAACTAATTTTAAGACAAATAATGATTTGTCACAAATTGAGTAAATTATTAGTGAAAAAATAATGTGACACTGACAATTTAAATTTTGTGGCTAATAATACTCGATAAATGACGTTAAATTATTTTTTGGTAAAAAATTTTGCTACAAATTTTTATGTTTCGTCACTAAAAGTATATGATTCATGTATTTAAATACGAACTATAATTTTTATCACAAAAAGTAAGTAACTAGTGACAAATTTAATATCGTAGCTAATAATTTCATAGCTATATATCATATTTGTTGTAGTGGATAGAAATGATTGAATTTGTTTGCAATAGACTTTAAAAGGTATCCTCCAAAATATTATAAAAGATATATATGAGTGAATTATTCTTTTTTTCTCTTATTACTCATTATAAAAATATAATTTTATTCATGTGAAAAATTCAAGTTAATTACTGAAATTTAAATTTATAACTTCGTAATTTCTCGAGAAATTCTGCCATCATTCCTATAAAAATTAACTGGGAGGTCTAAATTATTTAAGAATAAAGATTGCTCTATCAACGCCAGTTTATATCATTATATATATAAGAAATCTATTTTTTTAAAATAATCTTAATGAATTTAATAATCTACTACAAAAGAGACTATGAGAAGTGATTCTGATTTCAACAAGATGTTTGAAGTGTTTAAACTAGATTGTTTTGATGTCACAAACATCACTTATTGAAACGATAAATTGCTGTACTTTTTCACAAAATATGAAGTTGTAGATTTGATTATAGTTGAACCACCTGCAATTTTTGAATCAATTAAAAATAAAAGTGATAATGTCTATGGTTATGCCTTCATGGGAAGATGCTTACTGTGGATAAACTCCTTAAATGGGGTATGAAGTTAGAACCTACCTGTGTGATGTGCAAGACATATGCTGAAGATAGAGATCATTTGTTTGCTACATGCCCCTATGGTAATCAGTTGTGGAATAGGCTACTAAGTTGGGTAGGACAACCTCCTATTAATCCAAGGACATGGCACAACACTTAGAATGGCTCATCAAATGTGGGAAAGGGAAGACTATACAGGCCAGTCTATTCAAATTGCTCTGCACTGAAATAGTTTACGCGATATGGACTGAACGAAATAAGAGAATCTTTGAGAAGCAAAGTCGGGAAGTTGATTATCTTGCTCGAGAGATAGCCTATACTTATAGTGTCCGGGCTAATCCTGCTATCAACACGCTTCTTCAGGCTTACTGGTTTTAAATTTATTTGTAGTTAGGCACTAGTTTAAATCGAGAAGGACTCTTGTAGATAGCTAGTTGAGTAGGGCTATGCTATGGTTCTGCAAATATTGACACTGGTGATTAATAAAATCATGTTAGTTACCAAAAAAAAAGTGATATGTCAAAGTAGCATGCAAGAAATGTGAAGAAGATGAAGGGCGATGTAGAAGTTTTAAAACTCTTTATATGATTTGTTTCGTCCTAACAAATTACTACTAAAAATTTGAAAAGCCTTGAAAAATAAATACACTTTTATAGAGCAGGGAACATTCAGATTTCTTGACATGAACTTTTTTGTAGGGTAAAATCATAAATGACCCTTAAAGTCGTACACAAAATTTATTTTGATACGTGTTCCTATTGAACACTTATATTGTTCAAAAATTATACTCATTATTATTTTTTAACAATCAACCAAAAATATAAAAATATGTGTAATACACTCGCGAATGACATGACAAAGTGACGAATTAAATAAATATATATAACGTTTGAGCCCAATTAAACTATTAAAAAATTAATTATAAAATTTAAAAAAAATTATGTCAAACTTATTTAACCAATTTAAAAAGTATTTAAACAATAAAATTGTTATTTTTTGAAAAAGCCCTGCTCCCGCTTAAATCAAATTCCCCTAATCAGAATAGCCTTCAAAGAATTCTTCAATTATTGTACTTTCCATTTCACCTTCTAATCTATTTTATTTTTCAACCAATACAGAGATCTTCTTTCCCATTTTATTTCCTACTGATGTGGTGAGCAAGAACGAATTTTTGTTGAAAACAAATAATGAATTCTTATTAAAGATTTCAAAAAAATAAAGTTCTGCTAGAATTTTTTATGTAACCTAGATCTAATTTTTTCTTTGATGGACTTCTCTTTTTTTTTTTTTGAATCAACTTTGCTTAATAGGTGAGATTTATTATTGTTAGATACATTAATATAAATATATGATGGGATTGAAATTTTGCTAAAAAAATTGACTTTTCACCTAAAAAATTTAATAGCCAAATTTTTTCTTTTCTTTAATAATATGAAATCGGTGTTTTCAATCTGAAAACAAGGAAAAACGCTCTTTAGAATATCCTAATGAAATATTAAATTTATCTATCGATTTTGACGCCCATGACCTTGTCGGTCACTACGCAGCCTTCGTCGAAGGCTATTTAGTCATCCATGACCACAATCACATTCTCCTCCACTATTACTTATGCATCAACTTTACAATCACCAACCTCCGAGAATCAATCTTTGGCCCTTAAATCGATATCCTATCTGCATGATAAATCACGAGTTATTTAGGATGAAGAAGAAATATCATAAAGGATCATTAATAAGAATCTACCTTTGCAATGGTAGGAAAATTTTCATACGACTGGTTTGATATTTGATAACTTCAATAATTAATTTTCAAGCAATGTGAGTTAAAAGGAGAAGTTAATATTTGATTCTTTAGGAATAAATACATACTTATTAGGGCATCAATCCCAGAAGATTATGTGAACCTGCTATTCAAACATATTTTTTTACATAACTAATCATAATTGATCTTACCCAATGCATTTACTAAAGTGAGATCCATTATTTGATCCGAAAGAAGAAATAACAACGGCTATTGTATGAATTTTTTTCCTGCCATGACCATCAATTTTTTGAGAAGGAATCTATGTTCTATTTGAACTTTGCAGTTGAAAAACCTCTACAAGTGGATATGATCACTCGCAATAAAATTAGACCTAATTGCGTCAAGGTAAAGGTAAAAGCGAATTTACTAAGAATTTTTTCAAAGAGTTGCCGTGAAGGTTAAGAGTGTGTTTGGTATGGAGAAAAATATTTTCTGAAAAATGTTTTCCAATTTTCTTGTGTTTGGTTGGTCAAAAAATTTGGAAAATATTTTCTTTAGGAAAACATTTTCCTTCAAAATAAGGAAAATGACTTCTCTAATGAAAAGTAAGGAAAACAAGTTCTCACCTTCATAACACCCCAATCCCACCCACTCCACGCTCCTACTCTTACCCCTACCTTCACCCCCACCTCATCCTCACATAATTTTTTAAAAATATTTTTTCTATTTCACCCCACCCCCACCCACCCCACCTCCACCTCCACCTCCACCTCCACCTCCACTCCACATCAATTTCTTTTAATTTTTTTCAATTCTTTCTTTAAAAAATAAAATTAATTTTTTTAAAAAAAATAATTTTTTTTGTATCACATCTCACCCGTCCACCCACCCCACTTTAACACCCCCACCCTCCGCACACCCACCCCACCACCACTATCACCTCCACCCACCCAAACTCAATTTTTTTAATGTTTTTTTTAAAAAAAATATTTTTTTTTCTTAAAAAACTAATATTTTTGTACCCCACCCCAAACCCCTCACCCCATCCCACTCAACCCCCACCCCCTCCTCTCCCACCTCCACCCCACCCAAAATTTAATTTTTATTTTTTTTAAAAAAAATTACTTGCTTTTTACTTCCCTCATTTTCCTCCTCATATAAATCCCTCACCTTTTTTTCAATTTTTCCAAAATTCAAGAATCAAAGATAAAAAAAATCAAGAATCTATCCCCCACCGCCAATTCAAACAGTCACCCCCTACTCCCACCCCACTAGTCGTCGCCACCACTACTTCTCTTTCTCTTCTCCATCACAAGTCACAACAAAGCTTGGACAAGCAGAGCTTAGATAGATCTCGACAAGCTCTGCCACTACTATTCACCTTTCTTCCTCATAATCGTAGCTTCGATGATACAAATTTGATTGGAGAACGGTATATTGTGAGGCCTCACCTCTTTTATCTGTGTCTTCAGTCGTTAATGGAGATCGCCCGAGACAAGCACTATCCGATAATGATGTAGAACATAAAATTATATATATCGAACTCATTGTTTCTTTGTTTCTCTCTGACTAGTGGCGACGTTAGTGAGAGAAGTGATGGGAAAGGAAAGAGAAGCTCGAAGCCCGAAGGGTGGACTGTGAGCATTGTAGAAGGTAATGAGGGAGAAGAAGAGGGTAGGGTGGTGGTGGTTGAGGTGGGAAAGGAAAGAGAAAATGAGAAAATTAAAATATAAAAGAAAAAAATAGATTAAAGAAAAAAAATTAATTTTTTTATATAAAAAAGTCATATTACGTGGCTGGTCACATGTATAACACTGCTCAATATAAATGTGAGTGTGAATTTTTAAGGGGGTATATATTCCACTTTTAAAATGTTTATGGGGGGTAATAAAATTCGTGTAAAATTTAAGTGTGTAGCTTGAAATCCGATAATAGGTTAAGGGGGCATTTGGCCATTTTCTCGTAGAAATAACCCGATGACATGTCATACATCGATTGATCAAAAAAATTAAGGCGAGAATACACATTGAGAATTAGTTGCACTAGGCAGGCCGATACACCACATCAAGAGGATATTTTAGTTCGAAAAAAGTCAACAAGCCTGCACTAGCCGTTAGTAGTCATTATGTAACCGACCCGAGAATAACATCGGGCATTACATCATTTTTTTACTTATGACATTTAATTATTCATTCTTTATGGAGTTTAATGTATATTAATCAGCCATTAGAGATCTCTTCCCCTATATAAAATCGTGTAATCATCATCCCAAGAGGGACATAATTCACCATCTGAATTAAAGATGATTTCTTTATTGTCTATTAGCCCTGCTTTATCATTTATCTGTTATTTCAATCTTAGCCTCACTTGATTAGCATTCGATGGCTACGATCCACCTACACATAGAGTTGTCAAAATAGGTTGGCCCAACCCAACCTCAGTAGGCCAGAGATTTCAATAGGTTAGGACGTGATGACCTTTTTAACTAAAGGGCTTTTAAAAATAATAGCCCAACCTAGCCTTAAGCTAGCCAAGGGCTAGGATCGGCTTAATCTTTCAATAAAAATTAAAAGTAATATAAAACATGATAAATGAAAAAAATGTGATTACTAACATCAATTATTATAAGTCTTCATTGTCATGCTTTATATATTCATTTACATTCTCAAAAAACTGTACACAATTGTTAAAAGCTCTGATGCCCAAGTGCCTATCTAATTAAAATGGAAAAAAGGAGAACAAAGTGAAGTTCAATTGAATGGGAGAGTTGCTGCCTGCTAATTAGAAAGACTGATTTTGCTGAGTTACATACCAAAATGCAAAATATCATTTCATATTGTCATTTATTGACATACAAGCACAACTTGCATGTATGGTTGAATTTGAATCATTAAATTTTGATGAACTTATGTACTTCAGTACTTTTTTTACTCTTTGTTTTACCTTGTTTTAATTTGAATTTTATATTTAGTTAATAAATATATTAATTAATTATTTTCTAAGATCACGGGTTGACCTTTGATGCTTACGAGTTGAGTCTCTGAGGATGATGGGACAAGTGAGTCTGAGCTTATAAGCCTCAGTTCTCTATGGGCTACAAAATTTTTGCCTAACCCCACTTAATTAAAGGGTTGGGCTGAGCCAGCCTCACGGGCCAAGTCCATTTTGACACTTTACCTACATAGACATCCACCTCCAACTGGCTCAGGCTACTTCGATCTTAGCTTTTCAATTGCTTAATTATTTGCTCTTTACTTTTTAGCATTATATTTTATTTTGCTATGCACGATTGAATCTGGACCTTTTATCCTTTAAACCTCACTGACAAATTTAATTGAACATTTTTCAAGGGTAATTAGGCGCCGACTGTGAGATTAGGATAATTGTGATATCGATTCAGTCGCACTTTGTATTTACTAACAAAATTTATATTTTTGTGAAGCAAGATATCTTGTTGATTCAATGGATAGAACTGAGAATCAGATCAAGCCAACGTTAATCCTGTCCTGAACAATCTCGCAAACGACGAGGTTGATCCAATCGCAATAGAGTATGAACATGAGAGCTCTTATCAGAACCAAACTCATCATGACAAAGACAACAACGACCAAAATGTAGCTAAAGTCACTAATTCTTTGCCATATTGTGTTCTCAGCAAAAGTCATAATGAGCTAGCAAGATAAGACCACTCTAGGCCCAGAGATACCACGTGAGGAATCACCTCGATGTGTCAGAGTTGAAGGCCTCGGAGAAAATAATACTTCAGCTTCCAATAACAGAGAATCCTCATAAATTATGAAGTACTTGATGGCATTGAGTAACAAGGTGGACCAAAATGAAAAGGAGTTTCACGCCTGCATAAATCAAATTTTAGAGGCTCCGTCTATCTTGAAGGGCCCAAACTCGAAGAGATATATGAAGCTACCATTTCCTCCGAGCACGGTCCCAAAGATGATATTCAAGTGATTTAAGATGTCCAGCATCTCAAAATATGATGGAACAACTGACCCTCAAAAACATGTGACAACCTACACATGTTCAACAAAGGGCAACGATATGCAACAAAATAAAATTGAGTTGGTTCTTCTTAAAAAGTTTGGGTAAACTCTAACTAAAGGGGCCATGACATGGTATTCTATGATATTCGAACACTTTATTAAATTTTTTGAGCATCCCGCAGATTCTTTTGTGCAATCGTATGCCAGAGCAAAAATGATACAGACGAGAAAAGCTAACATCTTTAAAATCTCCCAAGGAGACACTGAACTGCTTCAGAAATTTGTGATACACTTCTAAAGAGAGAGAATGTTATTGCCTCTTATCCCGAACAATTGGGCAGCATAAGTCTTTACCAAGGGCTCAACCCCAGAAGTTCAAGTGCATCACTGAAGCTGAAAGAGAATCTACTAGAATTCTCGGCAATAACTTGGGCGGACGTCTATAACATGTATGAATTCAAAATCATAGTCGAAGATGACCAGTTGGCCCCACTTGTGTACACATGACTAATAAGCCAGAGTTATAAAAAAAAGCATAGACTACGACTTGAAACCACGAAGGAAAGATATCAACTTTACATGTTATCAGAAAGACCTCGAGAACATATAGATCAGAGACGCCAAGGCCACTACTCCCGGACACCGAAGAGGGCCAGATATAATAGGGAAAGCGACTAAAACCACATACGGGGCTTGGTGAGCAAAAATGATACAGGGTCATCGATATCAAAAATAAATAATATAGAAGTACCACACTTGTCCGAGTACTACTTCAATGCAGACATAGTTGATATGGTAGCGACCATTAAGAGAATCAGGGGCGCAAGATGGCTGAAACCCATCAGGTCTGACCCCAACCTAAGATATCCAGGGCTGATGAGCGAATTTCATGGGTTCCACGATCATCGCATCGGGGACTATCGCCATTTGCGGGAGGAAGTGGCACGATTACTCAAGAATGGCCAAATCATAGAATTCTTAAGTGAACGAGCCATGAACAACTACGGAAGAAGCATAGATGCTAAAGCACATGTCCAACTGGCAGCACCCGACCATGTAATCAATATGATTATTGAAGGAGCAGAAGTGAACGATGTTATGTTCATTGCAGCCAAGAAGACCAACATAACGATCATAAAAGGAAAACGAACGTGGGAGGAGGAAGCAATACACTTCAACGACGATGATTTGGAGGGCACTACACAGCCCCACAACGACGGTCCGATAATCACTATAAACATTTATAATTTTCAAATTAAACGTGTGTTGGTGGACTCAGGTAGTTCCGCCAATGGATCTTTATATAACAAACAATTTTAACAGTCTTTTAGTATAACTTTGTCTGCTTTTATTAATAGTTCCTAGTTGAAAAAAGAAGGAAATACAATCAAACTTAATTCACTGGCCTTTAATCCTATTTTAGAAATTTTAATCATACGATTTTTGGGCAAACAGAATTCGAGCTACTTTATTTTTGAACCTAGGCAACACACATCAAAATGAGTTTAGATTAGTAGGTTATTGAGAAGCGAATATGTGATGGAAAAAATTAGGCCGCCAAGTATAGAGCTGTAGAGGTGGTAAGGACTAAGGAAAGAGGGGCCCCGACCTCTAAGGGCATCACGAATTCGAAAGATGAGATGGGGGCTAACTTTTTCAATAATGACATTGCTGATTACGTGGCAGCCTGGGGTTGCAGGCTTGCCTCTCCAAAATGGGTTACGGCCAAAAAAGAAAAAAGCAACACACTAAAAAGCGGCGACGCCGCGGCCACCATTTTTCCCAAACTCCAAATCCTCCCACTGTCCGTACGGAGGCACCATTTACTCTCACTCACTCAGTGCCAAAGAGGTTTCTTCTGTTTCCAATTCTCCGACGAACCAACTTGTAACGATT
The DNA here is from genome assembly GCA_003996215.1 of Jaltomata sinuosa. Taxonomy (NCBI): domain Eukaryota; kingdom Viridiplantae; phylum Streptophyta; class Magnoliopsida; order Solanales; family Solanaceae; genus Jaltomata; species Jaltomata sinuosa. The sequence goes on along the minus strand of QJPP01002579.1, from coordinate 183,333 downwards.
TCCACCCGAATTTCGCACCATGCCGCCGGAAGAAACTGTTTTCAAGTCGCCTCTCGACAAACCGCTTCACCTACTTACCGACGACGACATTTCTCAGCTCACTCGCGAAGATTGCCGCCGTTACCTTAAAGATAAAGGTTCATTTATCTCTCTCTCTCGCTTTTTTTTTTCTCTCTCTGGAGCTGCGAAAATCGAGAATCGAATAAAGAAATTTGAAGGATGATTATTATACCTGTGTGTTCTGAATATGTTTCCGTGCAGGAATGAGAAGGCCATCATGGAATAAATCACAGGCGATTCAGCAGGTGATTTCACTGAAGGCGCTTCTTGAGACGACGCCGGACTCCGACACCGGCCCGCGGAAAAAGCTTCACATTCCTCGCCCAGACACTAGTCTACAGCGAGTGCGGTTTCGATTTCATCTACCTGCATTTCCTCTTTGATGAATATGATACTACATCTGCTGCTTAATTTCATACTTGTGAACGTAACTCTGCATGTTTAAGCGACTAATTAGTGAATAAATTAAACTAATGTAGGTCCAGAAAGGAACGGATACCGATGCAGAATTTTCTGAATCGGCTGAAGAAACGGTGTCGTACGGAAGAAAACATCCCAATAAACCTGATCTTTCCGGTGATAAAGCTGCAGGTTCTGTTGCCGTTGACAATAACTTAGCTCCTTCTAGGTGAATCCTCGTTACCTCGACTGGTTTATGCAATTTACTAAACCTTTTTATATCCTGAATGGATGGCTCTTTACTTTTCGTTACAAATAAATAAGGTGCTCGTCTTTGAGACGCTTTGTTCCTATTAAATAATAGTTCGACTCTGCTACTCCATGAAGTAGCGGCTGGCTCTTCCCTACCAAATTACATTAAAGTTTTAATATTAATTAAGTGGCTAATGTGGAGTTTTTCGCTTATTTGTCTGTCCTTGAATTGGTTTGGTAAAAGATGTGCAAGAATTGTGCTTGATGATTTGACAAGCAAGTAAATGTTAGTGATTTTTAAATTTAGTGTCATTTGAGAGCTTCGGTCTTTGACTGCACTTTGAATGGCATTAAGAGATTTTTACTTGCCAATAATGTGCATTTTATTTCGGGTATGACATTTCGCTTACACAGTTGTTCGTATTTTGTTGGTCGTGTCCCAAATTCTACTGCCACTTGCTAGATCCCAGAGGAGCACTGCATTTTGCTCCTACAGAGCTTGTTGTATTGACCACAATATATACAATTGGAAAATGTTGAAGAGCATGGACTGAGTGCTACAAGGATTTTAAGAAAAAAGGGTTTATCATCAGCGGTTATGCTTTATCAACTGACTTAGCCAAAACCCTTACGCTTCTCGAATTAGCTTAAAATATGACTTTAATGGATTCAATAGCTATCATGTGAGAACTTAGAAGATAATCATGCAGGTCAGAATGTCATATTTCTCATTCTGTGTACATTTATAGTTTTCAATTTAAGTCTTCTATTCATCTCTTTCCTACATAGTATATACTTTCATTTTCATATATCTACATTTACAAATCTATCCTTTAGCGTGTTGGAAAGATTCTTCCTCTGTTTCCTTCAAATAATAAAACTAGTTTTGCTCACGCTCACTTCTTATATTTTCTTTTGCCTTTTTTTTTCACGCTGAAGTTATTTTTGCTCTGCTCTTGTAATTCTATTGAAGATGGCATCCTAAGGCAAGTCGTGATTCTGCAAGTGCGTGCGCCTTTACCGTTTGAGATTTCTAGAAATTCCATTAGAGTTAGTTCAAATGCTAATAGTTTTTTCTTGGCGAGTCCAGAACCACAGATTTGGGAAATGCAGCAGCAGGTCAATTGACAATCTTCTATTGTGGCAAGGTGAATGTGTACAATGATGTGCCTGCTGGAAAGGTACCTTTAAGCTTGATGTACATCAGAACTACAACAATTTAAGTATTGAAAATTGACTAATTTTGTCCTGTTTTGGCCACTGGCGTATATTTTAGGCACAAGCAATCATGCATCTTGCTGCAAGCCCACTCTTTGTGCCTTCAGAAACTCCATTGGATGCTACAAGAGCAGCTCGACATTCCGAATACCATTTGCAAGCTGCAAATGTTAAACTAGGTCCAGATTCTCCTATGGTGCTCATGCCAACCATGCAAACAGGTTTGTTCTTGTTTCTTTTCTGGCTTACCATGGAGATTGAAGAATGTGAATAAAGTTGAATTGAAAAGCAGACCTAACCTGTAATGTGCTTGATCGAAATGCTGATAAATTTGACTATCCCCACCCCCTCCCTCCTCTTGTCAAATGCCATATGTGAGTTTAATTCCGTCTAGGTTATGACTTTCTATGAAAAGTAACTTCCCATGAATCTCGATGAGGTGTGTCCTTGTGCTACAGAACATACTAATTTGAATATTTTACAGGGAAAATGAGTGAAGTGGCTCGCCTGCGTTTGGAGGAAAGCAACACCTTCTATGAAGACAATTGTGGCAAGTTCTTTTGTTCTTTTCGATTCTGTCCCACACCTCTCCCCCACAAAAGAAACCCCAAAAAATGGGGGGAAAAGTTCTCATTGTACCTTGCTGAAACTGGGGGAATATTAGGCTCCTCTGTTTAGTTTAATTGAGCAATGTAATGGGTGTTATTATTTACCCAGGGTGGTGTGAGGCCATGACTTTCTTTCTCCATGTTAACTGGCCTTGCTGTCCTCTAGCTGTCATTAAAACTTATCTATTACAGTATGGTACCTGACCGGAGGAAAAGATAAGACAATTCTTGCCATCCTTTAGATAATTCCTCAAATTATTAAAAAAATTACTAGCCATTGTTATTCAAGAGTCAAGACTTCCCATCCTGACCATATTTTACAGTTACATGAAAGAGATTTTAAAATTCCACAACCAATCCCAAGGACCCAACTATTAAAAGATGGTGCTTGAAAACCAGAGGAGCACCCAAAGGTAGGTGACTTAGGAGTCAATGAAGTGGGTGAAAACTTTGAAACCGGGGTTCAAATCCCAACAGAGTAAAAAAAGTGGTAGATGATTTTTTTTCATCAATATAAGCTTTGGTAGGCACCATTACTTGGTACCTGTGTTGGTGGGAGGTAGTAGGTACTCGATAGAATGGTCGAGATGTGTGCAAGCTAGCCCGAACACTATCATTATCAAAAAATAAAAGATAAGAGGAAACGATAATAAGTTTATCTGTTGCTTAGATAGTATACCACTGATGTTTTGAAGGTTCTTCCATAAACCAGGTTTTGCCATTTAAATTGAATGACATTCCAGAGTCTGCAGATGGGAAGATTTAATAGTCCTTTCTCCCTGTGTTGCTCGAACACGCCAAAAATGGTGCCGGGCTCTTGTCTAATTCTCCAGAAATGCACTACTTTTGGAGAACCCGACACGCACCCGTTGACATTTTGGAAAAGTCTGAGCAACATAGATTTCTCCGGCTAACCACCTGTTTTAGTGAAAAAAAAACTTTAGTTACTATTAACACAATCATGGAGCCCACAACATAACCTGACCATTTTCTATGACAACATTATGATAGTTTACATAGGCAAAGGATTTAGCAAAGTTAGAAGGTCGATCTGCTATTCTTTAATTTCTATGTCAATGCATTATAATAGATCAATAGCCTTTAATCAATGCAAAACTTGAAGTAGGTAATGCTTATATATGATGATTAACAGAACTTGTTGAAGTCAAAGCAATCATGAGCATCTTATTCTACTTCTCCATAAATTTCTTTCTTATCTCTCTCTTCCCCCCGTTCCTCCGAAATCAATTATGCAGAAGCAGTGGAAGGCCACACAAGCAGGAAAGCATCAGTGCAAAGATATCTTGAGAAGCGGAAAGACAGGTACTGCAATAACTAAACTGCTCAATATCAAAATGGAAATAAGAAACGAGAATAGTTGTACTGCTTTTTTTCTTTTTCAGTATCTCACGTCTCAGGAATCCAGCGTGGAAGTGAGGCTCGATACGCATGCCATCCAGAGGAGAGGTAGCTTCAAGTACCTTGGGTCTATTATCCAAGGAGATGGGGAGATTGACGAGGATGTTACCCATCGTATTGGTGCAGGGTGGATGAAATGGAGGCTCGCATCCGGAGTCTTGTGTGATAAGAAGGTGCCTACTAGACTGAAAGGCAAGTTTTACCGAGTGGTAGTTAGACCGGCTATGTTGTACGGGGCAGAGTGTTGGCCAGTCAAGAACTCTCACGTTCAAAAGATGAAGGTAGCGGAAATGAGGATGTTGCGATGGATGTGTGGGTTTACTAGGAGGGATAGGATTAGGAATGAGGATATTCGAGACAAGGTTGGAGTGTTTTCAGTAGAAGACAAGATGCGAGAAGTGAGGTTGAGGTGGTTCGGGCATGTGAACAGGAGATGCATGGAGGCCCCGGTGAGGAGATGTGAGAGATTGGCTATGGATGGTTTCAAGAGAGGTAGAGGTAGACCGAAAAAATATTGGAGAGAGGTGATTAGACAAGATTTGGCGCAGTTGCGGCTTACCGAGGATATGACCTTAGATAGGAAGGTGTGGAGGGCTCGGATTAGGGTAGACGGTTAGTAGGTAGGTCTGCGTCATACTAGTAGGTAGGTTTGCTGTGTCTTGTTGCACTAGTTAGTAGTTGTAGGTCTTCTCGTGTAGTTTCTTGTTCTTCGGTTTTTGCTGCTTTCTAGTGTTTCATGTGGTTCGGGTATAGTACTATTTTGTTATAGTATACTTCTGTGATTACCTGTTGTCTTATTTACTGTGTATATCCCTTGTACTTTTATTTCGACCTCTTATGGTCCTTTTTGGTCTTGAGCCGGGGGTCTATCGGAAACAACCTCTTTACTTCATCTGAGGTAAAGGTATGGTCTGCGTACATTCTACCCTCCCCAGACCCCACTTTGTGGGAATACACTGGGTATGTTGTTGTTGTTGTTTGTAGTATCTCACGTCTCTGTTAGGTGAAGGTTCAAGAGCAAGAGAAAGATGGGAATGTCTTCATCTGCTAGCTTGGACATCTATTTGAACCATCGAGCCGGAAACCATACCTCAAATGAGCTCTCAAGTAGGAGCAACACTTGTTCCCCGCCCACAATTAGATTATCTGCTGCACCTGCGCCAAGTGGTTCAATGGATAACATTCTCCAAATGGATGCCAACACTTCTGCTTTTCTCAATGACAAAGGTGAGTTTTATTTTCACCAAACCATATCTAGTAGTTTCTAATTTCAACTTTCAAGGAACATTCTTGTTTTTGCCTCCCTAATTAGTTCATTTGAGATTTTGCCTCTCTAATCAGTTCATTCGAGTTTTAGGGATCTAACAAGACTGCAAACTTTCCAAGGTTGGGCAATAAGTTAATGTTTGTTCTAAACCCTGAAATACTTGTTGTTTTTACCGTGTAATCTGGTTGATAGTACAAACTCTGTGTCACAACCTCTTAATCTGCTCTTTCTAAGTTTGTACGTCCATCTTGACAATGTTAATCACAAAATTGGATGAGATTTCCTTGATTGAAAAAAATGAAATTGTATGAGATTCCTCTGAATGAATGTGATGTTGAGCGAAAGCTATTGCCTTTTGAGCGAACCAACCTCACATTGAAGCTTTGGGACCTTGCAAGATGCCAAGTGCTTGTAAAATTGGTGATTAGTTATAAACAAAGATATAGACCTATCACCCAAATAAGTAACTGAACAAATAGTTATACAATGGCCCTCATGAGTATATTTTATCCTTGTTTGTGTAGGAACCCTGTCATTCTTGTCAATTGAATTTGTTCTTTGCCTGATGTCATGCATCACAAGTATTTGTATTTTAATTGCTATATTTTTAGTTTTTGCTTATTTTCCCTTCTTATTCCTGCACATTCTTTTAGCGTCTAACTTTCTTATAGTTATACGAACTTCGAGCTCCATCCAACCTCATAATTTAATATATAAGGAAAAAAAATATGTTGCTAGCTCTGGAAAGTGGTGTCTTGCACTATATGAGATTTTTAAAGTGGTCAAAGTTTATAACGCATTCTTTTTGCTGTTCAGATGGTAAAGAGTGACTGGATGGTGAGGAACACTCTTGCTTTCTAATTTGTTTTCATGCTCCAGAAAGTCTGGGAGGTAACATCCTGTTCCAGCCTCTGCAGAGTTGAATGACGAGTAAACAGGTTGGTTGTTCCTTGTGAATCTGTGTCCAGAAGCACTTTGTATTTAGGCTGTCGTCATTCCTCAGGTAAATGAAGAGAAAATTAGTCAGGATTAGTCCTCTTCTCATGCAATGTTTTTTACTTTCAGAATCTTTTCGAAAGCCAGTCCTCAAGAGTCCCACTTTAGTGTAGAATTTTAGGCAGTTGCATTTTCCCTTTTGCTGGAAATGGTTCTCAAGGAGCTCACGTGGAACCCTGTTGTAATTAGTCTCGGCACTTTCCATTCTAACAAGACAGATGATTTTGGCTGAACAGCGGAAGTACTTGGGTTACCAAGGCAAATTCTTGTTTTTTTTGGACTGATTCTTAGGAAAAATTTAATTGCGTGACTTACTATAAAGGTCTAAGGTTGGCTGGTTGGTTAGTAGTAGATTTGTCAAAAGATGGTACACTAGCAATGCATGATTTCAACTATTCATGTTGCAGTAAGGCTAACATATTAGGACAAATGTATCAAAGCCGATGAGTAATACTTGGGTCCATTTGTGAACGTGTTTCACTGCAGTAGGAAAATGTTGGGATACTTCGAGACCACAATCCCTGTAGGCATGTGGAAGAACATTTAATGTGTCTTATCTTCACCTTACTGATATAAAATATATATATATATATATAAAAAGAATTCCCTAAATTTTCTGCTCATATTGTAGCTTTCTCTTTTTACTCGGATCCTGTTGGTTGAGGTTTCACTAACTATTGAATCCTCTTTCATTGATGATTCGTAGCAATGGAGAAGTATCTTTTCCCATCTCAAAAAGAATGAAAAAGGGGAAAACATGTGTGCATATATATAAAAGTACAAAGTACATACTGCAGCCGTGTATTTTCAGTGTATATATGTTGAATCCATTCTTTACACATCCGTCCCACGTTAATTCTGGCATTGTAGCGTTAACACAACCGTTAAAGTGTACATTGCCTCTTTGAAACAATGCACTAAAGTAAAATCATTGGTTTCTGGCAACTCGCACAAACTTAAAAGAGTGGAAGTGGATCTATCTTTAAGCATTTTTTTCACTTCAAGAGTATCTCACTTTGATCAAGATAATCCTAATTTCTGAAAGACATCAAAGGGTAGGAGAAAATAAATAGCTCTCCCATGCATTTTTCAAAATATTGAATTTATTATACTCAAAGGGTGATATAATAAATGTATCATTTTATTAATTGTTTTTAAGGGTATGTCGGGTTAAACATGTAGAAATGGACGGAGGGAGTAATTTGGAAGGAAAAACATATACTTCAAAAAAAATGTAGTTCATAACCTTGATAAGACTTTGTAGGTTATTTTCAAAGATTAAGGGGATCATAAGCCACAAATTCCTAAAAAACAAAAAAAAGAATGAGCCACAAATTCAAAATTGTATTATAGACTGCTGTTTCTTTTTAAAAAAATTCCATCCGGTATCCAATACTGCTTTGAAGCTTGATTAATTTGGATTTGCGTTGGTGTGTTTAAGGAGCGTGACAGTGATCGAGGACAAGAATGTAATGCTTTGAGTCGTTATATTGTTTGGGCTGTATTAATAGTTGGATGAAACTTTATGATCTTTTTGAAACACGTATTCTTTGCCTAAAACGAGTATTAAAAAAATAGGGTATTTTTACCTGATTTAACAAAGGTAAAATTTCAAAAATAGCTACATTCAGGCAAATAATGAGGCACCACAACTAAAGTTTGCCTATTTACGACTTAGTAGCTAAATATATAAATTATATTTATATATACAACTATAAATTTTGCTTTAGAGATTTGTATATGAGTCCTGACATTTGCTTTATATACGGGGCTGGCTCAACCCTTTAAAGAAAAAAGCAAACGCTTGAGGCTCCCAAATTTAAGGGGCCTCATATTTTGTTTAGCAATAATAGATTATAGATTTTTAAAAAAATCATATTGAGTACTATTCATAAAAAAATAAACTTTTCATATAAAATGAGAGAATTATTAGAAGAAATTTGATATATTTAAAGTACTATGTCTTAAGAAAAAACTTTATAGAAAAATATATTAATTTTTTTAAAAAGTTTAAGGCCTCCATTCGATTTTGATTTTAGGCCTCTCGTATGCTTGAGCCGCCCATGTTTATATACAAATACAAACTTTTAGAAATTTGTATATGAGCTTCAAAATTCGCTTTGTATACAAATACAACCGTATATGAGCCCTGGAATTAGAGATTTGTATATGAGCCCTGAAATATACAAATATACAAATACAAAAGAAACGTATATTTAGCTATTTAATCTAAACCTTAGCTGCAAATGGTAATTATATTAAACATTAGCTATACCTGGTAATTATGACTTAATATCTTTTACTCCACGTAATTTTTTCTTTAACAAATGTGTGCTATATATTTACTATATATAGCTACATTTTAAAAAAAATATATGTTATAACTATACTTCACTTTTTCTAGCATTTATTTTCTCTTTTCTAATCTCGCTCGTCTCTCTCCCTCTTTCTTATTGCCTCTCTCCCTCTCCTCTCTCTTGCTGCCTCTGCCTCTCTATTGCCTCTCCTCCTTCTCTGTGCCTTAATTCGCAGTGCTTAAATACAAAGAGGATATAGGGTACCTCCTGTTTCCTCTATTTATTTTTTCCTTACTTTATGTTACACAGAACTTATGTATCATTTACTTAGTTTGGAGATATCTCCTTATATTTTTAAAGTTAATATACTTAACTCCCTTTAACAATAAGTCCTCCACATATGTTCTAATTTGAATAATATGTTACTTTGTAAGTGTTTTTAGTATCCAATTCTAAAAGTCTAGAGAATATAGGTAATAGAATAATTAAAAGACAAAATAATGTTACAAACGAAAATTCCATATGTATTTATTCTGAGAAATTTAAGGGAAAAAACAAATATTTTTTTTGTTGAAAAATTGTTATTCACACATTTAATTTAAAAAAATTATTTTAGACATTTTATAAGACTGCATATTTTAAATTATTAAAACGAAAATGATCACAAATTCATCATATTTCGCTCTCTTTCTCTTTGATGTATTTCTGTAATTTTGTATCGCGAATAGTACAAGTGATACAAAAGCGAATGAATATAAATTAAATTAGACTGAATGGATACAATTCCTTATATTTTTTTATTTTTTGTATCTTTGTATACACTCGAAATGTATTAGTTGAGTAGCCTATATTGACTTGTATGTATTATATTGTATTCGTTGATATAACTTGTATTCATCGAATACAATTTGTATCAACATGTATTTGTCTTCTCTCTAGCATCTCTCCTCTTTCTCTCAAATCTCGCTCATCTCTCTCCTACAGTCCCTTATATTTTTTGTATCTTTATATACACCTGGACTGTATTTGTTGATACAGCCTAAATGCGCGCATGAATACAAGTGATACAAAATCAAATGAATAAAAATGAAATTACAGTGAATGAATACAGTCCATTGTATTTTTTGTTGTATGTATCTTTATCTACACCCGAATTATATTCGTTGATACAACCTAAATATGCTCATGACTACAAGCGATACAAGAGTGAATGATACAATCCCTTGTATCTTTTGTTATTTATATCTTTGTATACACACGCACTATGTTCGTCGATACAGACTGTATACATCGATATAGATTGTATTCATCAATACAACTTAATTGTATCGTCGATACAAATGTATTCATCGATACAAAAATATAGAAATAGAGAGAGAGGGGGGGGGAGGGGGGAGGGAGGTAAAAATATGAGAGAGAGAGAGAGAGAGAGAGAGAGAGAGAGAGAGAGAGGAGAGAGAGAGAGAGAGAGAGAGAGAGAGAGAGAGAGGGTTCAACCTTAATGCACGTATGAATACAATAAATTCAGTCATTTGACACCTCAAAAATATTAGAAATACAGCGAGAGAGGGAGAGAGGGGGGGGGGACGAGAGAGGAAGAGAGAGAGATACAACCTAAATGTACGTATGAATACAATAAATGCAATCGCTTGACACCTCAAAAAATATAGAATACAGAGAGAGAGAGAGGAGGCGAGAGAGAGAAAGGATACAACCTAAATGTATTTATGAATACAACAAATAATATAGTCGCATGATACCTCAAAAAATACGAAAATACAGAGGGAGAGAGAGAGGTGAAAATACATATTACAAAAAGAGAGGTGGAAATACAATATTATATATATGTATATGAAGAGATCAGCAGGACAAGAGAGGTAGAGAGAGAAGAGAGAGAAGAGAGAGATATTTTTTGCCTAACATTAGGGGTGTCAATGGTTTTTAAAAAGCCAACCGAATTGAATCATACCAAACTAATTTTTAGTTTTTTTTAATAAAGTCGACGAATTTTATATAAGTTTATAACCATACCGAATAATTGGATAATTTTTTTATTTTTATAATAATTAACCAAAAAAATATTGAACCATACCGAATAATACATGTGTAAATATATTTTATATATTAAGTTTAGAAATAATAAATATTAAAATTTTGCTTAGGACCTGGGGTGATGGAAAGCGGCAACGTAATTAAAACTCAAAGTCCTAATATTGAAACTTCCTATATTACTCCGATCGAAACTAAATTTGTTCTAGGATTTTGACTTTCGAGTAGTAACTAGTAAGCTACAAGGTATTCCAATGATTTTGGGTAACAAGCTACATGCTATTAGATATTTTTCCTATTTTATGATTTAAATTTCTCTTATTCGATAATTAATTTAAGGACGACTCAATTCTTGAGTTTCATCTTCATTGATTTCTCCCCTTCATGTAATTTACAATATATTTTTTTATCTATGCTTAATATTATTTTACACAATCGTAAAATAATAGGATGATTTTTATTCTAATTTTCTTATCACCTTTTAAACATTAACAATGCCTAAAGAGTTTTTGGCAAAGTCATATACAAGTATACAAGTATGCATGATAGATTGTTCTAACTTTATATTTTCTTTAAGAAAAAAATATCAAAAATCAACGAAACCATGTCGATACCGAAGAAAAATCGACGTGATGAGACGGTTTTGAAAAGTCTAATTTTGATTATATGAAATAAAATAACCAAAAAATTGGTATGATACAAATTTTATAAAATAATCGTCTGAATCGTACCATTGACACCTCTACCTAACATCTCAAGTAGTTGTTATGAATAGTAAATACCCAAACTATAACTATTGAAGCTTAATCTAGTCCAAAAATTAGTCATTTCTGAAATTTTTCTCTACAAATAATCCAATTTTAATTTATCAAAAGCATATATACATAAATAAAAATGAACAAACAAGTACGCACCAAAACACTAATGGTATATCATATACACAAATTAAAACATAAAATGGCATACGAAATGTTTAATTAATAGTTATTAACTCACAAGTGTTTGATGTCATTTAAGGGATGAACTAATAGGGTTTGATGTCATTTCACCAAACACAAGAATGAACTAATAGGGTTTGATGTCATTTAAAACCAACTTTTATTTTTACACAATATTCATCCGAATGACCAAATTCTAGTGATAGACAATTCTTGAAGATCCGCCGATCCTTAGATCAATTTCACAATTGAAATGACATTGAAAAAATCTGTTTGTGCAAATCTCTCAATTCTCAAATCTATGGGGCATACATAGCATCCAAGATCCAAGTCCGCCGGTAATTAATTTGGTTAAGCTTCGGTTACAAGGATGAACTCTTTTTTAACATCGAATTACCATTTATTTTCTCCTGTTCCTACTTCCCATGAGGCATAACGATAGTGAGATGGTTGAAATACTTTCACTTTTAATTAAAAGTTTTTGATAATAGAAAACCGTTGGCTATATCCCCTTAATGATGCCAGATTGGAATCAATCGCTATATAATCCCACAAATCTAAACAGTGGTTCTGGTTCACAAAAAAAGAAGTAGAGTTGTTATAAAACAATGCTGATTTTTTTATTTTTATTGATGAAGGGGATTTGGTCACAAATCACAATCAGAGCAAATAAATGGTGCAACAATTACATACATACATTTAAGTATTGGAGGTGGCAGCAAGTGCCTGTCCTTGGTTGTCTTTTTCATACAATTATTGCATTTCCCTGCTGTAAGTCAATGACAGATCGATCATCTCTTGTCTTAATACTTATCCCTAGCTACCCATTAAACCTAAGTTTGCTTAAGAATCTTTATGTAATCTTTGGCATTTTGGTTATATTTTGGTAAACTCGAAAAATAGAGAATGTCCGATTTAAGCTGAGAAAAATTACTCATTTCGTTTTAATTTATTTGCCTGGTTTTAACTTGGCACCGAGTTAAGAAAATAAAGATATGTAAAATGTACTAAAAAATGCTTCTTAATCTTGTAGTCTTAAATATGTCATATGAAAAGTTAGAACTAAGAAGAGATATTTTTTTTGAAACAGAATAAAAAAGAAAAGTATTAAGACTAATAAATTGAAACGGAGGGAGTAATAGTTTCAGTTGTATTTAATATGAATGTCACTTGCAAAAAAAATTGTAACTAATTTTTTTATTTCATTTGAGATGTTTTTTAAAATAATTGTTTTTTAAAAATAAAAAATTGGGGCTAGGGGAAGAGAAAATAAGGAGAAGATTATTATAAAGTGGGGAACTGAACCCTTACAAAGAAAGTGAAAGTTCAGGTAAGTCAAGCAACAAACCTACCAAGATTACACAGAATAATTGACCAGTATTTCAAATACCTAAATAAAGAAGAGGCAGATCTAACATGTAATATATGAGTTTAGGTGAATTTAATAGTTTTTTTCAGATCTTGTACATACATTTAAAAATTTACTATACATTTAATTATAAACTCAATTATTATTATATATTAATTTGAGATTGCAATAGATTAACGCATAAATTTCAAATTATGAATCGGCAATGTGACAATAAGAAAACCCTCAGAGTCTATTTCTACAAGTTTAGCCAATTGGCAAGATCATCGCATGGATTCGCTATACCAAACCTGCTTTTCGTTTGAACCAAATCCAAATTAAGCTCCACACAAGAAAGAGATGGATTAATTAGAATTTATCTTTGCTGTTTATATAATAAAATATTTTAACTCTAGTTTACTTCAAATAAAGAGGTAGAATATTTTCATGTGGCTGGTAGATATGTTAATTATTCTAATGACACAAATAAATAAGAGTAACGTTTTTACCAAATAGTACAATAATATCTCATCATATTCTTACTATTTTGAAAAACAAAATTAGGATTAGGAATAGAGAGATGGATTAATTGCTACATTTTTGTGGACCAAGAGTCCCACAATTAATTGTCCAAATTTCAACTATCATCATGGTTCAAAACCTCATCTAGAATATCGATTCCTTTTCTTTTTTTGGCCTTTACTTTTTATTACCTTACTTCTATGTACAAAATGCATAAATGACTTTTGCTGTGGTATGTTCCATCAAAGGTGAGTTTTTCCCTCTAAGGATGTGTTTGGTATGAAGGGAAGAAAATGTTTTCCAGTTTTTTTATATTTGGTTGGTCATAATGTTTTGAAAAATATTTTTTCTAGGAAAACAAATTCCTTACAAATGAGGAAAATGACTTTTCTAACGAAAAAAGGAAACACAAATTACATAAATAACATTTCAAGTTCATTGTCTCCTTCCCACCCACACACAATGCCCCTACCCCCTACCAATTGACCATCCCACCCCACCCCACCCCACCCCACCCCACCCCTCGCCAACCCCAAGCCCCTACTTCCCACCTCACCCCACCCCTCGCCAACTCCGAATCCCTACTTCCCACCTCATCCACCTTCATAATATTTTGTTAGACTATATATAAATATTCTTGAGATAATAATTTTTTGCTTACTATCAAACACTAACAAGTAAGTAAGAAATCTACTTATTTTATACAAACATATTTTTTTCAGAAAATAACATACCAACACACCCTAAATAAAATAATCGCATCTTCATTGGAAATTAATAGTAAAAATGAAGGGAACATAAAGTTATTGAGGGGTCATTTGGTAGGGTGTATAAAAATAGTGCAAAAATAGTGTATTAGTAATGCTAGTATTAGTTATGCATTGCATTAGTTATGCTGAGATTTTTCTTATGCAGTGTTTGATTTAGTGTATTAAAAATAACATGCCTTGCATAACTTTTTTTAAAAAAAATATTTGTATATAAAAATACCCTCCACAAATATGATGGAAAGGATGTGAAAAAGATTTTGAGAGTCAATTGTGTTTTTAACCATGTTAATACATGTATTAGAACTCATTGCATTACTAATATCATGAATTTCTATGTATTAATTATACACACCTTAATACCTAATAGAGTGTAGAACTAATGTTTGCATTAGTTATACATAAGTTGAAAAAATGTACCAAATAAAGTATTAGTAATACACAAAGCTAATGCATGTATTATTTTTTCTAATACATTCTAGCAGACGACCCCAAAAGATATATCCACATATGTCATGTTTCTACAAGCATAAGAAGTTTTTTCAGTGGAAATCGCATATTATATTATATTTCAATAAATAGATATATGTGTTATGATACAGGTACACGTTTCTAAATTAAAAATAGAGAAGAATAAAGGGGATGAGGTCCACTGATGATAACTCTTATGGATGTGCAAGGGGAAAAAACAGTACTAATAGAATTGAAGGCAAAATCCCCATAGAAGGAACCCAATCCGTTCAAAATTGCCCATTCGGGGATATTTGATAAAATTGGAACGATATCGAAAAAATTAGCATAGTCTTCTTATAAATTTTTTACTTGTATTTACTGTATTTGAAATGACCACTATGATATTAATCTATCATGTTTAAATCCATTGCAAACTCACACTATTGCTGCGTTTTTTGTGGACTATAAATCTTGTGAACCCCACAATTAATTATTCAAATTTCAGCTATCATTGTGGTTCAGTTCAAAACCTCATCTATAATATTGATGATCCCTTCCTTTTTTTTTTTTTTGCCTTTACTTTTATTACCTCACCTCTATGTAACAAAATGCATCATCACAACATAAAACAGAAGATATTCCATTTCTCTTCTCCATATTAATAATGCATTAAAGTTGAACCATATGCATAGATGAATTTTGCTGTGGTATGTTCCATTGAAGGTGTTTTTTAAATAATCCCGCTCATCTTTGTCGGAAGTTAATCGGAAAACATGAAGACATTTGGCTAGAAATATTTTGAACGTTTCGTTTAGACATGCGATATGAAATCAGATTTATAAAGTTGAAGGTTTTATTTGAACATGTAATTTAGATCTTTTAAATTGTATTTTTCTCATAAACATAAACCACAAAAATCGTAAAAACTATTAAAATTTTCTCAATTCTTATACAATCTTAGGGCATCTCCAATCCTACTCCATTTTTTGCTTCAAATGCTAAATTTGAAGTAAAAAATGGAGTAAGGCACTCCAAACCCCTACTCCATTTTTGCTCCAAAAATGGAGTGTGAATAGTGTCACTTCATATTTGGAGTGACACTATTCATCAACTTCATTTTACCTTTTTAGTATTTTATTATTATTTTTATTATATAACATTTTTAATTTTTATATATTATAAATTACAAGATCATTAATTAAGTCCTTAATATTCGTAATTTTTTTAATATAATATTTTAATTATATTAATTTTAAATTTAAATTAATTTATAATTTTTATAAATTAATTTTTGTATATAATATTTTTATTGAAATTTGAATATTTATGTAGAAATTAAAATAAATTTTATATTGATGTGATATTTATTTAATTGTATTTCATCAATAATTTCACTTTTATTTGAATTATCCAATAATATGTATAATATATAATATTTGCTTGTAATTTATATTATTTAAAAATTTAAGGTAAAAAATAATTTTATAATAAATAATTATGTAAGAAAAGAATATGAATTATATAGGCTGATTATGTAAAAAAAAAGGATTTATTTTATGAAATAAAAATAATATAGAATATTGAAGAGAGAGAAGAATAAAAGAAGAATACTATTTATTGGAGTAAAACATAGAGTAGTGGGTTGGAGTTGGTTTGCTCCAAATTTAAAGTAATTTCAAATTTGAAGAAAAAAATGGAGAAAGGGTTGGATATGAGCAAATCATAGTTTATAAATAAGATATCGAAATATTCTAAAATCCCGCATTGACAAATTATGTATATCCATGTTTATTTTATAAATAAATGTTTGTGATTATAAACTTTCAAACACACGCTAATTTATAAAGATCCACTAGTCAACAATAGTAGTAACTAGTAAATAATTTATTCTTTAATATAATAATCCTTTCATATGGTACGTGTAATTTCTTCACATCGAATATGAGTCTTTTTTTTAAAAAAAAAATTAAAATGATGGGGCTTTTTTTACAAAATAAAAACTTATGGGTCAAGTTTTATATTTAAAAAAATTAAAATCATCAATTGGAATCTCAAATTATATTTTTCTTAGAAAATTTAAAACTTGATCTAAAATCACATAATAAATCGTTAATTTGAATATCCAAATGCAAGCTAAGAGAAAAATGAAGGAGATAAGGTCCACCTGATAAAAATGGTATTAGAATTGAAGGCAAAAATCACTAAAGCAGGAGCCCACAATGGTTAGAGATTGTGGTAAAATTGAAATGATACAGAAAATTAGCATAGTCCCGTTGTAAAGATGATGTTCGGATATATGTTATTATTAAAATAATTACTAAATTATACCATGGTTACTAAGCGGAAAAAATGATCATAACTCCTGCTAATTCACTATTTCACATGATCTGAAAAGCTGTTATTATTCTTTGTAACCGTCAATTCATTTTCTTCTATATTTTCATAATATATTATCCCATTATCTTTTAATTTATTTTAAGGTAGATTTAAATTCTTCACCTAGCAGTCACTTTTACTTTGTGATGACATGTAAAAGAAGGTGCTCTTTTTCGTGGAATTTTGGACTTAACAATTTATCTCGGCTTGTTGTATCAGGGAGGAGATCGACCAGTCAAGAAGATTATTGCTAGTCCGATGAAAATTTCACTGCAATAGGCTTGAATCTTCGTAAGGAGAATGAAATATCCACGTCTCAACCTAATAAAGATTTTTTTTCATTTTATTTCTCAATTACAATTATATTTTCACTAACAATATGATCATTGTTAGAGTACACAATTCATACACGCAGCGGAAGCATGATAACGGATCACAACCTTACATGATTTACAGATAATATAAACTAAAAATGAGAATCAAAAGGTACTTACTTGTTGAAGCTTTCACTGATTTCTTTCAATACCACGAAATCCAGAATTGCTACACGATCTCCGGCCTTCTACTAATTCCTGACTAATTCTTAAATCAACACTTGTGTGGGCAAGTGATTTTTTTCTGAAAAGTATATATTTTGTGAAGAACAGTGATGATGCATAGTTGCTATGGTACTATGCTTTGTTTTGATGATTTGGCAAACCTGTCGAGGGACCAGACACACACCAGGCCGATCTCAGGGGGAACATGACAATCAAGATCTCAGGGGGAACAAGTGAACAAGTTGTTCAATTGAAATGATCATTCAAGAGGGAATGTTCATTCAAAAGGAACTATCTCTCGGAGGATCTTCTTTCATAGGGACCAGGTACACGCATCAGGCTAATCCATATGAGTCAACTCTCACAGCTGTTCCACAGTTGTAAAGATACTGCCAATCGTGACAGAGCTGCAGAAAAGCTGCAGAAAAGCGGCTAAGGTTTCTTATTTGGTGGAAACCAAATGAAGGACTAGGTACATGCACCAGGCTGATCCATCTATCCGAGTCAACTCTCACAGTTGTAAAGATATGAGAGAAAGTAATGACTCAAAGGGAGTTGATGAAACTGTTGTGGTTCTGTTCTCATGATTGACAAACCTGATAAGGAACCAGGTACAGCTACCAAGTTCACATCAGGTCCTTGAAACTGTTGTGGTCTTGTTCTGATGATTGACAAACCTGATGAGGGACCAGGTACACATCAGGTCCCCCTCTCTTACACAGTTAACCCTTACAGCTGTAAAGTTGCTGCCATTGCTGCCATTGTGCCAGAAATACAGCACTGCAGGCAGCAGTGCAGAAAAGTTGCTGCGGTCCCCCTCTTTGTCCAATGGTCAAAGTTTTCACCTCTCTCATCCTCCATATACACTCCATACACCAAGAGATGAAAACTAGCTTTTGCACACACAAAAATTGTCTCTCTTTATCTGCAAAGCCACAAAGTTCCAACATGACAAAGCTTCAACAATCAAGGGACCAGCTTGTTGCAATTGAATATGTCTTTAGGTCTAGGTTGTTGAGTCTTTGTCTTTTTCTCTTTATTGTAAACCTACTCCTCATTTTGAGAAGCTTGTGTAGGTGTTTTATTTATGTCTAATCTTCTCTTATGAGTTTGTATCAGCTAGAGTTAGTTGGTAAGATTAGAAGGCAATAGAGTTATTGCATTGAAGTCTTGTAATAGAGTTATTGCAAGGGGGAAGGTATTTAGAGTTAAATTCCTTAGATCACAAAGGGTTAGAGTTAGCCAAGTTGTTGTCAGCTAGAGTTAGTTGACGGTTAGGCTACAATAGAGGTATTGTAGTAAGGCTCGTGTTGAGATATTACAAGAGGTTGGGGTTAAGAGGTTAACCTTAGGATTACTGGAGTCTATAATCCAATATCGCTCTTGTTTTAGTGGATTGTGTTGGTGAAAATCCTACGAGGTAGGTTGTGCTTTTACTCCCTTGAGCAAGGAGTTTTCCATGTAAATATCGTGTGTTCTTTACTTTTTGTACTGTTGTGTTTTACCTTCTGTCCATAGCCGTTATATTTAGTCAAGGACCTGGTCCCTGGAGTGATGGTGGACGCATACAAGCCAACAAGTGGTATCAGAGCGGGTTATTTCTAAAAGGTTTTCCTAGAAAGGGGAACACGAGCAAGTGTATAAATGAAAATGACTGCTGCCATAAGTGTGGGAAACCTGGTCATTTCATCAAAAATTGTCCTCTCCATAAGCTTGACTATAAGGAGTACATCAAGAACAATCCAGAGAAAGAAAAGAAGAAGGACCGAGTCCCTGATAGGTTCAAAAGAAGAGCAATTGCAGATAATGTAGACAAACAATCTTTAGCTGCATGGGGAGACACATCCAGTGATTCGGATGTTGAAAAAACTCCAGAAGATGCTTTCATGATTGCTGTTAAAGATGAGTCTTCAAGCTTTGACTCGTTGTTTGCTCTTATGGCAAAATCAGATGATGAAGAAGAAGAAGAGGTAACCTTTCGTGATGTTCAACAAAATCTTAAAGATTACTCTAAGTTGGAATTACGCTCTTTAGCAAATGTGCTGATTGATGAATATTATAATCTTTCTAAGGAAAGGGATTTGCAAAATAGTAATCTTGTTGATTTTGAAGATGAAAGAACATCCATGACTAGCAAAATTTATGAACTAGAAGAAAGGATTGCTATTGTTACCTCCGAAAATAATGCTTTCAATGAAAAAATGAAGAATATTTCTCAAAATGGTTTTAAAGAAAAGGAAAATGGAAGCGAGATCCAGTTTGAACGTGAGGCAAAGTTGAACAAGTCCAAACTAGATCTCACACTTTCTCTTGAAAGAAATAAGGAGCTTGAGAGGGACCTGGTCCATCTTAAAGGTGATTTGGAAAAGGCCCTCAAGTGGACTATTTCCTCTGAAGCTTTAATTCATCTGACCAATATGAGGTCAAACACAAGTGAAGGTCTTGGCTGTCAAAAAACAAGCTATCCTTATAATCCCTATAGAAAGTATGTATCCAATTCTGATAACTGGTTGTGTACTCATTGTGGTAAAAATGGCCACTATAAGGAGGCTTGCTTACAAAAATTTACTGCCTATAGAAAGAGCAAACTGCATGTTGAAAAAAATGAGAACTTCAGGCAACCTGGTCCCTCATCCAAGAGGAACGGGTTGCCAGTCTGGACAAAAAGAAATCTCATTCATCCGCTTTCACCCTTCTGGGAACCGAAACTCGTTTGGGTTCCCAAATTTCACAATTGATACTTCATGCAGGAAAGAGTGAGAGAAGGCAGCCAAAGCTGGTTTATGGATAGTGGTTGTTCAAAGCATTTGACTTAAAGAATGAAAAGTTTTCTCTCACTCAAAGCCTTTCAAAGGGAAAATGTCTCCTTTGAATTTTTATTTTTTAATTAAAAAAGGCTATATTTTTGGAGTTGGAAGAATCAGAATATCTCTTGCTCATGCCATAGAGAATATGTATATTGCTGACCTTGACACCATGTCTAGTGGTGATCTCATTTATTTCAGTCTCTAGTGATGATGCTGATCTATGGCATAGAAGGTTAGGGCATGTGGGTTCTTCACTCTTGAATAAATTAATCTCGAAGGACTTGGTCTGTAGTTTACCCAAGGTGATATTGAAGAGAGTTTACATATAATCTTTGATGAGTGTGGTGACCCAAGAAGTAAAAAGCAAAGGGATGTTCTTGATGATAAAGATGTAGTTGATCAGATCAAGAAAGATCCAACAGAAGCACCTGAAGGACCTGATCCCTTTGCAGGTCCCTCGAAAGTTGTGAGTCAGGGAAGCAATTCAAATGGTGGTCTTGGAGAATAGACTACAGTGGAACCAGGTCCTATCCAAGATAAATCATTTATGAGGGTTTCAAATTGGAAGCACAGAACATGTCATCTCTTAGACATTTTGACTTCTCCATTGGAGTCAGTCATGTAGACCAGGTTCAAATTCATTAATATGTTTGTCTTCTAAGCCTTCATATCCCAGATTGAGTCAAAGAATGTCAAAGAAGCTCTCAAAGATGCAGATTGAGCTAATGCCATTCAAGAAGAGCTTCATCAGTTTGACAGAAATAAGGTTTGGCACCTGATACCAAAGTCTGAAAGCATCATGATCAGTCAACAAAGTACATCAAAGAGCTGTTGAAGAGATTTGATATGAAAAATGCCAAGCCTATTGACAGTCCTATAGCAACTTCCATCCAACTGGTTGTTGAGGGACCTGGTTCTCCAATGAATAAAATAAAGAATCAAGGCATTTTGGATTTTTGCTCTTCTTAACGGCTAGCAGGCCTAGCCATCATGTTTAGTATGGGTATATATGTAAGATCTCAATCCTATCCAAAGGAATCTCCCATGAAGGCTACAAAAAGAATGTTGAGATCTCTGGAGGACCAGGTAGAAAGACCTGGTAGCTTACAATTTCATAGAGGTACTGAGCAGGGGACACCTTGAGGAAAATAGACTGAAGTTTGGTCTAATAAATGGGAACTGATCCTCTCATCATCAGGATTTCTCCTTTCTTGACTATGATTAGACGACAGGTATCTGAGTAATGTGTTTTATGACTATATCTAACTCAGCTCTATACCGTTGTAGGTATGCACACATGGCAAGAAGAAAGAGTCGAGGATGAAGACCATCTGGGAAGTTTCAGAGCAGTGTTCAGAAACTCAGAAGAGGGACCTAGTTCCTCTTCAAGGTTAGTATCACTGACTGTACTCATAAAACTTTTGAAATTTATTTGAGACTGCCATGTAAGTACTATCCCAAGTTTCTCACCTATTCCCAATGATGTCATGTCAGGTGAATTTAAAGTGCTATGTCAGTTATCACTCGACGTGTAGCATCACTCTCTTAAAAGGACTTCATCTTAATCGCTCCTCTCTAAAGGCCCTCACTCTCTTTTGAAAGGAAAGAGAACTCAAAGCTCTTAAAAAGCGTAAACCCCTATCTGTTCCTCCTTGTGTCTCTTTTCCTTAAACCTCTCTTGATTCTCAAAGCAAATCATCTACCCTCCCAGTATCCTAACCAAACTCTTCTAACAAGTCATCACAGATAAGGAGTCTAGCATTTCTAGAAAAGCTTCTCAAGGGGATGTCACTGATGATTTTGAAAAATTAGTCAAAATTATGATCTTGTTGTTGTTAGTGAAGATTGAAATGGAGAGTCGGTTTCTCTGAGGGAACTGTCTCAGGAACCTGGTCCTTTGCCGAAGAATGGATCTAAGAAAGTGGTGGAATCAGATGTAGTAGTGTTCAAATGCTCTAGGTGCACCAAGTAGCAGAGAGTCATTTGGTGAATAAGAAAGTTGCTATTGAGAAGGAAGTGGTGCCAGAAGAATTGGTTGATCTTAAAAAGAATAATTCACAACCTGTTAAAGAAGTACCTAATCTAGGAGATGAGTATAAAGGGAGAAGGCTTAGTCGAATAGGTCTGTTGAGGGGACTAGAAAGTATTCAGAAGAAGAAGGCCAAACTTTCGGGATTGAAAAGAAAAAGAGGTCACATGGACTTAGGAGATGATGGACCTGGTACCCATACCAAATCATCTAAGACCGAGAACTTCCTCAATAATTTTTGATCTAATTGTGTGTAGCAAAAGGTCCTCTGTTGAGTTAGAGAAGATAACAACCCTGATTATTTAAAGAGATGATGAGATTGTACATGGTTATATCAGGCCCCACTGAGGGACCTGGTACGGTGAAAGAACTTTCAAAGAAAAATGCAGATTTAAAGACTGAAGTTGCCACCTTGAGGAACATGTCGAGGATCTCACTCAGAAACTTCTCCGTGCTCATGATGCTGCTACTGATCAGTTGGATACCCTGTTCCAAACTCTAGCCAATCCCTCCTAATCCGCTTCCTATCTACTTTTCTAGCCTCTTTTTTGTGTCACTCTTTGTTATCCATTCTCCTATGTGACTTTCACTTGAAAATTTCTCTGTTTTATGTATACTTTTTGTGATGCTAAATATGCAATGAACAATGAATTACTGTTTTTGATACTTGCACTGATCTCTCTATTCTTGACTATTTTCATTGTTCATGTAAGTGTTGCCCCAGTGGCGATGAGTTAATATGGGATCTTTTCACTTTTTCTTAGTTTACTGTCTTTGCTCTTTTTAATGATGCCAAAAGGGAGAAGATCTTGGTGACAGGGAGAACAGGTACGCATTACGTCTGTGCCTAGAGATCTTGGTGATAGGGGAAGCGAGGGAAATAAGAAGAGCACTATGACAGGGGGAACATGTACGGAGACAGTAAAGATGCAAATCTTTGATCTCAAAGAGGAATTAAGTTTGTCATCATCAAAAAAGGGGGAAAATTGATGCAATCTTGATTTTGATGATTGACAAACCAATAGCGGACTTGGTACTGATGAAGATCATGGTGACATAGGGAATAAGTGCACGAGTTATATGGTTTTGATGTTTGACAAACTCATGAGGGGACCTGGTACCCGATATGGATTAATATGTGGTCAACTGGAGTTTGGTAGCTCTGTAATAGGGAATTGATTTGGTTCAAAAAGTCATATGTGTACGGATAAACTTTGAGCAAATCTGGTCCTCAAGGGAAACTTGATTTATGTGTTTGACATCATCAAAAAGGGAGAAATTGATAAAGCATAGACGTTGAAGTACTATGCCTTGTTTTGATGATTTGACAAACCTATTGAGGGAGCAGATATGCTATCTAAAGAACCTAATCCATTTCTCTGAGTCAACTGTATGAGAACCTGGTTCTCAGGGGGAACTTGCTTCACGTGTTTGCCATCATCAAAAAGGGGGAAATTGATGATGCATAGTTACTATGGTACTATGCTTTGTTTTGATAATTTGGAAAACCTGTCGAGGGACCAGACACGCACCAGGTCGATCTCAGGGGGAACATGACAATCAAGATCTCGGGGGGAATAAGTGAACAAGTTGTTCAATTGAAATAATCATTAAAGAGGGAATATTCATTCAAAAGGAACTATCTCTCGGAGGATCTTCTTTCAAAGGGACCAGGCACACGCATCAGACTAATCCATATGAGTCAACTCTCACAGCTTTTCACAGTTGTAAAGATACTGCCAATCGTGACAGAGCTGCAGAAAGCTGCTAAGGTTTCTTATTTGGTGGAAACCAAATGAGGGACCAGGTACGTGCACCAGGCTGATCCATCTATCCGAGTCAACTCTCACAGTTGTAAAGATATGAGAGAAAGTAATGACTCAAAGGGAGTTGATGAAACTGTTGTGGTTCTGTTCTCATGATTGACAAACCTGATAAGGAACCAGGTACAACTACCAGGTTCACATCAGGTCCTTGAAACTGTTGTGGTCTTATTCTGATGATTGACAAACCTGATGAGGGACCAGGTACAGGGACCAAGTACACATTAGGTCCCCCTCTCTTACACAGTCAACCCTTACAGCTGTAAAGTTGCTGCCACTGCTGCCATTATGCCCGAAATACAGCACTGCAGGCAGCAGTGCAGAAAAGTTGTTGCAGTCCCCCTCTTTGTCCAATGGTCAAAGTTTTACCTCTCTCATCCTACATATACACTCCATACACCAAGAGATGAAAACTAAGCTTTTGCACACATAAAAATTGTGTCTCTTCATCTGCAAAGCCACAAAGTTCCAACAAGATAAAGCTTCAACAATCAAGGGACCAGCTTGCTGCAATTGAATATGTCTTTAGGTCTAGGTTGTTGAGTCTTTGTCTTTTGCTCTTTATTGTAAACCTACTCCTCATTTTGAGAAGCTTGTGTAGGTATTTTATTTATGTCTAATCTTCTCTTATGAGTTTGTATCAGCTAGAGTTAGTTGGTAAGATTAGAAGGCAATAAAGTTATTGCATTGAAGTCTTGTAATACAGTTATTGCAAGGGGGAAGGGATTTAGAGTTAAATTCCTTAGATCACAAAGGGCTAGAGTTAGCCAAGTTGTTGTCAGCTAGAGTTAGTTGACGATTAGGCTACAATAGAGGTATTATAGTGAGGCTCGTGTTGAGCTATTACAAGAGGTTGGGGTTAAGAGGTTAACCTTAGGATTACTGGAGTCTGTAATCCAATATCGCTCTTGTTTTAGTGGATTGTGTTGGTGAAAATCCTACGAGGTAGGTCGTGGTTTTACTCCTTTGAGCAAGGAGGTTTCCACGTAAAAATCGTGTGTTCCTTACCTTTTGTACTGTTGTGTTTTACCTTCTGTCTGTAGCCGTTATATTCAGTCAGGGACCTAGTCCCTGGAGTGGTGGTGGACGCATACAAGCCAACAAACAATATGTTCTCTTTATACACAATTCAACAAAAGTTGAATATAAAAAAAGAACGTCTGCTTTGATTTCACCATTAAGGCAAAAACATTTTTCCATAAATATGTAAAAAAATGTTTTTCTCCATAAATAGACAAAACATTTTTTATCCATAAATATGTACACGTTTTCCATTTTAATACTCCTTAAAGTTTCCGTTTTAAAGATTACTCTACTTAGACAAACATTAGAAGACTATTAAAATAATTTACTTCTTCCGGGATACTCCTTTTCTTTTCAAAATTAATTAATTAATCAGGTATAGTAGGCACCACAGATTTATTAACTGAATCTTCCAATTATGATATTAATCCGTAATTGTATGAATTATCATACCATAATAAATCATAAATTACTCCACTAAAAATCTGTAATTGCACTCCTCGATTTAATTTCAAAATCTATCATTACATCTTATTTAACTCTCCATGTTAGAATTACCGACACCAATCAATTAAATTAAATTTCTGAAAAATTTAATTCATTGATTAATTTAATCCTTTATTTTTATACTTAACTTATTTCACATGACGGATATTAAATCCACCTGCAGGGTTTTCACATGAAAACTTATAAGCAACCATAAAGGGTGTCTTCTATCTCAAGTCCGAGACATGGTTCTATCAACTAATTATTATTTCACTAGTGTGATTTGTTATCATCCAATCTATTAGGAATATATTGACCCATAATAGAGTCTCACCTTTTAATAGATTAAAATAATAAATCAAACTACATAGATCATAATAATTATATCAAGATTACGAGTATAAATACATGTAATGGACTAGAGAAGTTGTTTACTTATATTCAGAATATAAACGAACATCTCTACTTGGTCCGTTCAATATCTACTAAATGTACTAGTACAAGAAGTCAAAATATTACCACTCCCATAATTAAGATCAGATTATATTTAATCTTGTGCTACAATCATCAACACGTTTGTCCTACTTTATCTTTGATTGTGAACAATAATTTATGACTTATAAGAACCGATAATTTTAATCTCCCGTGCATGAGTTAAATAACTCCATACACAAAATCATCTATTGTATAAGTAAAGGACACGCATATTGACACAATGATCTATTCAAATAAAGACTTTATTAAATTAAGTAAATAAAATAAATCGTGAATTGAAAATATAATACTATAACATAAACTACATGGTTAATAGTATATTCTATGAATCATAGGCAACAAGAACAACACTATACCCAATATGATCTCACAAGTGAAGCCTGGGAAGAATGGGGTGTACGAAAACCTTATCCTTACCTTGTGAGAGGTAGAAAGATTATTTTTGGTGGACCTACGGCTAAAAAAAAGCATATTCAAAAACAGATTTGACAAATACAAGAGTAGATACTATGGCAAAAATATTATAGAAAAGAAAAGTACTGACAACAAATACAGTAAAGATAACTATTTACCCCGAATTTGGTATAATTAAATTTGTAGGTGAGTCAAGAGCACATGATACGATTCAATCTCACTCGTGTTATCAATTTATTAGCAGTTAGTATATTCAATAATCGAGGAAAGATAATAATAGGGAAAAAAGAAGAAGTAACAATAAGTAAACAATAGAAACGAGTAAAGTGCACAAACTAGGATCGCCGAGGACGTTCTCAAAAGAATTCGAGAACAAAATTGAGCCTCCGGTAGGTACTAAAGAACAACTAAGTATTGAGTAGCTATGAACAATAAAACTTGAGGAGCAAGAAACTAATATTGTATTGATATTCAGAGTGAGAGAGAGAATAAAGGGGGGTCAGATCCCTTTTAAAAATGAGTTGGGGTCACTATTTATAGTTTATAATATATGGAGCTAGGCCATATATGCTCTAAGGTTCTACCAATGGGAGGACGCCACATGCCTGATTCGTTAGAGGGGTCCTGGGGCTCTGCATTGCAGGTGCTCGTTTGCGTCCCTGACACTCTTGTTTCCTGCTTGTCATCTTGTGCTATGTCATCGATAGTAATAGGAGGAGGAAATTTCTTTGCCTTTTAAGGGGACACTCACATTGTGGTGATCACGCGTCCAGACCACTCGCTCGACTGTTGCCACATCTTTGTATCAATTTTACCTCATACAGATAGTCCCTCCGTCTTTTGGGACACTATGTCATGTAGTTCTCGAAAGACAAAAAATGATTTGCAGGCCGCTGTTGTACACCTACCTTAAAATGCTATGTCTCATCATGAATCGGCCTTTTGATACATGGACAACTGATGGTTCACGTCTTTCCCAATATGCCTTTTAGGGTTTTCATTTTTTTAAGTTTAGTGTGCTATGGCGTTTCGTATGCCCAATTTTCCTTTGAACTTTCTCACTAGTTTTCCTCAACTGTGTTACATCTTATCTCACTATGTACGATGTTTTGTCCAGGGCAGAGGTAAAAGGTCGGGTCCCTCTAACCCGAGTATCAACGAGATCCTTCCCTGTTCTTATTCCTTTGACAAAAACTTCACGTCTCTGAGTAGTAGAAAGGTTAAGAAAGATGGCAGGCTAGTAAGCAAACTAGATTCCCTTTTCAGAGAATGTGACCTAGTCACTGTTCGGAAGGATTGTGGCTGGACTACTTACAAATTTAGAATTGAAGCCCCTCATTCTTTCAAAAACGTCACATTATCTCGACTGGATAGGTCCTTCAATTTTACCTATCCATTTAGCATGGGTTATAGGGACCCAATAGATGAAGTAATTACCTCATTTTGCAATACCTTCAAGGTGTGTCTTGATCATCTCAGCCCTAGGGTGTGAAGGATCGTTGTGTGTCTATGAGCATTGGCCATTTCAATAGGTGAGGAGTTTTCCCTACATCACATGCTTCTCTTATATTCTCTTCATTTGGCTCGATGAGGGATTATTCAATTGATTGGTTGTGGTAGGAAATCTCTTCTCAGTAATCTAGACAATCCTAGAGATCGAGGTTGGACTAAATAATTCATCATGGTGGCCCTTCATGACTTGTCTGAGGGCTACATCCTGCGACTTGGAATTCCAACAATAAATGGCTTCAAGCTTTTCCTTTTGTACTTTTGCATCTTACTCAGTTATTGACCATCATTTGTTCCTCGCAGCTCTTAGGTTGACCTCTTCTATGGGAATATCTTTTATCTACTTAGTTGGCAAGCTCTACTCGTGGATCGAGAAAATTTTAAGTGTTTCTATCATCGATGGGAATTTGTGGATCAGCTTATCCAACTATTTTAATTGGAAGGCTAAGAATCATGGTGGGTCTGCTATTCAGTGTTTGCGACTATCTCTTATTTTCATTCTCTTTCTGATATTCTTTCCTTCACAGGTTTGTCCTGTGGCTCCATGTTCAAGTCATCTCAAGCCGTCACCCTGAACCTGGTCGGTCGAGATCCAGGTGAGGGTTTTCACACTCTTGTAGGTGCCACCAGAGGCCCTTCCTCTGAGGCTACGTATACTCCGATCAAAAGAAGGAGGACCGAGAGACTCAGGTCCTCTAAGAAGAAGTCTGATTTTGGGGGTATTGATGATGCCAAGAGGATGAAAGGCCAATCATTAGAGGTTGACCTCGAGGCTGCTTACTTATTCTGAGAGCTGGAGGTAGCTGATGGAGTGGGTCACATTGTCTGTGCCCCTAGGATGCCTTCAATTATGAGGCCCCTTATCATTTTTAAGGGGAGACATATCGACACCCCCAACTTCACTGAGGATCCCTCAGTTTCTTTAAGTTTCAGCTATCTAGGTCTCTTCTCCACTGAGAGTGCTACTGTCGATTACTTCTTCTACTCATCAAATTATACCTAAAGTTTTGCATAATTTTTCACCAAATATGATGCGGTACTGGACAGCTCTTTTGTAAATTATCGACGAGGTCAATTTGACGTCAAGACTAGTGGGAGTGGTGAATTATTTGAAGTTTGTAGTCTCTAAAAGGTACAGTCAAAAAATAGATATTGCTTCAACAAAGTGCTTATTCAATGACTGTGCTCACTGTACAGCTCGGTTGAGTGATTTGAACTTTTTCCATTTTCTCAAGACCTCTCATTCCCTCCTTTCTAATGGAGATTCTTATTATTTCCCCTTTTTAAAGCTAGTGTCTTGGCGGTAGAGGGTCTTCAACGGAACTTGAAAGAATCAGAAGCCCTAATGTCAAGATGTTCCTGCCTTGAGAAGACTTTAGCCTCTGTGGGAGCTTTCTCAATTTCAGTCCAGGCCCTCGCTCAACGAGCTTCTGAGATCAAGGTGTTAAGAGCTGAGAGAGATGTAATTTTGAGTGAGAAGAAGGGTTACACTTATACCGCACTTTGCTGGTCCAAGGAGATAAGAGTTTTGCAGCACAAGAATGTTATGCATGGTGAAGCAAACGAGAGGCTCGTGAGGAAATAGTCTGAACTCAAGGAGTGTATTTGCTTGTCATACCTATGAATGTGCCTTCCAAGGATCTGCCCCAAGATAGGGTAAGCGTTTATCAGGGACAACAGGGTCCTGTCTAAAAAGATAAAACTCAGAGATAAGTATCTCGATATAAAGAGGGCTCGAGACACCCAGGCTATTTGCCTCAAAGTCTTGGAAGAGATTCGAGTCGGAGATTCTCGACCTTGACAAGAAAATTACCGAGTCACAAGCCATGGAAGACCTTGCTGATTGGATGGCCTAAAAGGTGAGGTGTCGAAAGGGAGCTCAAGAAGAAGATTCAAGGACTCTACAGTTGAGTAGAGTTTTCTTTGTAGGGTTTTCTACCCATGTAAAATTTGTGTTTGATTCGTTCGCATACCTTGGGGTCTATTTTTGGATTTTTAGGGCATTTTTCTGCATTCACAGTGAATTTACTATAATAAAATGAATGTTTCATCTTTCCCTAGCTTTCCCCCCTTTTGTTAAATGAATGTAGGTGGGAAGTTGAGAGGATAAAGGTGGGAAATTTGAGGTAAGGCTCCCCTATTTAGGAGTTTGAACCATCAAACCGGCTAAGAGGTGGGATGGTTTTGATGCCTCGATTCTTGTGAACTGCTACTTTAACTTCTATCTGGATTAGACATACAACCACTTGGCATCAGTTCATGACCATCTACTTTCTTCACATTGATTATGCTTTGTACTATAAATATCAACCCTTCAAACCTGGTTTTTTATTTCTCCCAGTTTTTTTTCTTTAGTAGTGAGAGAAAAAAAACAGAAAAGAAAGATTAATCCTTTTTGCTCATGGCATTCCTTTCTTACCTCCTACTATGTTCAGACTTCGGACTGGATCTTTCTTACAGTTTTTGCCTTATTCTTTTCTTTGATCCCTGAGGTTAATTTTGGATCGTTCCATTGAGGTTGTCCACAAGGGTAAGGAAAAAACTGTGGGTGAGGTCAAGGATAAGAGAGGTCTGGCATGGTTTCCCGTGACTCTCTCCTCTTTACCATCCCCAAAGTGAGGTCTTAGCCCTTCGGGATCCCTGTGCTCCTTCTCCAAGGTCAGCGACTTAGGTGGCGAGAGGTCCCAAAGGTTGTGCCGACTTAACTCATGTACGTCTTTACAAGAGTTAAGTTCTGCCTTCATACCCTTCAGATTGCTTTTGAGAGGGCCCGTTATCCAGGGGAATTTGCGCTTGCTTGGGCTTGGTCACTTTGTGTTGAGGAGCTCTCGTCGTCAGTCCTATTGAAGGCTGTTGTTTGCTTGAAACTAGGACCAATTGGATACAGACAAGGGAGATTTTAATTTTACCCGAGCTTGCTTGCTTTGTAATGGGATGCAATATCTCTTTCTATGTATCCTGCTCTGAGTTTGGCAGCGCGCATCCTCGGTGGCCTATTGGGATTATTTCTCGAGTTCTTGGGAGAAAGGAACTTTGTTAGATGCCTTAGTGTATGGCTTTGATGCTTGTTGAATTTTTCCTTTAGGCGAATAAAGTAGTCATATTATACAAAAGCATTTGTATTCTTTTAGGCGAATAAAGTAGTCATATTGTACAAAAGCATTTGTACTTTTATTGTTTTCCTGATTATTGAGTTCGAACTTGTTAACTCTGAGGTTTATTTTAGCATGCTTTTTTTGAAAGATGATTTACACATTGTGTGGTAGCGAGAGTCTTTCTTGTGAGTATCCACGAAGGGTCATAACCTGAGCATATTTTACCATAAATTCTGCTCGAGTAGGTTTTGAGGCTGAGTTAGTAAGTGTCGAGTTGTAATAATTAATGACCAAAGGTAGACGCTAACCAATTTTTTATTTTAGTGTTACTTGCAAAGTTATTTGCGAGATCGAGGTGTAATTAGCACTTAATATGATTGAGAACTCGTCATAAGTCTGCTTTTTTTAAACCTCGTGTCAGAGGAAGAATTTCTATTTATTTTTATGGTTGTGCTGCTAAGTCTTGACGTCTCTGAGAGCAATAGAGCGTAGCATCGAAAGATGAGTTATCTCTCTTTATGTCAGTTTTAACTGTGGACTCCTTAATGGGGACACATTTATATTTTCATAATGACTCAAGGGTTTCTTGTGCTTGAGCATACCCTGAGAACGCAAAAAATTTTGGACCTCCTGCTCTCGGATGATCAGTCCGCCTAGTGAGTATGAAGGCAAATTTTTTTTATAGAGTAACGCAGAGATGTTGTTTCGATTGAGAGTCGAGTCCCAAGTCTGAAGTCCTTAGTAGTTGTTGTGCGACCTTTATAGTAGTCCCTAGTATTCTTTTTTCTTATTTCAGGGAATATTTTTAGGTTCAGCCTACCTTAGACAGCTAGGGTTAATTTTTGAAAGACCACGTCATCAGGATCGAGAGTCCACCCCTATAAATGCTTGAGAGTGAGATTATTTTGAGAGGCTGTGTCACCGAGATCGATAGTCCCTAGCATGGTGTCGTACCTTTATAAATTCTTGAGAGTGATTTTCTTTTAGGAGACTGCATCATCGGGATCGAGAGTCCCTAGCATGGTGTCGTACCCCTTTGGCCGAGAGGTTTGAAGAATGTGTCCTTAGTCTTTCTGAACAAAAATATGTGCGCCCAAAATCCTTTTCATTCATGATCTTCATATTTGTATGACTTCTAGGTCAGATACAGGAGTCAGAGCATGTGTCTTGTTCTAATCTTTCTCCGAAATTCCCTACTGCTACCTCGTCAAAAATCTTGCCAGCTGAAAAACTCTTTTGGGGAACAAAAAGTCTTGGTAGAAAGAAAGAAAGTGTAGCTCATCCTTCTGGGTCTTCCTGCTCGATTTCCTAACTAGTGAGTTCTCCTTTTGTCAGATGCCTTGAGGAGTCTTCATGCTCCAGGTTGTTGGCATCCATCTCGGACTCTACCTAGAGGTCGTTCCTCCTATGAAGGAGAGAGAGTCATCGAGATTCTTCTAAAAAAGGAAATCAAATAGTTATGGATTAAATGAAAGAGGCGAGGGAGAGTACCTGGTTATTTGATCGAGATTACTTTGTTTATTGCTTTTTGGTGAGCTATTTGGATGATTGGCTAGTTCTCTTTACCGCCTTTTTCATAATTTGCCTTGGCTCGGTCTCTTAGGAATTCCCTAAGGTGACCATCCTTGAGCAGTTCAACCACTGCCTCTCTCAAATGGCAATTGTCCCCAGTATCGTGTCCATGCAAGCTGTGAAATTTGCATTATGCGCTCCCATTTTTAGGATCAGGGTCGGTGCAAACGGGCTTCGGGAACTTGGCCCCTTTGACATCTTGAACAATCGCAACCAGTTTTCCTGGGTTGATGGTGAAGCATTATTATGAGAGGTGGGGAGCATTGTCAATAGCGTATACCACGGGTTTCTAAGCTTCCCTAGCCTAGAGGCCCTTCCATTGGAAATCCCTTCTCTCAGGTCGAGGAGAGACGAGGAGTGAGGGCCGGCATATTGGCTCAAAACTACTTTTTAGTTTGTCATGTATGGCATGTATCTCCCTTGTGATGATCTTTTCAAGCTACCCCATTGAAGGGAATTTCGAGGGGTTCTTTCCCCTCAATACCAAGGGTTCTTCTCGGTCTCTACTTTGTTCCACACTCGAGGGGTGTTGCTTTTGACTCGCCTAACATCATCTTCGATTCAAACTTTAGACTCGTATCGGTTGTGCACTTCAGCCTACGTCACTGCATCAAATCCTGTCAGGCTTTCTTTTAGTTTGAACGAAGCTACTGAACTCTCGAATTTCAATCTCTTCATGAAATCTTTCGCAGTCCACTTATCTGGTACTGTCGGTAGCTGCATCCATTCTTTTTGGAACTTATCAATGAACTCTCGGAGGAGTTCCATATCTCCTTGTTCTATCTTGAAGATCTCCCCCCCTTCGAGGGTGCACTTTTATCGCTCCAGCGTAGGCTCTAAGAAAGTTATCTGCCAATAAATTATAAGATTCAATAAAGTTTTTAGGTAAGAGGGAATACCAGACCGGAGCTCTGCTCGGTGAGGGTTTTGTTAAAGTTTTTGATCATCACTGGCTCAACTTTCTCCATTGTCAGATTATTGTCATTTATCGTTGTCATAAAGAACAAAAGATGTTCTTTGGGATCGGTAGTCCCATCGTACTTGGTGATGTTAGGCATTTGAACTTTTCTGGGATAAGTTGGGTCACCACACTGGCCTTATAGGGTACCTATGCAGCTATTCAAATATGATCCTTTGGCTATGGGAGAAACTCCCAGGATCCGATTCTTACGAGTGTGAACATTTGTATTCTGGGCCTTAATCTCCTTCCTCAACATCTCTACTACAGAAGCTATCGTGAGGGTTGAGATTTTGGGTTCATCCCTTGACTTTCTAGCTTTGCGTCCTCCAGATATGTCTTTGTACTCTTCCTCTTCATCATCCTCTTTGTTCCCTTTGGAGGAGTTTGAGGTTCCTTGGGCTGGTCCAGTTTGGAATTCGTCCATTCATTTTCCTTGGGCCTCCACTTTTTCCATGAGCTTATTTTGCCCTTCGGTGAAACTTTTGAGAATTTTCTGGAGGTCCCTCCGACCGGACGTATCTCCATCAGGTTCGTCCTCATCTTCATAGAGGTTGCGATCTCTCTTTTGAGTGTTCACTTTTGTGAGATTCACGTTGATATGAGGGTTCTCTTTATCATTATGGATTATTTTATCGCTGGAGTGTCACGATCTAAAATTTACAAGGTTTGTGATGACACCTATCCCAACCCAATCATGGTAGGTAAGTCTAACTCAACAAACGTAAGTAACTTAAAATAAGGCAGATAGTGGAATAACATAACGAATACCAAATAATAACTCAAATCAATGATAATCAAAAGACAACCAAATAGTAGACTCTAAAAATATCTCAAGACTCAGCTGCCACGATTACAAGAGTGACTCTAAGTATAGAATGTCATAACTGAATACTACAACACTATCTGAGAAAGTAAAGAAAATAGAGATAAGTAGTAGAGGAAGTCAGGACAGTCTCCGAGCATAGAAGCTCACCACAGCTTCAAAGATATCAAAAAATACGAACTCTAGCCACGGGGTCTACTTGTACCTGAACCTGAATCAGAAAAATGCAGAAAAGTAGGAGTGAGTGTGGTCCACTTGTACTCAGTAGGCATCATAGGCCGACTAAGCTCAAGTAGAAAACTATATCGAATAAAGAATACTACTAACTCTGCATGCAAAAAAGTCCTAACAGTTCAATATCAATGAATAATATAGTTCATCTCAATCACAATAACAATCTAAATGATAATGCAATCCAATGATATAGGATGAAATGCAATCGCCATGCCTATCAGTATACACCTTTCTAGCATATATCGCTCCAAGATAGGACCCAGGGTACTCGTGAGGTCTATATACCCGCCTAAAATCTTATCTTGGATGAAATTAATAAAATATTATCTATCTATGCTCAGAATCCTGCATCGAACTATATAAGTAGCATATCATATATCTATGCCCGAAATCTTGCATCGGATCGAATAAGTAAAATATCATATATCTGTGTTCAGAATCCTGCACCAGACTGAATAAATAGAAAGTATTTCATTTTCTTTTAAGAATTAATATTTTCATCAGTACAACTCAATGATCCATGAGATGAATGAATGAATATGCATGCATATGAAGCAACAATAAGTCAATTACATAGATATGATCAAAATCTCAGAATCACAATAAGTTCATGAACACCAGCGATGAGCCTCAATCTCAATCCAAGAATCCAAGTTCCTTATCACATATACAGTATAATCCCCAATTTGGATATCAGAACGATAATTTAACTCATTTAATACTCAAATCTATAAATTTACCCAACCCATAACATGATTTACACGATAAATTTCCACTCAAGCGAAGTCTAAAGAAAGTTAAGCCATAACCTACCTCAAAGCCGAACAAAGTGTCACGAACTACCACCAATATGACTTATTTTCCAAAAAAGTCTCAATTCACCTCAAATTTTTCGATAACAAGTTCTACTCATAAATACGAGTGTATCGATACCCATATTGCTATACTTCAGGTCTAAAAATTCAATTCAAAAGTCAACCCCAAAACTCATAAGGGCAAAACTGAAATTTTATTTGAAAATCATGTTATACATAACTTAAGGAGTTCATATATT